>JAVKLA010000039.1:16136458-16160634 GCA_034782735.1 Sagittarius serpentarius | reverse complement strand
TGTTGCTCAGTCGTGTTTAGACTCAGTCAAGGACTTTTCAGCTTCTCCTGCCCAGTCAGCAAGAAGGCTGGAGGGGCGCAGGAAAGTTGGGAGGGGAGACAGCCAGGACAGCTGACCCAAATTGGCCAACGGGGTATTCCATACCATGGGACGTCATGCCTGGTTTGGTGGAGGGAGGAGGAGCGCGATTCGGGAGTCGGTCGGCGAGTGGTGAGCAATCGCATTGTGCATCACTTGTCTTGTGTATTCCAATCCTTTTCTTATTATTGTCATTTTCTTGTTGTTAATAGTGTCATTGTGAGTTTCTTCCTTTCTGTTCTATTAAACTGTTCTTCTCTCAACCCACAAGTTTTACTTTATTTTTCCTATTCTCTCCCCCATCCCACTGGGTGGGGGGAGAATAAGTGAGTGGCTGCGTGGTGCTGAGTTGCTGGCTGCGGTTAAACCAAGACAAACAGAAATATCTTGTGTGGACATTTCAAAGAGAAAACACTACTACTTCCGACTTCAGGTGGCATTTGCATTTCAAATTGACATCAGCCCAAATGAGAAAAAAAAAAAAAAGATTTAGAACAACCCAGGGATGAACCCCAAAGCTTGGTTTCTCCTGGATGAAACCCTCTCATGTTCGCCACACACCATTTGAACAGGTCAGGCCAGGCTGCCCGTCAGCATGCCAGGCTCCAAACAGGTCCCCAGATGAAAAAAACCCTAATTTTCAAGCTAGTCCCACACTGTGCTGCTGGGAGGAGGAAGGGGCCTGCGCCTTTGCCCCCACTCTGTACACAGTATGGCCGTGCCATGCCCCAGCCCCTCCGTCCACAGCACAGGCACGTGAAGTCTCGGCCACCGCTTTACTGAAAGACGTCACCACCGGTGTCCTTCCGTCACCAGCGAACCCCTCGATTCCTAATTAAGCTCTCATTACGAGGCATACCTGCAGTGGCTAGATGCCAGCACAGCGCAACTGGCAGGAGCTTTTAATCCTTCCTCGGCTTCACCTTATAGGCAGAAGAGGGAACCGAGCAATGCCAGAATTTCTACTCTGTGCAATCATTTAACATTTTGAAATCCATCCAAGTCAGGGACAAGTCAACATCCAGAAATTACCCCAAAATGAACATGAAAATTTCTCTCAGAGATACCCAACTTCTTCCACACCGGAGACCTAGAGCATGGAAGGCTGGTAAAACACAAGCCTGTGGGGAGTCCCACCCATTTTCATTTTCCACATTTTCCTGTCCACACTCTCAGGGTAATTAATCTGTTTCTGCTAAACAGCCTGTGTCTGACAAATCTGCCTTTTTCCAGCGAAAACCAATTCTGCCAGAAAACGTGGACGGTGAGCTGCGAGCTGCAGCCACGTCCCTGCTTGCCTGCTCTTGCCACCACCCTGGCTGCTCTCGAGCACGATGGGAAAATCAATACCCCCGGCCCGAGCTGAGCACAGGGCACTTTTCGTACCCGAGGATGGCTGCATAGACAGAGAATAAGTGGTAGTGCCCTTTCGTGCCCCCTTATGCTGAGCTGATAAGCGCGAGAATTACGGCTTTTCCACCTCAACAACACGTTTTTCTGGTATCTTTGTTTCTACCCCGTTTCTACGCCAGGTTAAACACATCAAGGCTTCCTTGCTCAGAAGTGAATGTTGAGCAACTTCTGCCTTCAGAGAGGGTCAGGAGGGGTGACCTTTACACAGCGGCATCGCTCCTCTTCCCTGCTACCCAAGCGATCCGAGCAGATCTCTCATTTTGTCATTACAGCTCTTCCTTTTGTGTCCCCAGCTAAACGGAATTAACTTTTACAGGGCTTGAAAATGGCAGGAGCAGCCGATGAGGCCCGTATTGATAATTACGGGTTCAGAGGCTTCATGCTACAGTTTCTGTATATCTCAGCCAACAAGGATAAGAAGTGCCCAAGAAGTGCTGATTTTCTTGTCATGCAGGGAGGCAATCAAGCCTCATATCCAGGGAAAGAGGTATGATGGAGATCGGCAGAGGCAAGGGGGAAGCAACCAGAGCAGTGTGTGAGCCAGGCACCTAGGACCTGTATACGTGGGGCATGTATACAGCAGGCAGCTATCCTGGTCTGATTTTTGGATCGAGAGGTGCCACTTGGTGCTAGGATACCCTAAAACCATGGAGAATTTAATCCCAAATGAAAACAAGAGCATCCACTGTGAGCTGTATGGGACGGTGCAGCTTTGCTTGATGAGGACCTGGGTGCTGAGAAGAGGCAGTAGAGCTGGAAATTTAGGGTCAGAGCAGTTCAGCCCCATATTCAGGGGGACTTCAGTCCTAGTCCTTGCTGAAATTAGTCTTTGCATGGATACATATAAATAAATCCAGGACACTGCTTGCGTAACAGTAACATTTTGCAGTATCTGGCATTTGCCGCTAGTTGAAGGCTAAGCAAACCATGCTTCAGTGGAGCATAAAATTGCTTTTCCTTTGGAACAAGCAGGGCATTGTAGTGATAGGCAAAACTGTACATTGTGTTAACGGCTGTATTTTCACATTATTGATTTACATTGTGTAATGCCATGCAAGACCTGCTTTCAATGATACGTGCATCTGTCATATCACAATAACTGCAAAAGGCTGGGTGCTGCTAGGAAAATGAAGCGCTGGGGATCCCGGGGCATATTCACATCCATGTGCCCATCATGCGGAGGTGATGATTAGGGGGATGTTGTGGTAATGAGCAGGTCCCAAGTGTGCGCTATGTAAATCAAGGCTGCCTGGGTCAGCTTCCACTTACTGTGCACATCCAACTTTTTCAGCCTGCTTACTCTTCTGACAAGGAGAGCGTATGGAAATGGCTTCCCCTTGGCAGCTCCCCTCAGCTATACGTGTTTCAGGGCATCCAAGATGGATGGGTTGCATTTTTTTTTTTTTTAACTCTCCTTTCCGAATTTTTTTCTGCTAGGGCCAGATATCTGCAGCCCTGGCGTGGGGATGCCTGTGAGGATCACCAGCTGCTGGGTGAAAGAAAGCAGAGCAGTATGAGAGAGCCACTAAAGATGAAACCGGTGACGTTTGTTACAGGAAACATCATCGCTAAATACACCCTAAAATAAGAGGACAAATACTCTGCAGATACCGTGTTTTGAATCTAAGGGAGTTCACCTCAAATAGGTAATAATAAAGTTTTGATATCGGTCTGAAACATTTTTTAAATCACTATATAGTTAATGCAAAACTTTGTTTTATATTATCTAGCCTGGTGGTAAATTAGGTAAGCTCTTGTTAATCTATAATATCTGAATTCATTCCTTACCTTGTCTCCAGGTGCTATATATTCTATCAGGGAATATTAAAATAATATCTTCCTTTTTATCTGGTTATTTCTAAATGGATTAAATTGTCTCCTTGTTTAAAGAGGAAGGATAGTCCTGGACCCAGCTTGCCAGACCAAGAACTGAGAACCAGGCTTCATTTTGTTCCTCAGCTACAGACTTTCTGGCCTCAGGCAAGTCACTTCATCTCTTTGTGCGTCATCCCCTCCAGCTGCCAAAGGACTCGGCTCTTCTCTGGAGGATGCTGAGAGCAGCAGCAGGATAACATCCGAGAAGGGCTCAGCCACCTAGAGCTTGCAGGGGACCATGGGACACCAGGACAGATAGACTGCCCTAAAATCAAATGTCACTTAAATATTTGTCTAGAATGTGTCAAGATTTAACAATGAGAGGGTTCGGGGTTTTTTTTGTCAGCAGGCAGTAACAAATTGGAATATTTAAATATTCGTCTAAGAATCAGCTTTTTCCTTCTACGTTTCTAGAGCTGTAGAGATGCCTTAGGTGGGGAGCGTGGGGTGCTCGGATGTTCCTGTCCACACAGAGACATGTTATGGTTTTAGACGCCAGCATGAACCAGCAGCTTTGGATCCAAAACGCAGGCAAGCAGAACAGCGTACCAACATACAACAGCCATGCCAGGGCTAAAGGAAAGAGGTTTTGCTTCTACTGAGAAGATGTAGATGTCTCTGCGCTGTGATGGATGTGTTGATTTTTTTTAGTTACTGCCCTCCTCAGTCCTGAAGCAGCTCAGCTCTGTCCCTTTGCCAGCACCTCATGGGGGAGATATAATTCCAGAAAATTGCTTTCGACCCCAGCTACCTACTACAACGCAGAAACATTTTTAAAGCTCAAGTTGGTGTGCTGCCTCTGTTCTGCCTGTCCCTGCCTCAATGCACTCGGATCCACTGTGTGCTTGTCACATTACTGAAACGGAAAACCAGGGTTAGATGGCAGTGCTCCTTTTCAGTTCACCTTTAACTGGAAATTAGGTGTTTGGGGTTTTTTTCATTCCTTCCATATTTCTTTTTTTAACCTCTCCCAGTCTTAATCTCTTCTCTTTGTTTCAGTTGAAAAAGTGGGGGACATTTTACCAAATTCTTATTTCACGTGGTCCAAGATAAAATCCAAGACATGGCACAATATTAATCTTTGCTGCCATGGACCGAAAGAGGCAATCTAAGCTAAGGAAAGTTTTCACTCTTTTATCACTGATGTTTTCTTTACTAATTGCTCTAATGCATTTGTACTGATTGCTTTTGAGCCTGTTCTAGTCTCCAGATCTGCAAGTCATTAATGATCAAGACTTTAACATTGTACGTTGTTTTAAATGTTAGTTGTGTCATCAACAGCTAACAGAAGCAATGCAACTCTGAACTTGGGTCTCAGAAGGTAAAAGTCTTTTCAGTTTGTCTTTAAATACTCAGATAAATCCCGTTAGCTTTCTCCACACCATCAAAGCATTTGGACAGCATAAAGCAACTGAATACATAAAAATGTATCTAAACACCTTGTAAATCCCTACACAGAGCTGTTGCCGACACTACTTTTAACCCTAGGAAAACATTTCACCAATTACTGATCAAATACAATACAGCTAAATTTCACCGCCAGCACATCATTTTGATAATGGGTATGGAAATTATCCATTCAATAGCTATTCAGAAATAACTTAGAAAGATTGGTTTTCAGATACTTCTGAGAATCCTAGAATAATCCCCTATAATCACTGTGGTGAGAATCCACCAACATTTTTCCCTTTGAAAAAGGCTGTTTGGGGCGAGAGCGTTGGTGGTCTCTGCCCGTCCTCCAACGGACGCGTTCAAACAATATATCTGAAATCACCAGCACTTTGCTGGCAGAGGACCGAGGGGTTTCATACTCTTACACGACTCAGTTGAGAAAGTCTGCCAGCAAGGGAAGAAACTTTAGCTCTCCCCAATCAGCCTGGCTTCTCAGGTGCGTCTCAGCAACCCATCAATATAAATTTTCTTCCTTTCTCACAAGGCAAACTTGCATCATTTTCTATTCAGAGTCTGGAAGAAACAAAACAAACCAAACAAAATAAAGCACCTAAAATAAGCAATAACTACACTTTGCACTTCCCTGCTGCTCTGTGCCAGCTGCTAAATGCGACCCAGAAGTATTTTAAAATGTTTCAATTTTATGATCTTTCTTGCTTCTTGGTACGATGCTGAAAGGATTCATTCTTTCCTCCTTTGGCAAAGATACTATTTTTTTATTTACTTCACTGATTTCATAGGTGTAAAATTTGGTCTTTCCTGCCTCACTAGAGAGGATGAAGCAGGGGGGCTGTTGGACAAGAAACGCTTTCCTTCTCCAAAGTGTTAATTAGGCACTGGATGTAAACATCACAAAAAGAAACCCCAGATATTTCTAAAGCTTTCCTTTCCCCTTCAGGAACTCACCTTTTGCTCCGTTATGAATTTTATACTGCATAGGTACCACAGAGTCCTCTAGCCCAAGGAGAACTTAATTTCTCTATACTTGCACATAAAAACCTCTGGGGACCCCCTGCCCTTGTGTCCCCCTCGCCACCCCACAGCAGAGGCAGAGGTGTCCCTGCTCCTGTGCCACCCCGACCACAGCGGCAGTCCCCAAAGGGAGCCACAACCTGTCAATCTAAAGCAAAGGGCAGCTACTGGCCAGCAGTGCCTTTCATCCCATCCCAGGGCCAGGCTGCTTATTTCTATGGGTAATTATGCAAGGGGTTAATTGGGGGCATAAAAGCTTCCCCTGGGAAGCCCAGTTAAAGACCACAGCCCCAGATTTCATCCAACAGGTGAGAACCACAAACGCACACGTGGGCTATCTGAATCGCTAGTCTCTGTAGCAGTTTGCTACCGTCCCAGAGGGGAGGAAAGAGCAACGTGTCGCCAGCGAGGCACCAGCTCAGGGAAAGGCCGTGGCACCACCAGGACCCACATGCTCCCAGTCCACGTTAAAATGGCAAAGTCATCCTTTCCTATCCCAAAACTGCAGGTTTCAGACTCCAAAGGGCAGCACGCAGGGGTAAAAGGAGGGTTAATACTGCAAAATACCAGCCTGAAAAAACCTTTCTGGTAGCTGCACATGGGTCAGTTTTCTTTCACGAGCAAGTTCACAGAAAGCAAAGAGCAGCCACAAGAGCACGGGCACGGACACGCACCACCACAGCCCTGCACTGGCCAGCCTAAAATCTCCCCAGCTAGAGGAAAGACAAAACACCATCGCCTGGTTCGTAAGCAAAACAATTTCCCAGCGGCTTGCGCAGTGAATCTCACACCAAACCCAGACACAAACAACATGCTGAATCCCTAATGATTCAGGGAGAGACTGACAGTAGCCCAGGACTGTCACACAGCGTCGCTGGACAAGCCTTCGGCTGGGCAAGTCTGCCTGCACCTCCCTCAAAGCCAAGAAGGGGGCTAATTTGGGCGTGTATGCTATTTGCTATAAACAGTTATGGCAGCTCTATGGTAACAGGATCAGGAATGTTTTGGGGGGCGGAGAGGGCACACACAGTCACGCCGAGGCAAGAGAGGCAGCAGCACCGCGACATGCGATGGAGGGGCTGCGTCTTCCTCTCTACCTGCTGGGCTGAGCCTTCAGCTGTGAAAGAAGTTGGACGTGAAGAACATACAAATCCCCCAAACCTGGGGGGTTTCCTTTCACAGGAGGAAGCACGGACTTCAGCAGCAGCACCTGGAAATCCTGGGCAGCGTTCATAAGCCGTGCTCCCGGCCAGGACTTAGGGCATGGGGCAGCCAAGGAGACCCACCAGCCCCAACACTTGGGTAACCCCTTGAGCAGGCTGGGCAGCTCTCGGAGGAGCCTTGCTGCAGGGATTGTTTTTGTATCAGCTTTACCTTCAAGATAAGATTATTGACCTTTCCAGTCCGGTATTTAACAACACCCATTCATCCCCACTTTTCCCTTCCCTTCCACTTCGTTCCCTCTGTTGCTCTGTGTTAGGAGAGGCAACAGGGCAAATATTTCTGCAGAACAAAGCATTATCATCCTAATTACCGTTTCCTGGTGTTTTCTTCACTTTTAGCATTTTATTAAAAACAATTAGCTAAGAACCACCATCTTTTTTAATCTCTGCCCTATTGTTCTCAACTCTCTCTGAATCCAAGATCTTTTCAGAGGCTATTTTATTTATAATTACGTATGTTGGAACAACTGCTGAAAAAGAGGGCCCAGAAAAGATTCTGATAATACTTTCCTAGCAGGCTTAGTCCTGCTGCCTCTGAAGCATGTAATGCTAATGATTTACTAAAATGTACGTGAAAACAAAGACTTATATTCAACAGTCTGTGTAAATGATGGATGCAGCCATGCCATGAGGATTGGCCTAATGGACTGAGGAAGAGTTGGAGTCACAGTGAAATCAGGAGCCAAATACTTTTGTTTCGCTGCCACACCTGGCTCCCCTGACTCCTTTGAGGAGTCTGGCTGCAGGCAGGTACGACCATGAGGATAACGCAGCGAGGGATGAGGATTTTACACAACAAAGATCCCAGCTCCATCCATTTGCACTCAAAACCTGCAGGACATTGTTACCGGTGTAAACTGGAGGAAGGTTGGCCCCATGGTCTAGTTTGGCCCTCATGCTCCAAGCCTGATTTAAGCACAGATCACTCTAGCTTGAAAGATACCTGCTGGATTTTTTGCATATGTATAACTCTTATTCCAAAACTTCCCCCACAAGTTGTCTGTTTATATTATAGGCCTTTATTTAAAATAGTACAGCCAGAGCACTGCAAAATTTAAAAAAAAAACCTCTTTCAAATGAAAAATATTTTATTTTTTACACTGGGGAAAACTTTAAAGTGTATCATATTCAGTCAATTGGCTCTTCATGTTTGGTTTTTTTTCCAAGCTTCCCCTCCACCACCTTTGTTAATTACCCACCATTTGAACACAGGTCTTCTCCTGCCTTGATCCAGCCGTGAAATCACAATGCTATATTTGTCTTTCTAACATCAAAGTCATTTCCATGGTCACCAACTGTGATGTCATAAACACATTTTTAACGGCTTGTTTACAGCAGGGAACAGAAGGAGAGAAGAGATTATGGGTGGAAGGAAACTTATCGATACACAACAGTTTTATGCACAACTGTGAGGCTGAAACATGCAGAAAACTTGACGCCAAAAAAAATTCCTTGCTGAAATAGCTTCTCTTCTGAAGATCATCCCAGCACAAAAATCCCTTTTTAAGTTACTAGCGAATAAGCAATCCCAATGGATTACTGTTATGTCAGTCAGCCCAGAGCTGTGCAAGGTGCTTTCTAAGCTTGGAAGACAGTAAATCCATGCCCTAATCCATCCAGCTCACTGTATAAATGAACACACACAACACATCCTCAGCGACTCCTACAGAAGGACTTGGGCAGGACACAGTGGGATCTGAGCACTGTCGGCCCATATAGTTTTACTTGCTTCAGGTCACAAGAAGAGTCAGAATTCCCTCAAGAGACATTTCAGTTGGACCAGAAGGTCCTTTTTTGTCCAGCGACGGTTGTGAGACCCCCTAGCTGGTCCTCCCTCTATGTGGGGGGTTACCACATGCAGTCAACCATTCACGAGAAAGGTTTCTTCTCTGGCAAAGAAGGGCAAATGCCAGGAGCAGCTTGAGATTTTGGCCACAGGAATAGCAAGGTCCTTCAGGCTACGTGACCCCACAGCCCGGCCTCGCTCCCCAACAATCTCAAAGCAATGTGAACTCCTCCTAGCCAACTCTCTGCTTTGGCTGGGACATAGACAGCTAAAACAGGGGGGTTGCCCAAGTTCCCCAGCTAAAGTGGAAAGAAAAAACCCACACGTCTTGCATTTCTCTCCCACAGGGCACAACACAGAGATGGTCTAACGGGAGTCCACCAGCGCATCTGGTCTCTGTTTTGAGCTCTGCTGATGCCACTTCCACGTTTCTTGCTTTTCTTGGTTTCCGGTAGCTCAAACGAACTGTTGCTTACCAGTGTCTCCCCAAGGCAAGCCTACTCAGGTGCTGCCCATTCTTGATTAATTGGGTGGACCCAGACATGCTCCATGTTGGAGGCTGGCTGAGGCAGGGCCTGGTGCAGCTCCTCTTGTCCCACACCAGGGCAGAAATAAGCTCCTTCAGCCTTAGCCAGTCACAGCTCAGGAGAGGGTGGGGAAACCAAGTCACACATAATTTCTCTTAGAAGTAATGCAGATGTTTCCCATGGTCTTCAGAGGCCAATTGCTGGTTCAGGCGCTGGCCAAGCATCATGTCTTCAGGTGACGGGACTCTGATGAGGAACTGGGCACCCCCCTTCTGTCCTGGCTGTCATTTGAGAGAGCACCCCGGTTGATGATTTTGAGATAGCCCCGGGAGATCCCTGGTAGACGGAGGTTGCTGTCATCAGCCGAAGAAACCAGCACTGAGCACAGCTCTTCAGTGTAGGGAAACACAAAACCTTGCTGCTGCCTTCTCAGGGGACGTCAGGAATGGCCAAGGCAAGGGCTGGCACACTCCTGGGCCAGCAGAGGACCTGCAGCAGTCTTTGCCTGGAAAGGGTTTCCCAGACGGGGGTTCCCAGTCAGCTCCAGGGTGTCCCTGCTCTCACAGCCTGCCAGGACCAGGGCCATCCCAGTGGCAGGCCCTGGGTGAGCCAGGCTCTGCACGACCTGCTGGCTCCCTCCGCACCCAGCCTCTTCCAAGCAAAATCCTCAAATAAAACTGATCCCAGAGCCTGCTGGGGCCGCTTGAAGATGTGGAGCCATCCCTGGCACTTGGCTGTCTTAGAGACATTATAACGAGGCCTCCCTGTACAGATGCTTCAAGGAGATTTTCCTCCCTCCCCTAGCCAAAGAAAACACGAGGGGTGGGGGGGGGAACCCAACTCACTGGACGATGAAATTCCTAAATCCTCATCCCATGAGAAGAATTAATGTAGCTCTTTCCCTGCTCCAATACTGGGAGCTCTCCAGTAGGAGATCCTATTGTACATCTCACACTAGCCAGTGTACACAGTTACAGCGTGCTCTTTTCGGGAACGAGCGCAGTCCTCGGCGTGCAGGGGCTGGGATTTCACACACCCTATTCATTATCGAGGCACAGAACAAGCGAACCGCCATTTTGCTGCAGTCCCACAGCAGGAATAAAATGGTGGCATAGATGAAAACTGCCAGATCAAACACAATCCAGTTGCCTGTCACCACCTGCAGCTCTTCTCCGCCTTACATGTAACGCTGAATTCTTAATCAGGTTAATATTTGATTTCTGGGTGCTTAAACAAACAAACAAAAAAACCCACCAAAAAAAACCTCACAACAACAACAAAAAATATAATACTATAACAGATGATTAACACTGCAGCCATGAAGTACCGAGATGCAAACAATCAATGTTAGAATTTACATTTCTCCCACAAAATGGCAAGTCCGCTGCTCTGGTGTTTATTCGCACTGGCAACTGGCTCACCCAAAGCCACCAAGAACAATTAACTGCACACGTTTAACATACAAAGGGCTCAGTCTCTTTTCTGACATCTTTTGAGAAACATTACAGTGGCTGTGAAAGGCAAAAGTGTTCACTTCATTGCTCTTGAACAGCCCCTTCCCCACATTACACCAAATCGCTGCTTAAGCACAAGGACCTTTCGAAAGGCATTTCTGGACGATGGCAGGAAAGTAGGCAGGCGCGGGGTTTCCAGGAAGGACAGTTAATACAGATCAGGCAGGAGAGAGTTTGCATTTCTTCTTTGTGATTTGCACATTTCTTCTGCTCACACACAGGGTAAACTTACCCTAAAGCTGAGCCTGAGCACTAGAACAAGTCCCACGTCCCTGGGACTGGGACAGACACACGTTCCTCATGCTTAACGAGAGACCAGCAACAAAATGAAATTAATTTCTATCTGTGGAGAATCCTGCACTGTATTCAGCTTTGAGTTTAAATAATAATTTCAATATACTATACAAGAAATGGATTATTACAAACAACTTAGTTTTCCAACCAAAATGAAGCAGTGCAACATCTAACAGCAGTTCTTCCTGACAGCATAGATCACCTTTAAAATTAAAGCATATATCATCTCTTTAGAGCACAGAGAACACTTAAAATTCCTCATTTATTTGTTTCACAGTCAGTGACAGGAATGGAATATTTCTTGGCTTACACTTTTTAACCAGTTTGATTTGTATAGGCTGTAGATTTGCTGCATTCTGTTCTTCTAACAACACACAACTCGGTAGTGGAACACACTTCCTGTTAGATTCTGTTTAACAATTACTTTTTGCCTTTATTTCTAGATACCTCCATAATCAAATGTTGCAAAAGGAATTATTGAAGTGATTTTTTTTTTTTTTAAAAAGCATTTGACTCATTTGTAAGACATCCATTGGTAGCAGTTAGAGATTTCTTGTTCTTTATCTCACATATATATTTTTACATCCAATAGTTAAAGTATTATTAAAAAAAAAAAAGTAATAATACCCAAAGACTCTAGAAACAGTTCAAGAAAAGACTGAATGGACAGAAAAAATAAATACCACCATACTTTTCTTTACTGGAAATCCTTGACAGACCAGATGAAGCATCCATCATGCAAGGAGTCACTGTACCCAGTCTGGTATTTTATTTCAGACTGTCAAGTACTGCAGATCACTAGTGACCAGTACATAAATCTTACATCTTTTCAGCTTCCCATCTAGTAGAAATCACTGTATAAAACACTCAGTAAAAGCAACAGACCTGGTCTTTCTCCCATTTTAATCAAGAGCAGCCTTTTGCTGGGTTCGGTAAGGTCAAAATCAGGCTTTAGAGAAGCTCTTTGGATGTCCAAGAAACAGGCACAGGAAAACCTTCCCCAAAACCCCCACGTGTGCCCAGCCCCGACACCATCAGAAAGAGCAAAGAAGGGGAGTTTCCATTGCCAGCATTGCCACTTTTAGGGTGAAGAGGAGCTTCCTTAAACACGAGCTTAAAGACGGGGGAAAAAGTTCAAGTCGGATCATTTCACAGCATTATCTCTGCTGGAGAAGGTACAATGTGAGCTGACGGGGACTTTTCACAGGCGAGAATTAGGAGCCGTGCTTTTTCATTGCTTGATCTCGCAGACTACAAAAGCCCAGTCTTGCAAAAGGGCAGGCGTTGCCACCGTATAATAGTCCAAGTTTAGCCTAAAACATAAATGGTGCCTATACAGCTTTAAATAGGGAAGCTGGTTCTGATGTATTGTGTCCCTGCTTTTTGCTTTTTCGAAATACAGCAGAAATGCCAAATAAAACAGCAGATTTGAACAGCTCACACCCACACAGAAGACTGGCTTGCAGGTCTTTATCACCATCTTCAAGAGTGGGGTAAAATCTGGCTGTAAAGTGAATTTGTGTGAAACAGTTTAAAGACACTAATGGAATTTTGTCTTTAGCATTAATCAATGCTAAGGGAAAAAACCCTCAGTAGAGGCGATCAGCTACAGGATGGACACTGTAATTGTACCTTAACCGGCGGCAGAGGCTGCTGAGATCTGGGTCCAGCTAAAGAGCCAGCAGAATTTCCCCCAGGCTGGGCTCAACACAGCCATCCATGCTGGTCGGGATAGCCACGCTAGCAGAAGACCCCTCATTTCCCTCTATGTGCTGCTGCCTTTGACTCCCTCTAATTTTTTGCTATGCATCTTTTACATTGTCTCCATAACATCCCTGAATGAGTCCGCTGGACTCTTAACATTAACTCAGGCTTCCCGACCCTGCTTTCCTCAAGGATTTCAGGGGGAAGAAGAGAAAAGAAAAAAAATAATCAGAAAAAAGGAAGTTCTGGCACCAAGCAGCCCTTCTGCAGAAAACATCACACAGTTGGGTTATTGTCCCAGACTCCTTACCTCTTGCCCCAGAGACCCACACAATGCTTTCGGGAACAAGCAAGAGCTGAGAATGCCAAAGGAGAAGGCGGGAGGCACAGCCATCATCCAGGAGCAGGAAAGGTTGTCCCACCCTGCAAGCACCAGGGCTTACTTCCATTTTATTATTTATTGTAGCCCAGCACACCCATTTGCATCTTCCTGCAAAGCGTTAGGGAAAGGACATGCTTAGAGGAGAGGTTTGAAGGAGAAGACAGGGGTGGAGAGAGACGGAGGGTGTCCCAGGTCAGTCATTAGATGTCACCCACAGGTGAAACCAATTGCTCATCCTGAGCTTCTGTTTCCAAATGCTATGAAGACATGGGGAAGAAGCTATTATTGTATTAAAATATTTTACAACATGTTAGAAACAATGTTTTGGAGCATTCAGTTTATTAAGTAGGACATTTGGCCACAGTGTCACTGGACTGTTATGCTGGAAGGGATGATTAAAATTCTCCCGTATATAAAGCAGCACCAGAAAATGCCCATCATGGGGCAGCTGGGCGTTTACACCGCACCCTGGGAGAGTGATCGGATGCGCAAAACTCAGCGGCAACCCTCCCCCACTCTGATTTCAAAGGGAGAAGGATTAATCCCTAAGTTATTAAATTAATAGGAACCATGAGGGAAAATATTGAATGTCTTTGCTTTGGCTTACTGTGTTTTTCTGAGAAGACTGCAAAAGGAAATTTGTTGGGGGAAACGGTTTATGCTGCTCCTGGAGGCGGCCATCTGGGATGCTGAGATTAGTATTTTAGATTTCTATTATCTGAAACTCCACTGGCAGACTTTGTAAAAAGGAGTTTATAAATTCTGTAGTGGGGTTTAAGTAAAACTATTTTATCTAGGGACTAAGAAGTATGTGTAATTACTGTAGGTGGATAACGCTTTTTCATCGCCATTCACCAAAATTAGTTTACCAGATATTATTCCTAAGAGGTATAATTAAAATCAACATAAAATCCAGAACACAGTGAAAATAAGACATTAGGAGATAATGTCTTTAAAATTACTAGACCAAACAGTCCTCTGCACTGCGGTACAAGCATAATCACTCTCCAGCTAGTAGTATTTGTTTTCCCTGTACAGAGATGCTTTGGACTCCCAGGCTTCTCAGGCGAGCTGTTACTTTGCAGCTCGTTGTAAGAAGCAGTTATTTAATACTGCTTCTCTAAAAAGCAAATGAGAGAACTTCATTGCATGTAGGGTCTCGACACTGCATTTGGTCTCTGCGTTATTTCCTAAGCTCCCATGGAAAGCAGACTGGAAACCGCCATGTTTTTTTAGGCAGGTTCAGCTCTGGACACATGTACCTGTCATTAACTCCTGCCCTGGCAAAATGTCCAGGGATGTAAATGGGACTCGTGCCAGGGGAAAAAACAAATGTTGACTCCCACACTGAGTAGCAGGAGAGGCATTTTAGAGCCAGGTACTTGCACCAGATGTTTAATCCTGTTTTCTGCTCATACAGAAGACATAACCTGATGCTAGATGCCACATCTCATTATGAATGTCTGGCCGTCCTTGTTAATGAAAGACTTTGTTTTCTTTTTGCAAATGTTATTAAGCAAAGAACAAACTGATTGTCTAAATTGATTAAGCAGATTCATTCCAGTGAAAAATTTATTATTTGCCTAGTTCATTTCATCAAATCAATTCAGAGGAAAAAGGCTCCATGAATTAAACTAATCACAAATATATATTTTAAAAGCCAGCCATCACTGGCAGGATACAGTTAGTGCAGTCAATCACTAGGACAATAACTGAATTTTAAAGCAGCATCTTGCATTGCTTCTCAGAACCTTTGCCTTTTCTCTCACAAAATTGGTGTTTGGGGGCCAAATTCTGGCCCTGTTTAGTCCCACACATTCTCATTAAACTTCTGTGGGTACCCAGGAGTCACTCTTGGGGAAAAAAACTGTAATATTCAACTGACATTTCCTGTAAAATAGCAATGATACACTAATTAGAAAGCTAACTCTGATAGATTAATCAGAATTTCTGAGTGCTTCAGTACAAGCTTTTGAAAACCACACATTTTAACAAATAAAATGTCATTCATTTATTAGACTGAACACACACATTCATTAGGCTCACTCACTTCGCAGTCAGAGAAGGTTCCTGTATAAACTTTTGCAGGACACAGATGGAAAAGTCAGCCTAGAATGCTAATATTCAATTCAGTTAAAAAGGAAGATCAACCATCACATTTATATTTCTCCAGCAAATTATAGACAGGGTTTGAGCTTTTTGTGAGTGGATATGTCTACACAGACACCCACATATTTTATAGATTTTTTTCCTATAAAGGTAACTTTGAAACCATCATTCAAGACAAGTCTTTTGTTATCGCCTAGACCTTAGCAAATAGGTTTGTCACGGATGGCTCATTAAAAGCACCCAGGTCTCACTTAACAGTTGATCTAGTAAAAATCATTCTCCAACTTTTTCTTCTTTATATCCTTCGAGGCCAGATTTGCAGCAGCATCGCTGCCAGGATCCCCCCTCAGCGGGGCCGTAACTCCTGTGCCATTAACAAGGGTTAAGCAATGACTTTGTGAGTCTGTGGTGCGTGGTACAGCCTGGAGATACCGCATTTCCACCCTGGTCTCAGGTTAACAATTCAGAATAATATTTTCTTACCAAACGCTTATATTCAGTCCCACAGCTCTTCGACGATGCCAGTTTCAAGGAACTCTAAATTGGCCTGTCTTGTGCTGAACATTCTGAAAGCAATTTGGCTGGCACCCATGGTTCAAAACACAGGCACAGGTACATGAAAAAACACTTTATAATTACAGCTCGCTGCTCTCCTCTTCCTTTTTCAGTAGCTCTAAAAACAAGGGGAAAGTTTGCCTCTGCCCGTTGACCCCGCTGAGGGCTGAATTCATGGGGCGGGTGCTCGGTGGTACAGCCGATGCTTTGGCGTCCACGCTTGCCATCAGGTAGGCTTTGGGATCTTAAACAAGAAAAGATTTTACAGCAGCGCGGTATGAGAGCAAAAGCTATAAACACTGTGGCATGAGCCACGTAATTTAAAAGCGTGCGGCCCAGGCAAGAACAGCAAAGCTCAAAAAGCTCACAGCTCAGATGGTGAAAGAAACCTCATATGCAGAACAGCATCACAAAAATAATTCAGTGCTCTGAAAGACGCCGTAACGACAGCTCTGAGGACTTCATCCCTCCCCTTCCTGCCAGAGGGGAGGTCACCCATTCCCACCCTGCCACGGTGGGAGACAGCAGCATCACGTCAGGAGTGTGCTGGGTGCTGCCAGCCCTGGGGAGGCTCAGGGAAAGGAAAGATTGTCCCCCACCCATGGCTTCATATGGAGCCCCCAGGCCACCTCCCTGTCCTCACTTGCTGGGGCTGGGGGACCCACAGCCTCTCTGCCGAGCAGAGCTGCAAAAAGCAGCGGGGAAGGGCTGAGGCTGACCAGAGGAGGCCATAAGCCATCCGGGTTCACCGCAGGGCTCCCCACCAAGGCACAGGGATGGTGGGGGACGCCTGCCCCAGCAGCACTCACTGGTGCCCCACAAGCTGCCCACACCGAGGGGCACGGGACCCTGCCAGCATCGCCTGCTGCTGTGCTCCCCTTCGAGACATTCATGAGCCTGTTCTCTGGATAAGCAAATGTTTTCATTAGGGACTTTGAAAGGAAAGCAAGCAGTGACAGTTGAGAAAAAACACCCAGACACTCCCAATAACAGAAGTTTCCTTCAACACCCTTGTCTGCTACATCGTGCTAAACGCCCGCAGTATATACTTACACTGTCACTTTCAACTGTTTTCCCCATTTTGTACGGAACCGGGGTCTATAATGTCTGTCTAATGGCACCTTGTACGCTGCCGTACCCTCGCTGTGCCAAGTGACCAAAGCCGGAGCGCACGAATAGATGTGCCAGGGAAGGCGCCCACAGCACGGCCGAAACACGGCGAGTCGAGCGCGCCCGCGCCGGCCACCGAGGCTCCCGCTGGCTCCGCAGCCAAAGGCGCCTGCCCGGGCGGTTACGGGGGAGCACGCCATCTCATCACCCCTTTATTATATCCCCTTGCCTCTCATCCCTGTGGGTTCAAAGGATCTGGAGAAAATCAAACCCCAGTCCAATTTTTTTTTTTCTTCTTTTTTCCTCTGTTTCAAGATTTTTAAGTTATTTCCACAATGTTGCACAGCCTGACTTATGATTTCTAGGGCAATACCAATTAGTCCTGGGATCAGCGCAGCTAATGAAGCCCGATGCCTCCGATTTATGGGTTCAGGGTCAGCAAAGCAGGGGGAGGGGGACAGACAAGCAGCTCAGAAGTGAGAGCCTCATCTCCTTCTGAAACCAGACTAAAACATCCCATGGCAAGAGACAACCCACGGTCTAAAGACCTCCAGACTTAATGGACAGTTCATTTGTTAAAATAAACTGGAGGAGGTGGCAAAGTCAGAGGTACATGCCATTTCCTACAGCAAATACTGCAACAGAGGGAGAAAAGCGGCTTTACGCTGTCTGGGCAGCGTCCCAAAACTCGTGAGGTCTATCAGACCCGCTCCTTGAAGGGCGATGTGGTGGGAGGTTTCAGTCATAGGCTGGAGCTCACCATTCCCACTGCCGGAACGGCTGCTGCCAGGAGATGCTGATGGCCATAACAGCTATTTGATGCCGTTCCCTGCGCTTTGTCACTTCAAATTCAAATCTGGTCTCAGTGGAGGAAAAGCAGATTTATTTGGGAATGTTTAAGTAACTGCCTTACCAGTTACCCAGTGACATCCATGCTCAACTACTTAACTCAACTCAACTCTGAGCTCAACTACTCCTCAGAGTGAAAACAACTTTACTAGGTCTTTTAATTTAAAAAACTGCGTATTTGTCATTCTGATTCTTTTTAGTATCCCAAGGAACAGAAAAGACTTTTCAGTTCTCAGCTAAGCCAGCCTCCCCTTCCTTACGGCATTAAGGCCCAGGGCGCTTTTCTGGAAGGCGGTAAGGATGGAGCCCCTGGCAAGCAGCACCCAGGTTTCCAGGGGGCTGCGCGCAGGGCACAGGGCAGAGCGGAGATGCCCAGATGCCAGGTAAGAGCTCTGCCAGCTCCCACCGCGCTGGCTGACAAAGCCTGCTGCCGGCTGGGAAGTAACACAAATTGGAACTGACAGAGAAATGTGACAAATTCATTATTAATGGCACAACTATTTTTTAATACGTAGAAGGCTGTACTAGATTAATAAAACCAGGCTTTTATATTCTTATCTGACAGCAGTGATGGTGCGTGATCTCCAGAAAAGCGAGCGTTACGGATGCCGTCTCTGGCTCTGGCTGGCATCGGGATGCTGCAGCGGATTCAGCAGGCACAGGATTTCTCTCCAGGACATTGCAACTCCTGCACGCTTCAGAAGGTCACGCAGGCTGACTTTGTGGCAGGGTGAAGCACTCACACAAAAGGTCAGCGTGCCGTGGAAACCCCCACACAGCTCCTCCTCGGGGGGGCTGCAAACCTCTTGGTGCTCCTTAGCATCTGCCTTGTTTTATCTCAGCCTATAGTGGGTTTTAAGGGAGTTTGTTTATTTTTGAAATAAAGAGCAAGCCGCGGGGTGTCTCAGGGACAGAGGGACTTGCTCACTCCAGCTGACCCGTCTGCAAATCCAAGCTACAGCATCGCACAGGTGGATGTCTGTCTCTCTCTCTCCACCTACCTGTACGTGCAAACACACACCCACACAAACACAAGATCTCAAGCAATCTATATCTCAGTCTGTATGTGTATACATACATTTATATACATATACATTTACTTTTATTGTTACTCCAGGTATTTTTACTCCAAGTGTACAAATGAGACACACCAGCATGTAATATAAATACTTCATTTAACATCTCATTAGCATTTATTCCCTCTCTCTCTGCTATTATTTTTTAAATACTTGTTCTCTTCAGAGGAAAGAAAACACAGTGTCAGGGAAAAATATTCCAAACGAGTCTTGAAAAGGTTGAGTAATTAGGCAAAATGCATTCACTCACTTTTATTCTTGCCCCCTTTAAATCTAAGTGTAGTTGCAGTGCACGGGCTACTTACAGACAACCCTACACAGTTTCAGAGGAAATATGTGGCCACAGAGAAATACCACTTGACTTTCCAGAGTCTGCTTTTAGAAGAAACACTGGTTTATTTCTAGACAAAGAATTATTCTGATAACTGGCTGCTTTTTTTCAGCCTCCTTAGCTTTTTCTGCAACTCTTCTGCATTTACTGGAGGCAGGTTACCTCACCCCTTGCTGCCTCCCTCGCAGCCAGTACTAAAGGTCTCGGCATCGCCCGGCTGACATGTAGCATCCCCACACAGCATCCCAGCCGTCCCGGGGCTTGGAGGACGAGGCAGGTTTCTGCCAACCTTGGTACAGACACATGGCCGCAGCCTGGAGCTCCCCAGGACAAAACGAGGGCAGGGAATGTGGCTCTTAGAAAAACAAATGCGACACCGAGTTGCAACAAACATTATCCAGCCACGAAAACGCTGCTGTGCAAACCGGAGCCCTGCTCCCCCGTCCCCGCTCCAAGAGAGGGAACCCACCCGTGCACCGGCATAGCTGCGGGGTGCGCTCGGCCGAGCGTGGCGACTCCCGAGAGCAATCAGAGGCTTCCCAGGAGGGAGAGGAGCAATAAAGCATGTGGCATGCTGTCACCGCGGGGGAAAAGGGGCGACGATGCCTCCTGCAAGAATTGCAGTTTACAGGATTCAGGGAGGAGCGCCCGGCAAAGCCGCTGCCGGGCCGGCACTGGGGAGGCGAGGGGCAAAGTGCGGGGTGGGAATGAGCCACTGACGCACGTTGTCACCTGCTGCCCCGCCAGCACCCGATCCCCGAATGGCGGGGAGTGCTCCTGCCCCAGGGAGCCCAAGGACAAGCTCCCTGCACACCGCAGGGGGATGCGCTCGGAGGCAGGAAGGGCCAATTCCCGGAGCATGCTTTGGGCCACCAGCGCCTGCCGTACAATAAATAGCTAATTCAGTATACTCAAAGGAAAAGCCCCCACGGGAAACTATTTCCCTGAATGTTTTAAGTTGAACATAACACAAAATGAGAAACATTTCAGATGGGGATGGAGACACAAGGGCTGGAGGGTCTCAGGAGCGAGGGGCACCGACAGCCCCATGGAGGTGCAAGTCCTTTCCCCTGGCTCCTGCCACATGGGTGCCAGCACCTCTGGGAAGTGTGGCCCAAAGCAGCCTGGAAGGCCTTACTGCAGCTCCACCATATTTGCCTTGCCACCACCCCCTCCATGGGCTCTCCAAGCTAACTGAGGGGGTACGGTGCCCTGGCCACAGGGACTGTCCCCTCCAGGCCATGGCAATCACAGCCAAGATGCGGTTACCCAGCGAGAAGGGACCCAGAAACACGTCCCAGGAGCGGGCATCAGCCATGTCACACGGTGAGGAGGCTGGGACAGAGGAGCCTCCTTGGTCCTCAGCAGCTGAATTAAAATCCGGGGGGCGATGGC
The DNA here is from genome assembly GCA_034782735.1 of Sagittarius serpentarius. Lineage (NCBI taxonomy): Eukaryota > Metazoa > Chordata > Aves > Accipitriformes > Sagittariidae > Sagittarius > Sagittarius serpentarius. Next base: position 16,139,989 of record JAVKLA010000039.1, on the reverse strand, counting down.
AGTGGCGTTGGGATCCTTTGAGTCGGTGGCAGTCGGCTGCTATTAGCACACAAAAGCGATGCCGAGCAGCCGAGCAGGACAAAAGGGGTGTGGGGCAGCCAGACAAGAGAGACAGAGGGTGGAGCGAGACAAGAATGGGAGAGGAGCCGCGCAGACAAGAAGGAGGGGAGGGAGACACGCACGCACACAAAAATCAGAGAAAGGGAAAGACAAGGGGATAACAAGAGGGGAAGAGACCACATGGGGAAGGGCGTTCCTCACCTGGCCCGCTCTCCCTCCGCGCCCCGCGCTGGTCCTCTCGCTCTTTGCTTGCCCTGTGCAAGGACACCAGAGCAGAGGATCAGGCCTTTGGGTTGAACCCCCAATCCTGAAAGGATCTTCCCACTCACCCCGTTTTGCATCGCTACCACTGAGGCTGCGAATCTGCAGAGGGACCTGGGGTAACTGGGTGCATTGCTCACCAACAGCCATATGCCTCATTCCTGTTCCCCAAAACGCACCTTGGATGATGCCACAGCCACCAGCACCTGCCTGCAAAACCAAAAGCTGGTCCTAGTTAACACCAGTTTATGGACAGGCATGGATCAGCTGGGGCAAACAAGCCAAAGTTACTACTCTTGAGCCCGGGGAACATAACATACTGCCGACTCAATCAGCCTCACCCCCTTGAGCCCCCAGCCTCCCAAAACAGCCTAAAAATCCTTCTCTGCTTGGCATGTTTCTCCTTTACAAGCACCCCATTAAACGGGGGAGTTCGGCGGGGGGAGACGCTCCCCTCCCTCCTGCAGCCAAGCGGCCCCAGCAGCCTCGCCAGAATTTTAGGAACAGGGTGGCAGAATAACAATAAAACTCAGAAGAAGGTAAAGGTCCACATCAGAAGATGCTGTAGAACTAAAACACACGTCAGCTTTAGTTTCCTGATAACACCTCTATAAATGACGGAGTAAATGACAGAACAAATGTAAAAGTCCCATCATTCTCGAGGATATTTGAAAAGTTCTCGTGTTTCTAGTGTTTCATAAAACAAGAGAGTCAGAAATGGAAAACACATTTTTAAAGCATGAACTTGCAGGGAATTCAATAAAAAATGCATTTTTCTGGCTGAAAACATTTCTTTATCTTTAGGAATGAAAAATAACACCGCTGGCTAGCGTGTCTCAGGCCGGCAGTGCTCTCAGCTTCCTCTTTGAGCTCCGGTGCCCCTCACCCAGCGCAGCAGCCAGCGCTCGCCCCGCTTCTCTTCTCCTCCCATCTGCCTCTCTGGTTCCAAACTACTTTCAAGACTATCTCTTTTTTATTAATTTTCAAGACTATATTCTTTTTATTAGGATTTTTCTAGTTTTATTTCTTTCTTTTTTCCAGCGCAGCAGCTCTCTGGCATTTGCCCTCTAAAATAGAACGTTACCGCTTTTCTCTCTGATGCCACTGCCGCGCTTTTGGCCACTTTTCTCCTGGTTACCAACACCACCATGAGAGCTGATTTCACAGAAAGGCCCATTTCTAATCTCTATGCGCTGGTTGCCGCAGAACACGATTTGTCAGCCGACATCATCCAAACAAGACCCAGGACTGGACTGGTCCTCCTTGGGCCACAGCTCTCCAGAGCAAACAAAACACCTGAGATGACCAAAACTGGGATGAAAGTAACCAAAAGTGAGTGCTGACTTCTCCAGTCCTCCTCATTTGAGCTTTCCCATACCAGTGAGAAAAAGGTTGATGGAAAAAAAAAGAGAGAGAAAGGAGAAAGGGAAAAAAAAAAGGGAAGGGAATTTCTTGGATTGATCAGGAATGACTCGCATGCATGTTCATAACCTAAACAAGGATCACGGAACAGTTAAACCTTGACTTCAGCTACAGCTTAGCTGGAATAAGGATTTCATTTCTAAACACTAACTTGCACACTATTTATTTCATAAAGCTGGGGCCATTGTCATCTCTGGCTTTCCGACAGGGCTAAAGCAGAGAGTTTGTGGGTGCAGGCGTTAAAATGTTCAGAACACCTTTAAAAATGTTTTTTAAAAAAAATCCAGATATAGCTGTTAAGTTTCAAATGTGCAAAGTGTTAACCTCCCCACAAAAGCGACTTGAAAGAAAGACTTTTGATCAGCACCAGTATTGAGAATAATTCAGTTCATATGCGTTGAGATAGCTGTGGGAGACAAAATATTTTAGAAAACTGTTGCCCAGGAGCTTTCACAATTTCAGTTTTCTTCTCCTACAGAATTATGAGCTCTAACCCAAGGATGAGCTGCAAAACGTCGGGCAGAAAGCGGCAACAGGAACAGAGGGAGGGAGCAAAGACCCCAGCTCGTACACACACACGTGTAATGTGCTGGTGCAACACATTTCAGGTGATGGGAAATTCCTCCATTAGCACAGATAACTCTCCACATAGGCTCCATAGTTTGCATTTTAATTTTTTGATGCTTGATTTTTGACTTTGAGAACTACCATTAGATAATTTGGGAGCTAAAATAAGTGACGTGCTTTGAAATAGGAGAGAAGACTAGGTTTTGTCTAGTGATGTGAGAATTGATCAGGGGAAGGGGAGATGGGTTGGTTTTTGGGAAAGCGATAAGGGTATGGTAAATGTTGCCTCTGGGCTATTCCCAACATCTTTTTCCTCCTTCACGTTTGATCCTGTGCAGCTCAGGATAACCTGGAACACACCAAACGCGTTTTCCCCACGCAGAGGCCTCCGGGAAGCAGTTTAGGCGCATGATTTCAGATGCAAAACCTTCTTCCCAGCCCAGGCCATCACACGGGAGCCAATTCCCGAGCAGCGCTGGGACACCTCAGTCTTCAAATCTTTCCCAACTCTGTCAGGATACCCCGAGTCTTTGTGATCTAACCAAACATATGTCACGCTTCCTCAAGTTAATAACAGATGTCCCAGGAAGGACAGCTCTTGAGGTCAGGGATTTTTTTTTTTTTTTGCTTTTTTTTTTTCTCGTCTTGATTTTACTGTTGTCTTTTCCCTTCCCCATTTGGAAGGGGCGGGGGGGTCCGAGCGCAGCCCCCCTAGCCGCCTGCCCGGCCACCCCTCACCCAGCTCCCCAGCCAGCGGCTCTGGAGCCCTGCGGCTGCGAGCGCTATGTTTATCTTACACAAGTGTCCCCTGAATGAGGAAAAATAAATAGAAGAAGCAAACATATGACTCTCCTTAGCACAAAACCTCCCCACCTCCTCCTCGCCTTTTTTTTTTTATTATTTTTTTTTTTTCCCTCCTCCTCTGGCGACATAAAAAGAGGCTGCGTCTGCCCCTGTTGAATGTAAATGCCTTTGAAGTGGAACTAATCATTTCAAGGATAGTTTGCGTTGTCCTAACAACGCAGCTGAATTGCGAAGCCCCGCTTTTTGTTGAAGATATGTTTTCTTTCTTTCAGCCCAACCTGATGATGATATACTGCTTTCACGCTCTGTCCCCCCGCATCGTAAATCTCCGCTGCCGCCTTCCCCGGCCCGAACTCCCCCACGCCAGCGGGGGACCGGCTGCGGCCCCCCCGGCCCGGGCTGGACCGGGCTGGACCC
>JAVKLA010000039.1:16115034-16132463 GCA_034782735.1 Sagittarius serpentarius | reverse complement strand
GCATCCCTGGCTGCAGGGCCGTTGGACCTGCTTGCACCAGCACCAGATCAAGTCCTAAGCTTCCTAAAGCAACATACTTAAACAGAAGTTACCCAGTACACCTCTGCTTTCATTTAAAAGAAACCTGCTTTTTAATGTCTTAATAAGTACTTTGATTTCTCTAGCCACACCACCTTGGTAACCATGGAAATTGTTTATGGGAACTGGTAAACCCACTACTCTTTAATAAATGTCATACCCAGTTACAGAACAAGTGCTTTATGATACCAAAAAAAAAGTGTGCAGGAGTTCCCAAAGTATTTGAATATTTCATGTAGCATATTCTTCTTGCAAATACACACAAAGCAGCCACTTCTACGATACAAAATGCCGATGTAAAATATGCGTACATTTGGCAACATGTGCTTTTGTTTTTCCCGTTTCCATATCATCTTTTCTGAAACCATCCTGGAGGGAGTCTGAAATTCACTCCCAACCCTTCATCGGCTCTTAGTTTACTGAGTTAAGACAGAAAACAGGCAGCAAGAAAAAAAAAACCAAACCCACCCCAAAAAAGCAAAAGCCTCAACTTGAAGTATCCTGGGATAAATTTTAAAAGGTTTGTAAGACAAAAGAGAGCAAACAGCATGTAGCATGAGAAAGGCTTAATGCTGAGAGAAACACCCTTCAAAATTAATACGTCTGTTGGAGCTGCAAAAGGTCCTTTAGTTGCAGCCTGCCTGCGTTAACACTTTTGGACAGCCTAGTGCCTCTGAGACTCGGCTGAGCAAATATTTCAGATACATTTTCTTTATGATGCTCCAGATTGCCAGTCTTCACACAGCATCAAGAGTAGATTCTCTTAAGAAAATAATGATGTGAATCCCAATAAGCAAAATTAAAAAAAAAATAAGTCTAATTAGAAAAAAGGAAATCTGCTCCCCCTCCCCCCCTCTTTAAATATGGCTAGATTCTGATCAGTGATAGTGATCCGGGACACAACTCTTCTAGGCATATGATACAGTGAAATATCATTGCAGCGGAGTGCGAAGACATTGCTTGGGGGGTTTTTTTATGCTAAAAAAGACCTCACTAGATCTCAGCCCTTAAATCAAAGTAAAAACATTTTAGGTGCAGCAGGAGAGTCCCATCCGATCACAAACACACTCCACTCTCCTGGATAACATGTATTAAGTGATGATAACACGTACGCAGCGATTGCGGGCAGCCTCCCCTCTCCCTGGCTGTAATTTTGACTCCCCCATCCCCACACCCTCCTGGCAAAGCAGTTTGTAGCACCAAGCTCCTGTGAGACACTTGAAATCTCACTCTAAATTAATTTTTTTTTAACTCTCTCCTTGATTCAAACAGTCCCAGCTTGAGACAGCTCGGTATATTACTACGCCTCTCAGGGAGATGGTGAGAATAATACGGGCAAAAAGGCCAGGCTGCTCCTGGTCGGGTTGCGGCAGGGAGCACAAAGGGGCTGGCGGGGGGCAGGGGGGCACGGCCCAGCATTTCTGCTCATCTACCTACCTAACGTCTAACGGCTGGTGAAAAAGGCTGCAGCAAGCCGGCTCCCGGCTGGATGACACAGGGGAGCTTTGAAGTCCTCTGCGTTGGTTTCACCCTGCACCCCTAACAAAGCGGGCGGACGCGTCCCCACAGCACGTTCTGCCGGTGCCGTACCACAGCGGCAACGCAGGCACCTGCCTCGGCACCTCCATGCCAGCACCATGCTCCATCCACCTGGGCACCAATGCATACACCCACAGCAGCCGGGACTGTGGTGGGAGAGCCCTTTACGGGGCCACAACGGTCCCCACCTCTCCAAGCCTCTCCCCAGCCTGGTGATGCTGTGCACCGGTGGGCGAAAGCAGCTGCCAGGACAGGGCTGCTGCGCTCTTCTGCGGGTTGCACCAGGATGGAGAGACACGCCACAGCCACACAGTGGTCCCACAGCCAAGGATCCTGCCCCATCGGGGTGTCGGGGACAAGATTTGGGAACCTTATGTGTGTTGGTGAGAGCATGCTGTGTGGCAGCATCCTAAGAGTAAGAGCCAGGACAAGCCTGCAGCACGGCAAGGAGGACAAACAGCCTCATCCATGGGGTGAGGTGGCCATGCCCCGGCGTGGTGAGAGGGGCTATCCTGGCCTCCCATGCCGGTGGCTGCACAGAAACATTCCTTGCGGAGAAACTACCTCCCCCATTGACACCTGCCCTTTCTCAGCCAAAACAGGCCGCTCGGCATTTTTCCATGTTTTTCCCTTGGTCTCTCTTAATCTAACAGGCCTTGCTGATATCTTCAATAGCAGTACACCAAAACTTAGTACAAGAAGGCTCCTGACCATATCCCAGCTTATCCTGAAGCAACTGGGACAACCTACAGCCTTGGGAAAGTACCTCTATGGTAATTTGCCCGGGCACAAAGTGAGTTGTAAAGGGGCAACGAGGAGAACTGAGCGCAAACGCCTGACCCATGGCATACGCAGAAGTTGGCTGCAGTTTCCTTGTTGCTGGGGTTTTTTTGCTCACTAAAACCACCAAGACGAGAAAGTGAGAGTATGTGATTGAGGAACACCATCCGATTCACACCTCACACCAACTACAGTGCTAAGTGCATTGGTACCTGCAGACAAGGCTGTCCACGCTCCTTCTTTACGGACATAAGCTCTGCTCTGGTTATTTGCTCAAAGACTTCTCAGAGATCAGGGTTTTTCACTGGGCATTACAAATTTCCAGCAACCAACGACAGGCAAGCGACCGGCCAGTGGTGTACAGCCCAGTAACCCAAATCCACCGCAAAGTTCCCTCTTGATTTCTTTGCAAACAAGATGTTTTCATGAAAAACGCTGCGCTCACTCAGGTACCACCGAGCTGAGCTGCTGCGGTCCCACCAGCAGAGACCCAGGGTGAGCCCCCCCACCCCTGCAGCCCTCCTCATCCCTTCTCTCCTGGGTCACGGGGAGGGCTCGCGAGGGAAAGAGGGCAGGATCAGGCCATTAACTGTTAGAATTACAGCCCATGGTTTTCAAGCACTTTTGTGCCTATCTGAGAAATTAGTGCCTGAGTTAACTGATTAGGTCGTCCTGAATGACACCAGAGTATCATCTGCACAGGACTGCCTTGACGTCCTCCGTATTTCCTCGTTTCTTTAATTCTCTATCACAATTATACACTAAAGAATTTTCCAATTAAGATAATTTACATAAGCAAATGTGGCTTAGTGTAAACAATTAGCATCATGTTATTGCATGAAAATGTGTAATTAATCCACAGATTTTCCTAAAGACTATTGTATTGAGAAAGAATCCGTGGCAATGCTGGTGCCTTCCTTAGTGTCCTACTTGTGCTGTTGAAATGAGAGCGGCGGTGGGGCTGGAGTATGTGTACACTCCATCCTGACAGGACACACACACGCACATTGCCCTTCGTCCTGCCTAGGTAGCCGATGGTTCATGCTCTAGGGTTTACCTCCCAGAAGAGCAGGCTGAGGGAAAAAAAAACCACCACACCACGTCACTGACTAACCTTTAACACTGTCATTCTATTTGTTCCTTTTCCAAATCGAAAAATTACAAGCCAAATGGTATTAAAGTACCCTTTATAAATATTTGCAAAAGGTGAAACAAAGATCAAAGCAATATACAAACCAGCTCCTTAATTTTGCTTTGTTTTATTTGTCTTACTCAAGCATCAGAGGGGCATCAGGATGCAGGCTGTGATGATTTTTAATGATTCTGTCATTCCAAGTCTTTCTTTGCATTTTGTTTTTAAACGTTTTCTATTATGGGGCAACAAAGAGCTATTCATTCTGCCTAGCACAAACCTTAGTTTTGATTAAGCACTTCTGGTAACCATTTAGGGTGCTAAAATCTATCATTGCATTTAATTATCCTTGGTTTTTTATAGTCTTCTTTATTGCTCATTAAATTACTAAAGATGCTTCTGCGGTTTGTTCTTAAGGAAGGATCCAGCAAGCAACATATGCTGGTGAAAGGTTGCTCAGGTTTCCGCAGCATCTGAAGCTGTCAGCATAAATTCACTGATTTTGTTTTATCAAAGGATAAGCAGTTCTTGTAAAACCCTGGCACTTTGGTCACCAAAGTAATAGTCACATAAAAGAGGCCTTTTAGGTATTGGGTTTGGTGAGCAGCATTATTCCAGAGTTCAAAACATCTGGAGAAACATTTCTGTAATTCAAAGCTAAGCAAATCATTTTGGCTATGAACGTGGATGTGAAGGTATTTGTTTTCCCTGGGCCAAGCCATCTTGGCATCTTTTGCAAATAATGCTACGAGATCTGCAACACACCTGGGTGCGTGACCAGGGGCTCCCCCGCCCTTCACAGCTGAGCCCCCACCAAGGCAGCCAGAAGACGTGTGTACCAGTGGGAGACCTTGAAGGTGCCAAAGCACTGAAAATACTGGCCGCCATTCCTGCACAGCATGAAAAAATGGTCCCAAAGGAGACATGCCAGTAACCTGATTACACCACATCTGCAGATGCCATGAACGAGCATCCCTGGTGCTGGTCCCTGTAGCCAACTGTAGCCCCAGCAGCCTCTGGTTTGACCATAACACGTGGCTCCTACCCCAAATCACAGACATAAGTGGTGACCCTTTGGGCAAAAAACTCCACTGAAAAAGCACATAGTTAATTTTTATTACCGTTACTCATTTATAACTTATTTCCCCCTAACCTCCTGGCACTTGCTGCTCGTTGGTTCCTCCTGGCTTCCTCGTGCTGGGACTCTGCTGCCCTCAGAGATGCTGTGGATGGACGCGGATGGGCCCAGGAAGCATTTGCTCCTCCTGCACCTGCCTCCCCATCCCCCCGGGATGCTGCAGCAAGGATGGCTGTGTTAGAGCGGTGCATCACTCGGGGAAAGCTGGCAGCCAAAGAAGGGGGATTTTTCAGTCTCCCAATAATAAGACTGATAGAGCAAAGCCACAAAAACACATTAAATTCTTCACTTTTCTCCCTTCAGACCATGTGAAAGGGTCAAATAAATCCATCGTAGGACACACCATGTCCCAACAGGCCGTCTCTGCACCGATGGCCTGCGGGATGTCCTGCCTCAGCCCCAAAGCCACATGCACCACGGGAGACTGAAAAAACTGGGCTTTCCCTCTGAAAACCAGCAGCCACTAACACACCTTCATGCCTCTCACCTCCCTTCCCTCCTACAATGAATTCAATAGTTTAAACTCATGCTCCCTACCCAGAAACACAAAGTCTTCCCTGTGCTACATGAAGGCTGACACCAGCAGTATGAACCATCTTCCCAGCCTCTTCCAGCTGCCCCAAAATCAAGGCCTCTCTCCTGACCCATCCAGTGCCGGGGCGGCAGCATTTTGGCAGCACGGTGTAGCCTGGGTCATCAGGCTTTGCTTTGCATCAGGCTTTGCAGCTTGGTGAGCTTCAGAACCAATGTGCTCTCCTTTTCTGACATTTTTTTATTCCTTCACCTAGTCTGTCAAGTTAGGGGAAAACCAGCAATCGTAATGTATGTGGTTACATTAATTCAGTAATAAGATTACCAGCCAGTGCTAGGACAGAACAGTGGTTTTATCTCTGTTTGGTTATTTTATGTAATATTGAAGCCACATTGGTATTTAAACATTATATTACACTGTGTTTTTGTAATCTCACATGAAAGCTATTCTGTTAATTCTCTGAGCTTCATTATGTTCTCAAATTCCCTTTAAACTGCTCTTATTCTGAACTATATTTACTTAACTATGAAACCGTGAGCAGCCCGTGTGAATACAGCAGGGATTTCCCCTGTTCATAAATTCATGCACTCTACCTTTTATCAGCTTAGCAAATAACATGGCTCAAAGGTTTTACAGGTTTCCGCTTTCTCAGCTGTTACCTTTTTGCACGAGGCTGTCTTAGCTTTCCGTTTAAGCCACCTTCCAGGCACATCCCAAGCCCCAGCAGCTGGCAGTCGCAGCTTCCATGGGGCAGGATCTGCTGTGGCTTTAGGAACCCCGTGCGCGTGGACTGGAGCTCTGCGTGCCTCCAGAGCAGGGAGACACTCAGCATCCTGAACGTGAGGCTTTCGGGACAGCGGGTATGTGAGGTGCTGCGTGTGGTGCTGGCAATGTCTTCCCCTTGGGCTGTTTTAAGTTTAGCTTTTCAGATGCTGGACCCAGTATGACCAAACCCTGCCATCCTCACCCAGGCGAAACGCCTTCCTTCCCTTTCCTTGCGTCTCTGAAATTAGCTGGGCATAAATAATTATTTTCCCACCTCTGCTATCAAACCGTTTTGACTGAGCAACGATAACATTATCCAAACTGCAGCATCCATCACCTCCGTAGTTTGCCATGTACCGACGCACTCCCTTTTACACCTCCCGCGGGGCAGAGATGTTGTAACCAGGGCTGCAGAGGAGGCCACCCGGGTCGGCCGGGCTGAGCCGGGCTGAAGCGGGTCCAGAGGGATGGAGCCCCGCTGGCTCCAAAGACCCTCATGGCAGCGGGGCTGGTGCCAGCGCAGGGATGCTCCGCTTGTGCTGCAGTGCCCTCCATCACTGCAGGGCACATCTCCCCTGTCAGTGAAACACCAGAAAATAAGAAACCCAAGCTGGAAACAGAAGAAAGTGGGTGAAGAGAGAGGAAAACATCAGGAAATGCCATACAAGGTTCATCCACATCTTGCCTGTGACTGCAAAACCAAACCCAAGCCCTGCTCCACTTCCTTCCCTTTGGGCCCTGCTTCCTCAGAGCCTGGGCCCACCTTCGGGGCCTGAAAGGCACAACGAAACAATTAGCCGCGCTCCATAAAGCTGCCTTCATCCAGCCACCCACAGCTCTTCCCAGCACCTGGAGGCCACCAAAAGCTGGACTGGCAGGAGCCCAGCATAGACTGTCCCCACCAGCTGCGGTGGCAAAGGTCCACGTGGCGAAGGTCCAAGATGACACCTCTGAAGGTGGGAGCACCAGGCAGCCAGAGCTCCATCCCTTTAACCAAGGCACCAGCAACCAAACCCAAAACTGTGGTCAGTGGGTTTAGGGGCACCACTGAGTGATGCCTCCCCCACCCCCCGCCGGGTATCCCCGCAGCTCTGGAAGGTGACATAACACCTCTGCGTCCTGTTCAGGCACTGCCATCACAGCAAGCAGCACTGGGAAGCAAAGCCACATCGCTTGAGGGAAGGAGGGGAAGAAGCTCAAGAAAGGGAATATTAATGGGCAGTTACTGTCAGGACAGCACACGCCAGAGAAGCGATTGGTGCTCTCTTCTCTAGAAAGCACCCCCTTCCACCTTCACTCCTATTTCTCCTTTGGGAGAACCAGGCAGAGAAGCGCAAACCTCCTAAGTGCTGCCCAGCTGCCAGCAGCAGAGGCAGGAGCCCACCTCCCCAGGGGCTGTCCCCCTCCGCCAGCCACCTCCCACCTCCCCCTGTCCCAAAGCACTCTCCCGAGGGGCTGCTCTCCACAGGCTGGGGCTCCCCGAGATCGCAGCAGGAGGGGGACAGCTGCCAGCACTGGTGACAGGGGTGTTTGTCTGGAGCTGGTGCTCCAAGAAGAGGTGCCAGGGGTGGGCTGCAGGGGTGGCGGAGCTTCACAGTGACGCTGGTGTGCCACCTCCGCAGCCACACAGGAGCTGAAACAGCACAGCCGCTGTTTTATCAGTTATCTGTCTTAAACAGCTCCTTCTCCCTTACGATTGCTGTGCTGCGTTTCCACGCTCGGATGGGCAGGAGCAGGATGTCGAGGCTCTACTTAGCCAAACACAGCCTTTGGTGGATGGTGCCTGCAGGTGGGAGGGAGCGTTTTGCAGTGATGCAGTCGGGGTCTTAGCAGGGATTGTGGCGTTTTAGCGGCTCTTGGGAACTCTCAACTGAAACACAGCGTAATTGCCGTGGCGCCTCCCTGCTGCAAACAGCCACTCACCCAGATGGTGTCCCTGGGAAGAGCTGCTGCGTTATCGCCCGGGCTGCATTTTGCATCACACGGATTTGGCGGGGTGGGAGCTCCTGCCGTTGTGCTGGGGACACAGTGCGATGGCAGCGGGGTGCAAACCCAACACGCCGACGCACGTTAAAGCTCAGCAGATGCAGGCCGCACCAGCGAACCACTTGCCCCGTCTGGTCTCACCCCTGTGAGCTGTCCTGACCCAACTGAACCCCTTCATGGGCTAGCGGGGTTTATGATCTCCTTGCCCCTCACCTGTCTGATCCACCCTCCCCAGCTGGTCTGGGCTTCTGATCTCCCAACTACTAATCCAATCTCCCCCGCAGCTGCTCTGGGACCCTGATCTTCCTTCTTCAGCTGCGCCAGGCCTGGCTAATTTCCCCTGGCTTCCTTAAGCCTCTGATCTCCCCTCCTCAGCTCCTCCCATCTGCACCCTAGCTGTCCCCCAGCCACGGACAAAGCCCCAACTGCAAAATGGCTTCTGCCCTGCCCTGCCCTGCCTGCAGGCTGGGTGCTGCCATGAGCTGGGCAGCATACAGGGCTGGGGGACAGGCAGCGTTATATTCACTGTGTGAAGTTATTTGGATCCCTGAAATCTCCCTGCTGACTCCCACAGGTACTGTGCATGCACACTTTGGACCCCGTGACTTACCCACGAGGACACCGAACCCCACAACATGCTGGTACCTTGCAGTGGGTGGCAGAGGGAGGACGGGCTCCCCGCTGCTCCTTGAGAGAAGCTGCACCTCCACCAGAGCCCTCCACTCGGCTGGCCACTACAAACAAAAAATTAAAACGATTTGCAAAAGATAATCAGTATTTTCATGCTTTTTCACCCTCCGCCAGGACTCTTCTCCCTTTTCCAATGGAAGTGGAGAGTCTCTCGTGCCCACAGGCCTCCAGGAATAGGGCACTGAGCAAAACCCCAGTGGGTTCAGAGCAGAACTCCAAGTGTTGGCATCGTCTTAGGAACATGCAAAGGAAAGAGGCTTCTGATGTGTAGCGTTTCCTTCTGCACCAGCACCAATCACTGTCATGGCCATAAGCTCCGCTCCACCGTGGGCCAGGAGGAGAAGATGGGTGGAAGTAAAAAGAGCTTTGCGGAGAGGCTCTCTTTCCTTCTAGTGATGTGGACAGAAAGGGAGGAATGTGCCAGGTTGGGTCGTGGCACAAAGTGTTATGCACAGCTCTGATTACAAGAGAAAAGGATCTGGTGCTCCAGACGAGCAAGGGCTAAGCACCGGTACGTTTTTTCCCCCAGTGGCACCTACATGCTGGCACTTTTTCTGCTCTAAATAAAAATATTTACAAATTATTCCACGTGGGCAAGAAAAAGATCCAAACATCAAGGGAGGCAATGGGAAGCTGAGAGAGGGAAGGAGGATCACCCCTGCCAGAGCTGTGCGAGCTGCTCCTGGGAGCCAGAAAGGACCTTCCCCACATCGCTGCCTTCTGCACCGCAAACACACAAACTGCACCGCTCCGAGGCTGAACGGTGGGTGAGGAGTAATCTCCCTTCCCAAGAACGTTTGCCCCCTAATCGCAATGCATTATCAGCTAAAGCAGTTTCATAATGAAGCAATAAGACCCAATGAAGTTGATGTTATCATAGGATAATTGGCCATGTCAGGCAGCCAGATGCCTCAAGGCAAAAGCAAAAGCTGTTTAACGTACCAAGAAGGTCAATCAGCAGATAATGTCCATTTCCTCTGAATTTATTGCCACCATATTGGCCATTTCATTGAGGGAGCTTTCAACAGTTTCATCCATCATGGTGTGTATATATACTTGTACTCGTGTTAAAAATGCTCCAGGGTTGTAACAGCATCTAAGAACTTCTCCAGTTCTTAAAAATAAAAAAGGGAGACAAGCCTGACTATGGACTCAGAGAAGCCAAGCTCTGAGCAAGCAGGAGGGACCAACAAACGAAGCTTCTGAAAGTCTCATCCTGATGAAAACTTCAGGTAACCAACACATTACTGCAGTTCCAGCCATCAAAACAAATGCAAGTTGTGCACAGAAACCCGCTGCCAGATGGTCACGGCAAGAGAGAAGCCACTGCCCCTAATCCAGCGCCTGCGCCCGGGACCTGCCACACACAGAGCTGCGGGGAGCTGGAGAAAGTGGTCCAGCATCGCCCTCGCCCCGTCCCGACACGGGCTGCCACGGGCACCCAGAAGATGTGACATGCCTCCGGAGGCAGCGGCTTCCATCCCAGCAAGATAAGCCCATCACCGCTGGCAGCGGGGACGTGGGGACAAGGGGACATGGGGACACAGGACTCGCTGGGCTGAAGTCTGGGCTGTACCACCTGCAGGATCTGGCTCTTGCTAGAAGCATATTTTTTATTCACACACATCACCCCGTGGCACTTCCCTCCTTCAGGCTCTAAATAGATGGTAACCATCACCTGACAAGCCCCCGGGTTAATCGCTCGCTTCTCCTGGTCTCCTCCAGCGGGTGGGCAGAGCTGGGGCCGCACATTGCAATTACATGCTCCAGCACAGAGCGATTCGCTTGGAAATAGGTATGCATGAAAAAGAGAGACCGCACAGCCAAGAACTAGGCTTTGTGTAGTCATACGAGACATCTGATCAGATTGAACAGCTATAACCGTTCAGACAAAAGCCATGTTCCCTCCAACCCAGATAAAAGGGAGGTTGTTTCACTGAATGCCTGGCTGGCACTTTACAGTCAAGAAAATAAGAGCAATAATTTCTTTCCATGAGAAGCACAAAGCAGGACAGGACACCCTCACCAGCCAGCTCTATGAAAGGAAGAAACCGAGGCAGGGAGAAATAATTTGCAATCGCTGCAGGGAAAAGGAGAGCATGTCCCAGCCCGCTTCAAGGCTGCCCCTCAATACTGATATCACTAAGCACAGCCACGTCCCTCCCCTCCATAGTACTTAACAGGGCTTATTGATAAAAGGTGGTCATTTCCCTTCTCATCTGCAAATAAAGTGGTATCTCTTGGACAGGTTCATGTACTGGAATAAAGAGGGAAATATGTATGTTCCTGGAGGCCCTTCCAGCAACCACTGGAGAAGACATGGGTAACACCATGGCAAACCTGTCCAAGCCAAGACAGGAAAGAAAAAAGGTGCATAAGGCTAAGGAAGGGTCTATACTCAGAGGGATGATCCTAGCACGTCGAGACTGCTATGGTCCAGAAAACGAGACGGCCCACCAAGGGTCCCAGGGAACCGAGCAAAGGACCTGGAGCCCAGCACTCTCTCCTTCAGCTGTGGTGCTCAGCACAGGAGAAAGCACTTCCTATCTTTCCCAGGCAAGAGCCGCAAGCACCCACATTTTCAGTCACTTTTTGCCAAACTCTTCTGGGCTTTACAAAGCAGCAGGTTCTGGTGTTTAATGGTTCAAGCCTCTCCAAAAAATGGCCCAAACTAGCAAAATTTCACCTGTTTTTAATTTCTTTAAGAGGGAGATCTTCAAGCAGATCAGTTGCTGGGAACTGGCTCTAGCCATGCCCTGCTTCTCAAACCCACGCGCAAGGTTTGGAGTTCAAGCTCACTGCAGTAAAGATCTTCGCCAGCATCTCCACGAGGTTCCCCGCACAATGGGCTGCAGGATGACTGCTATCGGACTCCAAAGATTTCAAGTTTCCCTTCTCCGGAAGGGGACCGCAAGTCATGACTGCAGGTATCAGCAGGGATTGGCATTTTAAACTACAGCCCAAAGAGAAATCCAGAGATGGTGATGGACCGAGTTGCTGATGGACACAGAGGCACCTCTCCGAGGCAAGCAAGCCTTGATCTAGTCGAAGATGTCCCTGCTCACCACAGGGGGGTTGGACTAGATGACCTTTAAAGGCCCCTTCCAACCCAAACCATTCTATGCAAGAGCCCTGTGCCAGGCAGCTCCGCCAGCCAGCTGCCCTTCTTTAGCTAATGCTGGGGGAGAGGACAGCCTGGGGAGGAATAAAGGAAATATGGGGACCCAAAAAGGCTGCAAACAAAACAAGTCTCTGGCTCTGCAACGGTATTTCCCTACCAATGAAAGTCAGATTTGAAGAAAAATCTCTGATCGAGCCCGTTTGTTTCCTTGCTTTGAATTTCTCTTCCCCTCTCCTGGCTGACGGCTGACCGCACCATTTGAAGCACCAGTCCTGGACGTGCTGCATTTCCACTGACTGTATCGCACATGTCTGCCTTTAGCCAGACACCCCCAAATCCACTTGAAACTTTCCCTGGTACCTCCTTTCAATGCCCATCACCACCCCCAGCGCACAGCTTGGGCCTGAGCACCTTCGGAGCTGGCATGCTCACAGCCATCCCCCTACACAACGGGCACCCCTTTCCCTCCTGCACTGACACGTCTGATCCAGACAAAATCCAACAGGGAAGAGGAAGCTGGGAGTACAAGGCTTCTTCTTTTCTCCCACCCCCACCCTGGTAGCAATAGCTCCTGCTGGCCTCCTATAGCAATCCTGACCTTGCTCAGGAATCCCGCACAAACTCTCTCTGATAAAACGGACATCTACTACTGCAAGGTTGGATAGCCAGCACCCAAGGGCCAGCTCCAGGCAGTCCCCAAGGGGCTGTGCAAGCCAGAAAGAGGATTTCTCACAGCAGAGGCCAGCAAAAGGGCTGCTCCACCCAGGAGGCTGACAGACCCCTGCCCTTTTTCCAAGCATATACATTTTTTTTCCTTCCTGATATCAACAATCTTGAGCGATCCAGAAATTCCTCCAGATAAAGCAGCACAGAGGTTCTAATTCAGCATGGAAGTTGCATCTTCTAATTGTATTAGGGATTTATATACTCAGTTAGTAAAATACCATATGGCCCTTCTAATGCAGGCTGGTTTTTCCTTGGCAGGCTATGTAAGCTGCTAACAGCAGACAAGGTCATAACACGTCTCCTTATCACTGCTTTATGTTCTGTATGCCAGTCCAGCTTTTACTCCATGTCGTCCAGGAGACAGGTTGGATGTACTTGCTAACCTCTTGCCTTCTCAAAGGATTCCCATTCCCAACTCTCACGGCAGAAGCGCAGCCCCTGGGTTGCCTTTAAAGCCATTACTGCATGTCTGGGTTTAAGCTTTCCGGTCAGGCATTGTCCTAGATGCAAACCATATTCTAAATATCCCTTCCAGTTTTCATCCTGGCTCACAGGGACTCATTGTCTCCATCCTCCGCCACACTACACCCTGCATATCCTCGCTGGAGCTCCAGCCCAGCAAGCATGACGATAATCCTCCTTGTAAGAAGTGCTCAACCTTCATGGACCCCAGGGGTGGGACTTGCACTGAATAAAAGCAACAAATCAAACTTTTCCACTCAAATATAGCTCTTGTTTTGCGGTCTGTGGCGGTTGGTTGGCCACCCCTGCTCAAGGGCATCTCCCTGCTCGGTTTCACCCTGCGATGATGTCCATCTGAAGGGCAGAAGTTGCATGTGGAAAATTTTCCAGATTTCCAGGAAAGGGAAGGTGATCCTTTATTTTTTTTTTTTTCCCCCTCAGGAAAGCAATCAAGTTTCATGGGGAAAAATAAGTCTGAGTGTTTGGTCCATAAGCGTTTTCTCACCAACACACTCCAAGTACAGAAAATAATCACAAAGGCAGGGAGCAACCCTTCTGTCACAGCTGCATTACCGGCTCCCAGCCGGCCCCCTGCCTTAACTACATACATTCACTTTATGAAATCACCGCAGCAAGCTATAAATGATGCATGAAAATTAAATGAGAGAACTCCAACCAAGGCATGAATCCCCGGCCACATGGCTGGGTCGGGCTCAGGGAGAGCGGCAGAGGGGCAGACAAAGCAGAGGCAGACAGAGAGCCCCGTGCGTTGGGGAAACCAAAACAACCTCCCCAGCACTCTGCTTTTGAAAGCCAAAGCTCCGTTTCAGGAGGTGGTTGAAACAGCATCAGTTTGAAAGGTATGAATACCCCAGGAGACGGGGAAAACCAGGCTTTATCCAAAGCACAAGGTATGTTCAGGGGGACCACCTCTAAGCTGAGATTAATTTTAAGGAGAGGTATTTTCCATGACTATGGGTTCACTTAACGCGTACCAAAAGCCCTGGTGCAGCCATGCAGCAGTGAGCGGGGATGGCACGCAGGACCCAAGGGATGGCACGCAGGACCAAGCTTGGGCCATGCTCTGCCCCAGATGCTGCCTGGTTAAGATTTAAGGACTGCACATGGGCTTAGCCTGTGCCCCACCACTCCTCCTGCTCCTTCTTCACGACAGCCATAGCCATTTCTACAACAGCTCTGCACATAAAAGCATGAATGTGGGACATTTCTACAGGAGGACTGTCATCCTAACTGGTCCACAGCGGCCCAGCTATTAGAAATAACCTGGACTTTTAGGGCAACTCTTTCAAAACTAGGGGTTGCACCTTGAATCTAAGCCAAGGTAGCTCTTAGGAGGGCTGCCAGCCCAACAGAAAAGCACCCGCTTACACCAGGATTTAGGGCCTTTGGCTCCTCAGAAGCCGGACTTGCAACTGAGAGGGATGTCAGAAGAACAAATGCCAGGAGATGCTCTTCCAGCATTTGTATTATTTAGCATTAATGTGCAAGTGGCTGGTGAACAACACGTCCTCTCCAGAGACTGGGCAGAAGAGCGTAACTCCAATTCCAGACTCTCACGTTTGCTCCCAAACCTCGGAAACACCACAGCCAGCATCAGTGCTGGCCAGAGAAGGGCAATGGCAAGAGACGGGAGCTGTGAATGCTTTGCAGACACAGGACTCGAAGAGATGTCTAAGTAGGGGGCAAAGAAGCCATAAGCTGGATCTTACCCACAAAAGCCTGGGATGCCTTACACAAGCGCAGCTCCAACTGAAGCCAACAGGCTGTTCCCCCATAACATCTGCAAAACTAAATTGCTCTAATTGCTCTAGATACAATAGCCAAACCTTAGACCCTAATCTGGCTGCCTAATACTCTTGCTTGGTTGAAAATAACTCTTGTGAAAGCAACCAGCTGGGACAGAGCTTATCAGACAGCAGCACGAAGCAAGACGGGTCTCACCCCACAGCCCAAGCCTGGGGACCCTGCGGGGATCCTTGCCTGGGAGGCAGGGGCTGTTGCTAACCCCTGCTGACCTCCAAAACTCCTCTCCCTGTGGCCATAATAAACTCTCCAAACTCCCTGCCTGGGCACCTCCTTTGAAAGAGTAATGTTTGACTCATTTCCTAAAACCTACACATCTCTCCGGCCAGCCTGCCACAGAATGGCCATTGCAGGGCTGGTCCTCCGACAACCCTTCCCCTCCTGCCCCTCGTCTGGCCAAAGGACGTGGGAGGGCAAGCCCCATATCTCCCCACATGTCCAAGCCGTGCCTGGAAGAAGCAGGCACGGCGCTCAGCTGGATCCCTAGAAAATGTCATAACACAAACAATAAATACCCATCACCACAATTTAAGATTCCTGCTGACTGCATAACATGGGTCGCGGCCAAGCATTCCCAGCCAAAGTTGCAGCGCCTGGAGTTACACATCCAAATAAAGAGCCGGACTGTCAGGGCGCTACCCATGTTGGCTCCCATCAATAACAGAAGCTGACTATTAACAGAAGACAAAACATGACGAGAAAATGTGCGCACATCCAAACAGCGAGGCTGCTAGCTTAGATGCCAAAATACTGACATGGGTACCGGCTTTAAAAATTCCTCAACCTTTTTGTTGCATACGTTGAAAAAACCAGCTGCTTCCAAAATGGTCGTGCATACTTGACACGCAAGAAGACAGCTACGTGTATACAAGAAGAGTCAATAATTTAAAAAAATTCCAGGTGGATATTAGGGGTTTTTTTTGGTCAATGATACTTTCCACAGAAAAGATGTTCTTATGAGAAAAGTATTTAGGAACTATCAAGTATCTTTTTTTTTTTTTTTAACCCCCAAAATACTCAGTTTTCTTCAAGCATTCCAGGTAATATAGAGGTGAATTGTCTGGAAAATAATCAGTTGCCAAAATAACCAATAAAGTTTGATTTTGGAACTTTTTTTCCCCCATGAAAAACAGAATAAACTCTCAGCAAACTCTAACAGAGAAAAGGGATAACTATTGATGAAATGGATAGCTTTCTAACTGCTTTTGTAATACTCCATAAAATGTGCTGAGCAGAAAAAAAGTAACCCAAAATCACAAACCAGAGTCTCATCTTGGGAAGTATATTAAAACCAGACAGACAGATACATGCCAGGTTTATTTCTGTGTCCCTTCAAAAGTGATTTTTGACTTCCTTAAGCTTTCAGAGTGATCTTTTGCCTCTGTCTCAGCCCCCAGCCAGCACATGCGGTTACATGGGTCACACCAGCCACATCACAAGCCCCAATCCAGCGCATTTGTTCTCGGCTGACGCGACACATCCCAACATACAAATGGCTTCAGAAAACACAGCTTCCCTTTAAAAAATAACTTCTTCTCTCACTGAACACAACGCAGCTTTAAAAAGACAAGATATGCTGTATTTTACTGGATCATGGGGAGGGAAGTACTCAGAAACACAAGTGCTGCAGACGCTTTGCCTCCTCTCCTGAGCCTGTGGACCCTCAAGCTTGCTGTCCCAAACGCCACTGTCCCGACTCGGCCCGGCCGGGGTGCTGTCAGTGCAGTCGAGGGTTTCTGGAAGCTGACTTGGAATTCACTGTGTATTATTCCTGAATAGCACTTTGATATAAGAACTTCAATCTCTTATTTATTATTTTCATTATTATTATTATTTTGCTTATTCTTACTCTTTGATCTATGATTATTAACAGTAACAATTTGTGGCACCACTGTCCCCTAGGTTTTACAGCGTTCCACGCAACACTAACTGCCAAAATCCGAGGTGTCCCAGGCCTCATCCTCCATTCCCAGTACCGGTGGAGAGAGCTGGGCCATCCAGCTGCATTTCTGAAAGCAATTTCCAAAGACATTCGGGAAAGGGATGTTGTACACAGCCCCAGAACCGTACAGATCCGCCGACAGGTACTGGAATGTCTCTCCTGGCCATCATACGAGCACTCTACTTGGGCGCTGGGCTCCCTGTACAGCTAAAGGACAGTGCCTCAGCGATTTGGGCAGCACTTCCTAAATTGCTAAATTAGACCCCAATGGCCGATGCGAAGCATTTTCCATGCACCTCTCCCCCTCTGCTTTGACCGCAAAAATAGCTAGATCCCCTGGCAAACCGGGAGGTGCAACCCCAGGAGGTCTGCAGCATCTGCATGGACCTGAGAGCCCCCTCAGCACCCTCACACCCCGCCATGGGCCCCCCCCCCCGCCCCCCGGGGCCCACTGGAGTTGCAGACACACCTGTGCAAATCCCCCCACCCCCCCAGTGCGTGTGCCCAGACCTGGCACCCGGCCGATCCCCCGGGAGGGTGGGGCAGGTACCCACAGCCCAGGGGGTTTTAAGCCCCCGCCCCGGGGCTCTCAGCCCCGGGCCGGGCGGAGCGCCGCGCCGTTCATTAGAAGGCGCCCCCGCCATATTAATATGCAAAGCGGCCAGTCAGCTAATGGCTGCAAACCGTTTTGTTTCCTTAAAGATCGGAAGAGCC
>JAVKLA010000039.1:16097343-16114934 GCA_034782735.1 Sagittarius serpentarius | reverse complement strand
ACAGCCGCGGCGGGGGCCGAGGGCGGGGGGCCGCGGCCCCCAAACCCGCGTTTGGCGGGAGCGGGAAGCGGCCGGCGCCCGCGGAGCGGGGCACGACGGCGCGTCCCGCCGCCCCGGCCCGGCGGCAGCCCCGGCAACGGGGCGGGGCTGGGGGTGGCGCCGGGTCCCTCGGGCTGCACCGGGCGCTGCCGGCGGGCCCGGCCGTGCCCCCTCCTCCTCCTCCTCCCCGGGGGCCGGGCCGTGCAGAGCCCCGCGGGGCCCTGCCGAGCGCTGCGCCGCAGTGCGGTGCCGCGCCGTGCCGGGAGGCCGGGGGTGCGGTGCCGGCCCCACTCACCCGTGGGAACGCTGTACGTGTCCGCCCACGCACGAAAAGCAGGCTGCCTAAATTCCAGTTACAGGATTAACTGCCACTGGAGTGGGCTGGAGGGCGCCCGGGGCAGCAGGTCACCCCTGTGCAGGCGCAGAGGGACGGCAAAGGCGACGCAGCTCTGCAAGGAGCTTCATCCCTGGATGGACGGCGAGGGAAGGGAGGGAATAAGTTGCACAGAGTTGCATGTGACACGGTGCCAGCACGGGAGGACGAGCAAGGTCGGTTTCAGAGGCTGGCTGCTCCTCAGAGATTCGCGTCCCTTTTGATCCAGCAGACCCAGGCTTTTTCCCCTTTCACAGGCACAGCCGGAGCCCGTCTGTGCACGGGGGCTTGTGTCTCATGCTAGCAGAGAGACAGGGCTCTCGGGACAGCTCTGGCTGAAGATGGTGCCTTCCAGGTGATCCTTTTTGTTGTGGCAGCCGTCCATTTCACTGCTTTTTGGGGGTGGTTGTTTTTTCCTTCCAGGGTAGCTTTTGCCAAGAAAGCATTAGCAAGCAGGATTTGTTGAGTAAATGCACCTACAGGCTTAAACCGCAGGCATTTAAAAAAGAAATAAAACAAAGTGTAAATATGTTATCATGCACACCTACAGCCAGATCCTGTGGATGTTTACTCCTGAGAATAATCCGTGCCCAGGCAACTGCAGCAGTGCCTTTGAACTCAGCCAGACTACCTGGGAGAGCAGGGAGCATCTCATAAATACCCAATGAAGGGAGGCTCAGACCTTAGGCTGCCTTGGCCGAGGTGTAGAGGAATTTGGAGAAGGTATTACCTCCGTGGAGCTCTCACGACTTCTGGGAGCAGTGGCGACTTCTGGTGTTATCTCGGTCTGTCACCAAAGACCACTGGTCCTCAGCCCTGGGCCCACCCACGCAGACACGTCCTACGCCAGAAGCTCAGGGGCTGCCTGATTCCATTCTGTTTTCCATGGCCTTGATGTCTTGCTGCTGCTTTCACTCCACAAGTTCCTCTGCTCACAAAGAAAGTAGATTGGTAGATGGAAGAATGCCGCCTTAGAGCTTTCCAGTGAGAACAGAAGGATGTTTGTCCCTCACCGTTCCCTGGGGAGTCCCTTCCTGAGATCCTCAACTAGGTGGGTGACTCTCCGGCAGGTCATTGGGCATCCCCACGACACACTGTTGTTTCTGCTGTTGCATACAAATGCAAAAATAGATTCAAGGCTCTCTGACGCTCCCTTTTGTGATTCCCACAAGACACATTCAGGTCTAGTAGAGACAGGAGACAGAGATCATGCTGTCCAGAAGAAAGTTTCACAGATCTCTCCTTGCAAATAACTCCAGGTGGCCCACCAAGACCTGTCCTCAGCACAGTGAAGGACAAAGAGGAGCGGGACTCTGGTGAGAAAAGAAGCTGTTGCTGGGGTTGGTAGAAAGTCCTGATAGCAACGATCCCCAGCTTTAGGCCTCTCCTGCAAAGCTCAGCCTCTGCCCGACCACAGATTAAGGAAGAGATGAAGATGTCTCAGATTCAGTTCCTCTGCTCTGGAGCCCATGGTAGGACAGGGCTATTGGGGGAGCTCTGTGTTGCTTTAGCCCTGCCTGTGATTCATCGTCAAAACTCTGGTTGACAAGCTCTTGGGAAAACACGAAGGGCATCTAGTCAGGATGGTTGTTAGCCAGAGCTGTCAGGTCAACCCATGACTGCTAGGGGTTCAGTCAGTTACGTGAATCAGCCTCCATCAGTCCAGAGACGGACACTTTTCCTTCCACACAGAAAGTCAGGGAGAGCCGGATAACACAGCACCTTTATGGACTTGAAAGTCCCAGCCACTGAAAACAGTAAATGGTACAAGGTTACGGAAAATAAATGAGGTGCTCCAGAAAACAAATATCCGCGTCTTCCTGCTTCCCACAACCAGTTTGCATCCTGGAACTCATCGATACACAGTTGTTGTCAACCTACAAAAAAAGGTCTTTCTTTTAAACCTTGCCTCTTTTATATTTTGGGCAAAACGTTCCCCCACTGCCTGCGCTGCAGCTCTGTGCTGGGTATCCTGCCCTTGCTGTCCCGGCAGGAGCAGGGATTGCTCTGCATGGGGACCCAGCGCAGGGGATGCACCGGGGAGCTGTGGGCAGACAGGAGAAGAGCAGCTGTGCCCTGCACCCAAAGAACAAATATTCTGACCTAGAACAGGACCCCTGGGCGTAACCTTTATGTTTCTTTGATATTAATTTTTCTTGATCTCGGCAATTCCTTTTTCTGCAGCTTTGGGTTTGATGATGCACACACACTAACATCTTTGGCTTCCAGGTAGAATTACAAATGTGTCTCCTTGCAAAATTATCAAGTCTGGGAAGAAGTTTTAGTTTAGCAGGAAAAGATTTCTACTTATTTTTCTTCTCCTGGTCTCAGTGATGGTAATTCTGAATTTGTTCCAGACTAAGTTACTTGCAACCAGGCCTGTTGTCCCTTGGTACAGATCTGCCCTCCCCAACAAACACTTGCACGTTGTTCAAGGTGTGGGTCTGTCACCTTTGCTACAAGCAGTGCAGGCAGGAGAGAGCCCCACTGTGCACGCTGGTGTGTGAAAAGAAAGGAATGAAATAAAAGAGAAACACTATTTTGACCTAATTCTGAAAGCTTCATTATTAACTGATAATTAGCAATCATAGGCTTAGAAACATTGTTGGAAGGTGGAAGAAATATATACATCACAGCCTGGATGATTTAAAACATAAATTCTAAGTTTTCAGTCCACCTGCTGATGGAGGGCTGCTGAGGGCAAATAGACGGCCAAAGCAAAGGACTACGGACACGGCCCCTTCCATGCAAAAGGCCTCACCACTGCCAGCAGCTACAGCTCCATCCCTTCATGAAACCACACCAAACACTCGCCCTAAGCAGGAGCCCCCGGTGCTTCTTGGGTTCCCACTTTGGCAGGGCTAGCACCGGTACTTTGGGCACAGTCCCCGGTGGGGAGGTCTCCCTGGCATGACGCAGTCCGCCTGGGAATGGAGCACCATGGGGCCGGGTGCTGCGGCCCCACGCGGGGTGGCGGGGGGGCTGTTCAGCGAACCCCGACTCTGCCATCAGCAACAGAGCTCAGCCTCAAACCGCGGCCCTTCCCCTGCCCAGAAATACATCGGCCAGGCATTTTGTACACTCTCACGTGACCTTTTCTAGCTCTCGAGTAAATGGAGCACAGAGCCTGCAGTTTGCTGCGGCGGGGTGCGTGCTGAAATCTCCAGTCAGGCTTTTCCAGCGGGTTTGTTTTGGAGTCTCTGACAGGGCTCGGGGTTGGCCAAGAATGGCGAGTCCTTACGTATCAAGTCCCGCTTATACCCCAGGTTAGTCATAATTTATTGACAACTTGGATTGCATTCTCTCTGTCCTACAACTGCAGGAAAGACAGTGATAATTTCTGTTTACAAGCCATATGATTTGGCAAGATCAAAATCTCCTACTTTGTTTTTCAACAGTCCAGTGATTTAATGTCAAACCTGTTGAAATTTTTCTCTAACAACGTGCAGAAGAAAGCCATATTTTTTTCCTTGCTTGGTCTGAGCCCAGAAAGTGAAGGAGGACAGGCGGTACCATCCAAAATGAAGCCTAATAGTGCACCAGGGAGATGTTCAGCACAGTGAGTTCCCAAATATTGCTGCACAGCGGCTTCACGCAGGCAGAAACTGGCACCATTTCTGGGCTGAGAAAAAGGTGAAATATAACGTAAGGCTGGTTCACCCTTGCCCATAAAATCCTTTCATGCCAGCAGTATTTCCACACGCACAACCTTTGCAAGAGCCAGGACAAAGAGTTACCTCTCCATTAAGCAGAGCGAGGGCATGGTGCATCCAAGTTTGCCAACATGACCTGTTTATACACTTCACATTTTTGTCAAGACACAACATGAGGGCAGTAGACATTAGGGAGTCCCAGAGGTGGTTCCTGCAGATATAGTGCGTCAGAGTGAACCCAGCAAGATTCTTGGATCTAACGTCCAGTAAGAGTTGAACCTACGGCACAAAATCGGTGCACAGCAAAGCCCACAGTCGCCTTGACTCCTTGCACCCGTGGTCCACCCTGCATGCCCACCCATCTCTGCCTGGGAAGTCCTGCACAGACAGCTCAGTCCCAAAGGTCAGGGCAGCTGTAAACTGGAAAAAAAGCTGCTCATCTGCAAGGGAGGGCAACTGACCAGTGCATCAGCTTCTGGAGGGGCCATGCAAAATTATTTGTAATGTTGACTCTGTCCCTAAGGACCACATCCTTTTTTTTCAGACAGCGGCTCTTCTTAGAGCCAAAGCTGATGAAGTCTCCTGGGTGAAGCCTACGTCTCTGCTGTACCACGTACCGGCGTGGAAAGTCAGAAGGTCTAGTCCAGCCTTAAAAAACCTGCTAAAGAAGCCAGACAGAGATGCAACGATACTTTTTACTACCCAAGGCACTTACAAACGCCCAATTACTGCATACATTTGTAAGGAGAGAAAATTAAATCCAGATCCCACCTTCAGGTTAGGAACTCTCAAACCGCCAATCCGTTCTGGCACTCACGATGCCTCTAGGAATGCTGCACTGCCCCAGCAAGAGGGAAAATACCAATATTTGATAAAGACCCTCTTCTTTGTACCACATCTCCATGGGAGGCTGAACTTCCCTGTTGTTTCTTCTTGCCCTTTCCCGTTTATAAGAAAAAACCCAAGGACATTCAAGGAACAGAAGCAACACCACTGTGTGATTTACATGACCAAATGCAACTGAATGAAGGTGAATTTCAAACACTAAGTGTCGTTTTGATTTAGAGGACATCAGTCATCTCAGAGGAATTAAAAAAAAAAAAGAAAAAATAGCAGCCTGCTTTTAGGTATCCCAAGAGAAGGAGTGGAACAAAACTCATCAAGTAAATAATACGCTTAGCCTCAGTTTTAATTTAAACCATATTTTAGCGTCTCAGCATAGCAGGAATTCCATAACATCATTCCAGCTCGCATCGTTGCTACAAATATTTCTGTCCACATTTGACATGCAGCTATGCCGTAGTTGTGTTAGCAACTTCTGTACTAGAAGATGTCTGAAAAAAAATGGGTTCTTCACAAAGTTGTTTCTTTTGACTATTGCTTCTAATTCAATTCAAATTCAAGACCTAATGTGGAAATGGCTATTGCAATCATCAAAATTATAGTTTCACCAGCAAACCAATAACCATAGCACAACTCTTCACGGAGAATTAATGGCAAGAAATGAATGGGCCGAGCATAGCAGGAAAAGTCATGGAGACCAGCAACACAGATGTACAAAGAAAAACAAGATCACTAAAACATCCAAAATAGAGAAATAAAAATGTTTTGCGAGATTCACAGGTATTTCAGGCAGAAAGCTTGGCTTTATCCTACTTTGGGCAAATAAGCAAGGAGCTACGCACCAGCCTGCATTGTGACCAGGCACAAAGGTCTAGGAGGAATACCAGCATTTTCGGTCAGAACTCCCAAGCTGGAAAGTGCAGCTCCAGAAACACCCTTCACAGTGTCTTGCTGGGTGTGTGGGAGTGCAGATCAGAGCATCCATGTACACAAGGTGACTTTGTGAATGGGGACAGTCCTGTGACAGGCACTAGCAGGAAAAGACGCTCCCCACAGCAGCCAATAAGCCGTGTTACAACAATTTAAATCTCAGAGAGATTGCCCCCACTCATCAGGCAGCACAGACATGCAAAGGGGGTTTGGTGCCAGAGGAGCAGAAAGTGCAATATGCCAAAAAACGGGCTGGGAGTAAGCATGTGTTGCTTCAGCTTGATGACATTTCTCCAAAACTCCTCTCCAGCAGGCTTGGAGACAAATCTCAAGTCACCAGATCAAATTAACTGCCCCAGAGAAGAAGAAACACCTTCTGCAAGTACCTGCCTTGTTTCAGAAGTCTAGATCATATCAATGTCCAACACTGCCTAGCTCTGAAGACACAAAGGCATTTTGGGAAGTGATGCCCAGTGAAAAATCACTTAAAATTATGGGCAGAGGGTAAAGGAAAAAGAGAGACCATTTAATACTCAACTGTCAGGTTGCTAAAGAACAATGCAGGCAGAGATAAAAGAGAAAGCATTGAAAGCTTTCAAAGTGAAAAGGCAGAACGCATTATTTGTGTTTAGTTAACTAGATAAAAAGCACACTGGACATACATATTTGATTTTTCAGCTAGGGAGACCTGAAAAATCAATAAGTCTCAGAAAATAAAAGGCAAAGCAGACAAGTCACCCCCAGCAGCAGCACCGGCCAGCACGGCGTGCGGCATCGGAGCGGGCCTGGGTGGGAAAGGGGTGCGTGGGGTGACTGTGGCTGTGCGGGTGGTTGGATCAAAATGCTGGGGATATTTGTCTCAGAATTACTGCGTTCTCATTTGGGGTTTTTAAATGCTTCTCAGCTCTGGAAGCACAGGAGAGCATGGCAACGCCAGCAGCCTGCTGAAGCAGTTTGTCTGGAAACCATGCAGCAAACACAAGGAAGACCTTTCACATCGCCTGGGGGCATCTCTCCCTCCTCCACAAAGACAGGTCTCCTTTGGCATGTTCAATTGTCCAGATACAAGCCAGCTCCAGTTAAAAGCCATGGTCCCAGTTAAAAGCCATGGTCCTTCCCTAAATGAGAACTTCCTTAAAAAAATGTTAGATGCAAAACTATGGGGGGACTATAGTACGAGGGATGCCAGCAGGGAATCACCAGCCAGACCTGCTCCCTCATTTCCTACGAGATCTAGGTGAAGGCAATCGGAATGCAAGTTGGGTACGATTTGTATATATTTTGTATATTTTACATATATATTTTATATGTATGATTTTTTGTATATTTTACGTATATATTTTATATGTATGATAGATTCTTAATCCATTTCCTTTGTTTGTTTTAAAGAGATTTATAGATTTGTCCTCACAGCAGCATAAATCCCTGGATATGTTGAGTTTTCTGTGGCTCAGACAGGCTTTTTAAACTTCTGCGAGATAATTGGTACGGTTTACTTGGCTAAATCAGAGAGAGATTTTCAAAGGCTGAAATGGCAATGAAGCACCTAACTCCCATCGGCGTTCAGAGACTTGCTCTCCTTAATCACTGCAGTACTCTGGAAAGCAGAAAGCTTTGTCACAGCTGCACTGTGGTCTCCTCTGTACTCTGGGCAATAAAGGATACTACATTTACATTCGGTCTTAAAAACCAGAAAAAACCCTTTCAATTCGGGCTGAGGAACGTGGTTCATTTGCTGACTTCCTGAACTGCTCCGATCGTGACCGGGAATGCCAGCGGCAGCCAAGGCTTTGTCCCTGCTGCTGTGCGGAAAAGCCACGAGCAGTATTTTCTTCGAGGGCAGCCTTGTCTGGAGCTATCGTTCTCCCCTGTTTTCCTTTATACTTCAGCCTTGCAAAACGCCAGCCCGTCTGCTCCTCACCTGAACTTCTCATCCTGTTTGGAGCCGACTCCATGACAACCAGCTTCGACAGGAGAAATAACAGCGCGGGCAACGCGACTCCCGTCCGACGCAGGGCTTTTCTGCTCGGTTTGGTTTAAAGGCGGGCGACACCAAGGTGCTCTCTCGGAGGAGGCCGGCAGCAACCTGGGTTGCCCTGGGAGAGGCAGAAATTTAGGCTCCCAAAGGCTCTCCCAGCCACAGGCAAAATGTGCAATTTTGGTGTCTTTTAGATTTGCTCAGTTGCTCACAACGGCGGATGCTCAGCTCAGGGCTGTGCCAAAACCTACCTGTTTTACCTGCAGTCTGCAGGCTCTCAGCTAGCAGAAACCAGAGCAGGACAGGCAGAAGTCGTTGGCACTTCCCAAAAGTCTTCACTTTGCTCTCCTGCCGCTCCCACCACGTTGCCGAACCGCAGCTGCCCAGCAGGCAAGGTGGGGAGCTCTGCGGGAGGTGGGAGCTGCAGAGAGCCCACCAGCACGGCTGGGGATGGCAGCGGCCCTGAGCGGCAGTGGCTTAGGAGCGGGACTGGGAAATCGCAGACTGGTCTGCTCAGCTGCCACACTACAAAGCCAGTAACAATTTAGTGCTGCTCCACCCCACCAGATGTAAAATAGTTCCACTTTCCTTGTCGGAAGGGCACGCTTTCCTTTTCATTTAACACAAGTGTCACTGCGACCTCACATCAGCAGGGACAAAAAAATTTTGCTTTCAAGGACTAGTGAAAAATCCCCTCCAAAACAAAAACGAAAGAAGAATATTAACCAAAGGAAGTACAGAGCAGTTTCACAAGACCACTGGAGGGGGTGGAGGGGTCTCCCCTTAGCCAGGACCTGGGGGCCCCCAACCAGGGTGTCCAAACTGAAGGTCAGGTCCTCCAGGGAGACCCCCTTTCCAAAGAGCTCTGCCAGCCCCGCAGCTCACATCAGGATCCCCTTTCAGCCTCCCCAGCATTCCTCACCAGCTTTCTTTTCCTCTCTTCCTCCCTGCTGCCTTAACCACCAGCTTCCCCTCTATGTTTGGACTTCAGTAAAGCAAGAATTTTCAGTTGAATCATAATTTCGTCAGATACGCGGTTTTGTTCACCCTGAAACTATTAGCTAGTCTGGGTCAGATTTGTCAAATAGTTTGGGCTGGAAACTATGCGTTCAAGGATGGGCGGGGGAATAGGGTTGCTTCATGGTTGAGGCAAGCGACCCACAACGCACAGATGGAGGCCAGGCAATCGGCCCCGCTCTCAGGGCTGGTTTTGAGCTTTAAAAAGTAGAACAGGTTCTGTGGGAGCCCAGGAAGCCAACGGCAGGATTTCCAGAGAGCCTGCGATCAGGTGAAGGGCAGATCTGCGCATACCCCACACCTCAGGTGAGGCTGGTTAGCAAGCAAACCTTCGTGTTGGAAGAGCTCCAGTTGCTACAAAAAGCTTTGAGAGCCGTGCAGGGAGTGAGAGGAGCAGGACTGTCCCTGGGCAAGGAGGGCAGGAGTCCGGGAGGTGGGCCCGCGCGCCCCCACCCCTGCTCCTGGGAGTGGTTCGCTACTGACACAAGAGGGGAGGAGAGCCTGAGGAGAGGGCACCTCCCCAGGACGCCCTTTTCGGATGGCTGCCGACTAACGGAGAACTCAAAGTTACCAAAAGAAGAAAGAAGAACGTAAAGTAGCCTGGCTCATAAGCATGTTGTGACGTTGCACAAGAAAAGTAGGATTAGTGACATCAGGACCCTCTCATTTTGAACCAAATTTCCCAGTTCCAAGAAGATTAATAACATGAGTGTTCGGCGGTACAAACCAGCCCAGAAGGCATCTGGTGTCCCACATCCCTAGAAAGAGCCTGTAAGTTCGTATTGCCAGTGCAGTTACCAAGATGCAAAATCATAGGCAAAGGAATCAAAGCCAACACCAGAACTGGTGCTTTTTCTCCATCTGCCTCCAGTCTCCATCATTCTCCCACGCACCAGAGAGCACGGCAATTCCCCACACCGCACACCTTGCAGCACGGTTTCTGTGATCGCCTGAGCTATGCTGCCTCAGGGACTGGCAACGCACCTCGTACTGCTGCTTAAGCTCAAAATAATGGTGACTTATCTGAGTGCTTCCCAGGAGAAGGACCTTTAGGACGTGGCAACAGCTAGGAGCTGCCAGCACAAGAACATTGCGCGTGCCCCTGTCTAGCAGCCATCCCAAACCCCCATTAGATTTCACTACAGTATTAGATGCTGATGCAAGGGTGGATCACAAAACCACACAGGCTTTCCCATCCTACGTGGGCACCCAACGTGTCAGGGAGTCAAGTCTGTGGGGAGCAGGGAATATCGCTGTAGATATTGGGTTTGTGTCTTCCAGGGCACAACAAAACTGCTCCCCAGCCCATCCTGGTGTCCTTAAGCCCCCATGATTTCCACGGAAAGAGGCCTTCCCGTGGCGGATAGATTCAGCACCGGGGTGATGTATTCCCAATGCATCCCACCCTGCGGTGAGGGGACGCAACGTCTCTGTGGCAGCATTGCAACCTTCGTTAGATATGGCTTCAACACAAGGGACTCCAGGGCTCTCCCTGAAAGCCAGTGCTGTGGGGTTATCTGCAAAGGGTCTTGTTTTCTTCTCCAAAGGAAGAGAAAAGGGTTAAAACAACCTCCATTGTAAGGAGCAGTAGTGTTGTCTCGACCCCGGTATTCCTGACAGTAGAGGAAGAGATTCAGGATCTGGCTGACATTGGTTTTGTTTTGTAAGACCTTGATCTGCTCCTTTTCTGCTGACAGCATTGAGGGGAGAGAGTTTCGTACCACGTATCTGGGCTGCAGGAGTCTGGAAAGTTACTGACTGAAGGGGAAAAATGCTGAAATCCACAGAAAAGTGAAGGGAAGATGCAGGGAGAAGAGGCGCATTTTGGTAATTTATTTTTTTTACATTGCAACAGCTGTGCTTACATGAAAAGGGTCATTAACTGAAGATGCACGGAGTACCAGTGTGTCTACTGAGGGTTTATACAATTTAGGAGATCACTGCAGAGTACAATGCAGGATCATTTAAAATTCACAAACAAATCCCATAAAATACCTTTGTAGGTATTTTAATGGTCCAAAACAAGTACTGTGTACTACTCGATAGGTGCAATTTTTCCTTTTTACTAAATTCCATATGTAAAAATCAATCTGTTCTTTTTAAAAACAGACTTTTTTTTTTACTACGCTATTTTAAAAGAATAAAGGCAGCTCCCACTGAGATGTCTGTTTAAAAGTTCAGTACATTCTGCTGCCTTATTTTATCTAGCAATGATGAACTAAAAGAACAGCAAAAATTCAATCACAACGGCAATAATATTTGAAAAGGCTATAAAAAAAGAATGATTTAGATGGTAAGAAGCATCTTTTGCTGAAATTCTGAACTCTGTATTTCTGTTTCGTTACACGAAAAATAATACAGGCCCTATGCAGAAAACGTGTTCTGTGTACCACTTTGACGGAAACAAAACAGCCTTTTAAAAGCACAGTGAAATGAAAGGTGATATTTAAAAAACACACAGGTATGTACATAGAGCCATTTACTCAGCGTTCGGAATCGTGCCGTTCCTTCTCCATAGTTTAGCCATCTCTTGGATAGTTTGCATAAGTATGCATTTATTTACTAATCTTCAAAGAGTCCCCATTTTTCCTAGCTTTCCACTGTAGTCATTAGAGGTCACAACCCTGTAGGAAATATGGGCTGCCATGGTAACACAAAATGTCTGCTACAGGCTTAGTGTAATTCCTCCCTAATAGAAAAACAACAGCAGCAAATCCTGCCTTTGATAAACGGGCTTATACGTTGTAAGAAGCCGCTACCTAGAAAGGTGTCTATCACTTCAAAACGGCTCTAAATGAAATAAACGTTAAAAAAAAAAAAGGGGGGGGGGAAACAAACTTACACATTCAGCATGATTAAAAAAAAATAAATGCTACTAAGGTACACAAAGGAGAACATGGAAATAATTCGGCGTACCAACCGCAACATCTCGTTACATACGGCGGGTGAAGTTCGCAAGGCGCCGTGCTGCAGCCCGTCAAAGCAAGCCCAGCTCTACTCAACAACAAGTGTCTGCTGAGCACTTCTAACAGGATTCCTGGCAAACCTTTCTCATCACAAGGAAAAAGGCTGCATTTCCATATGTCTGAAAAAGCAAAAATTCAGAGGGAGACTGTCACCTCTCTGATTGCAACAAGGTAGCCTGGCCTTCCCCCCTTGGAAATTCCTGCGGAAAAAAATGCATCTGGTTCCAATAGATAACTGGGGTTTGGGAGGGGGAAAAAAACAGGGTCTGTTTGATCTGGTGGTTCGTGGGCATTACTGGCATTTCAGTGAAATCCCGCCTCACAGAGAGGAAGGGTCCCAGTGAGGCAGGCTGGCTGGCTTGCCAGGGCAGGTATTTCGGGAGGGCTCTGGCCGCCCCTCACACCTGCACTCTACGTTGCCTCATGCTTCCAAGTCCTGCCTACCGCTCCCAAAGGCTCCTGTCTCCTCTCCTGCCTTCCTCCTGCAGAGCACACGCACGAAGGACTGGTTTTCTTTAATACATTAGCCAGGATTTTCCCGAGAATGTGGTTTCTTGTGCCAGTTTCTAGTCGTCTTCAGTCTTTTTCAGATATTTTGCGACTGCTGATGGGATACCCCCTGCTTGCCATCCCGTACCACCGTCGGGGTGCTGCTCAGAGGGGATATGCCATTGGTGTGTCTGCAGCAACGCGGAGCCTCCCCCCAACCAAATCCTGTTTCTCGTTGTCTTTTGTTTACATTCCTCCAGCCAGTTTTCAATCCAGAGAGCAGCAGTCATACCTCCACCAATTCGAGTTAATTTTTCAGTTAAGCTATTGCATTACCTCTACTCCATTCCCTATGCTGTTTGCTTTGGTCTTCTGCTTTTTTTTTTTAAAAAAGTGCTCAATTTTGCCTGATAAAATATGGTTCCTCTAAACACTTGGTAATCTGCTATTTCTTTCTATTTACAATTGGTACACCCATCGCTTTAGGTGCCTAACGCCAAGATGGGCAATCTGAATTTCTCGGGGTTTGCATCGCTTTGCAGCAAGACGGAGGCTGCTGAATCCCATCCACCCCAGATGCCCCTCTGGAGGAGCCCCTCCACAGGGGGACGAGAGGCTCCTCATCCCACTCTCCTGCCTCCGAGGATTCGCACGGCCACGCCAGCAAGGGAAGTCAGACCCCGAGAGTCGCCGTAACCGAGTCAAGATGTGAACCCTCATGATTTCCCATCGCGGGGTCCCCCAAGAGCCCACGGCTGAGGATTCGCTGCCTGCGACAGACGCCTTTCTCACGGAAACACCATCCACCCCGACAGCAAGTTGCTAGGGCGGCGGTTGGAAAACAGACCTCACCTACTGTGAGCCCGATAATGAGGAACAGCATTTTGGGCAAGGATCTAATCCACAGCAGAAAGCCAAGCTCCCTTTATCGAGCCTGCTGCTATCCCGTGGCAGCCTTTCACAGCGTTTTACCAGCTCCGTGCACAAAGAAATGCCAAAATATCTCTCTGCCTACACCCTTTCCAATTCCTTCGGTTAAGGCGGTAGTGATTTTTGTCTTCTTCCTCCTCCACCACCACTTTGAAGCCTTAAGTGTCAGAAGATATTTCAGATTTTCCCCCGCTTTCCTGCCTGCCCAGTTTGGGTTGTGAGATGCTCTGTACTCTCAGCCTGTGCCCAAGAAAAGCCACTGAAAGCATAATTAATACCTGCAGGTGTTAGAGCATCTCCCCTTGCATTAGTCCAAAAAGGCAGCTTGGTCTGGAAAGTTCTGCTCTGCCTATGATACTGTCCCCAAACACTGCTGCGAACACCCTAACGCTGACAGTTGAGAAACAAGTCCTTTTCACACCCGTCTCTGTATCGCCACGACTACATCTGGGAATCAAAATGAGTGCTCACCCAAAAAACACCTCTGATGAGCCATGTTGTAGTTGTAAGGTGGCGTGTTCTCAGGTATGGGGGAGACTATCCCACGGCAAGCGAGGTGAGTGAGCTGGTTACACCCGCAGCAGGAACCGAGGGATGTCCCAGAACACAGCTCTCCAGGCAGTGTCCCCATGTCCCTGCATCACCCCCACACTAGCTGTTTCCAGCTGCTTTCTGCTCCTCCATAGGTCGCAAGTCCTCCTTGGTATCTGCTCATACCATGCCCAGACACAAGTGCCATCGGCAGCACGGCACCGAGCCCCAGTTAGAGCCCGCTGCTCCCACCACTGCCTTTGGGGCCAAATATTTACCTGCCTTATCCACTTACCAAGAGAAACCCCTTACAGTAACTGCACACGCCGTCGCAGTGCATAGCAGGAACGAACCCACAGCACCATTTTGCTCCAGTGAGTCCTTTGCAGGGCCACTCTTGCTACCATCAGCATCCTCCCCAACCCCTCCAGAAAGCCGCAACAGCAGCAGCAATGAGCACCACCAACAGCGCCTCGCCGAGCACGTGAAGCAGCAGGACCGCGTACGATGGAGCTCACCCAGGGACCCTTTGCTGTCTGGAGAGAGCCCAGCAGGCTGGAAGGGGCTCTTGTCCCTGCCAGTCCTTGCACAAGCTGTGGCCCCAGCACTGTGGTGGGCAGATGAGCAGCACACCATCGCTCAGACCTCCCTCCTTCCCTGGCATCGAAGACATTTCACTACAAGCTTCCATATTGTCTCCTATAAATGGGTGCTTGCCCACCAACTGTGCGGGAGTGTTTCTCCTCTGCCCCACAGAACAAGCGAGCAAGAAGGCATTTGCCATGTTGCCTCTTGTCTGCTACCACCGCCAAGGTCTCCCTTGGGAGGAAAAATAAGACATTTTGGCACCCTGCACCATTTGTTTACTTATTGCCCTTTGAAAGAGGAAGATCTAAAGCAAATTTCACAAGTTTAATTCATTCCACACCACTGATGAAAATAAATGCACTTTTGTGCCACCTCATCTCACAGCCAATGGGGAGCTCCCCGCTTCTCCATCCAGCTCCCAGCTGACTCCCGCATCCACAAAATCCAGCAGCTGGAGACACCACGCAAGTTGGAGACAATCCTGGGGGACCCAAGCTGTGCAAACCAATGAACGAATTACCCTCCTCTACCGGCGAAGTTTGATTACACCCGCAGCTAACGTAATATCGGTAATGTATGAGGAAACACAAGAGAATCCAAATCACTTCCACAAGCTCCTCTGTGCTGGGGAGCTGCCACGTGGCATCGCGCGGCCTCCACCAGCGCTGCTGTCCCACCGCAACTCTCCGCGCGGTGCAAATTAGTAAGGCAGGCAACCGCCGTAAAGAGGAAGGCTGCTGCCTCTCAAAATGTACTCGGGTAATTTATTTTGACAAGTGTAGCTTGGTTTTAATCATCGATAATTCTTCTGAGCAAAGCGTCTTCGGGTAAGTGGGCTGTAGTCTACTTTGTAAAAGTAATGAAGATGGAGTAACAGGAGGGCTCACTGCAGTGTTCTGCTATTAATCAGTGCTAATAAATGTGAAGAAATCACTGGTTTGTGTATGTAAATTATGCAATCTGCAGATAAGCAACATGTAAATGAGCGAGGTTTGGTGTAGACAAGGTACTTCCACTTTGTGCCAAGAACAGATAATAGCAAAGTACCCAACCCACTTGGTTGTCTTTTCCAATCCTACATTCGTTAGTCGGGCTGTTTGGGCTCTGCAGTTACAACAAAGAGATCAGCTGCTCCCCAGAGAGTGAGCACTCTGGTTTGTAGCCACTGAGGAAATGGGTGGGAAGCTGCTGCATTTTGGGTGACCAGGAGGAAGTACTGCGTACCCAAACCATGGTTAAGTCCAGACGAGCCACCTTCATTACCTCATTGTTACCGTCGGTTGTTTCCATGCATACGGCACTGATGGCATTTGTTACCAACTGATCTTCAACCCAAGGTGCAGGCAAAGCCTCCTGCAGGGCACGGGCCGCTCACAGGGCAGCTGCGATGTACCCACAACCCTCTGGAAAGCACGTGGCCGTGGTGGAGCAGATGGTGACGTGCACGCAGAATAACCCCTGGACGAGACGCGCACCACTACGTTTCGCTCCTGCACACCACTGTAATCATCCCATAGCTGCAAGAGCAGGGGAGGTGGTGTCCGTCCCTGTCCCACCGTCTGACAGTCCTCCCCGGGACCTCCTGCGCACACACAAATGCCACGACTGGGATGAACGAGCCGTCCCTTTGCTCATGGACTGGCCAATATAAAGCGGTTCCCTTGCTAGGCACCAACGTCCTATTCCTCCCACGATCTTACAAAGCTTTGGGACTCACCAGCACCCCAAGGGGCAAACCTACTCACCAAATCAGCTACGGCAATACCAGACTGGCAGCTTTCCTGGTTTCCATGTGGGAAGTGATGAATGCCAGTTGTCCCCACCTGTGAACCCCTAGTCCTGTTTTAGCAGCACCGTCTGCAGGCACAGCCATGGAGCGGGTGGTAACGCTGGGGTTGAGGCACGAGGGAATTTCTGCAGCATTTATTACAAAAAAATAACGTGTGACTTTGTTTCCCCAGGAGCTGTTGACTTCAAAGAGGCAGTTTTACTCCCAAGTTTGCTTTGAGGCACCCAAGCCAGCGAGCCTCATTAACCCCCATGTGAGGGGTTTTGGGTGGCCAACAGAAACCAAGAGGAGGAGCATTTGGGGCAACCAACATCTCAAAGGTCTGGCAGCGAAACCCTGGCACAGTGGATGCTGCCAAGAGGCCGGCAATGTCGCTAAACTGAGTGCAACTGCCTTTTATATTTAGATGTTTTAAAAATCAAGCAACCTTTTCTAGCAACAGTAAGGAAATTTTGCTGTATTTTTATCTACCATTTTGAAGGCTGCTGCACCAAGTCATTACTTTCAATTTCCACCTTTGTCAATGCAAAATATTATTTCGTCAGCATCAAAATATCTGGAGAACACTAGCTGACATTTCTGCTTGCAAGCGCGTTTGGGGAACATTTATACATTTATTTGCCTGGAAGAAATATGGTTTTAACTGACTCTCGAGTCGCTCGCTTTTCAGAAGGTATTATCAAAACACCAGGAAAGAATCTCAGCACAAAGCTCGGGAGGAAACCAGAGCAGATTTATACTATAGGAACTGATCTCATATATCAAATCAGACCTGCATGTAACAGCCCGAGTCATTGCTGTGCCGTTTCTATTTCTTTGCATGGCTTTATTCTTCGGGGAGTGGGGGAAAAAGGGCCA
Source organism: Sagittarius serpentarius (assembly GCA_034782735.1). Lineage (NCBI taxonomy): Eukaryota > Metazoa > Chordata > Aves > Accipitriformes > Sagittariidae > Sagittarius > Sagittarius serpentarius. The sequence goes on along the minus strand of JAVKLA010000039.1, from coordinate 16,097,950 downwards.
CTTTTTCAAAGAACAATACAAGAGCCCGGCCACAAAAGGCTCCTCCCAATGTAAGTAAGTTATTTCGCCTGGGAAAGCCCTTTTTCCAGCAAAGCAGGTTGGAGGGGAGAGGCAGACTCTTCCTCGGGAGAGAAAAGGCCGTCTTGTGCACGGGCTGCTCCCTGTTGTGCCGGCGTCAGGGTTTACACGGCCGCCGTCGCAGGGCGAGAGCCCCCGGCCGAGGCAGAGCCTCCCCTGTCCCGAGGGGCTGGGGGTACCCAAAGGCCGGGAAATGGAGGCAAGGGGAGCATCTGCAAGGGAGCAGCCCCTTCCCTGCGCTGCCCTCCGTCATTTCTGACATAAAAGGGGAAAACACAGCTTTGCGTCGAGCTCTTTTTCAGCCAAAAGAGGGGTTTTTGGAATAAAAATAATTATCTTCCAGTCCCTTCAATCACATTTTACTTCTTGGGGAGGAAAAAATAAATGTGAAATTACTTTTTCTCACTCTGAGGACTAGCTGTCACCAATTTCGCTATGAGACGGCAGAGAGCATTTTCTGGCTCTGAAATCCAACCAGTTCTTCTGTGACTACCACTTCCCAGTGCCAAAAAAGGGGGGGGGGGGGGGG
>JAVKLA010000039.1:16072988-16097282 GCA_034782735.1 Sagittarius serpentarius | reverse complement strand
TGATAATTTCAACAACTCAAAAATGTTTTTAGTCTATGTCTTCCCCGATTTTTTTTTTTTTTTTGGAATTTCAGACATACAATAACATGACATTTATTGAATGTGCTAGCATTGTAGCGGTAGTGATTGTAAAAAGCCCAGAGCTTTACAATCAACTTTTAAAATATACTTTATACACCAGATTAATGAGAGTTTTATGGAGAAAGCACATTTTATCCGTCTGCATTAGGAAGTGCCAATTACCAAAAGAAGAGCCTTTGCAGGCTGCGGAGAGCGGTGCCGGAGACCTGCTCGGGTCCCAACGCTGTGCTGGCAGCAACACTCCCCGTCCTTTCCCCAGCCACGTCCTGGGGGCAATCTGCCTTTTACAGCCCACGCAAACTCCCTCCCTGCTCAGCAGCTTGCACAGATATTGGCTTCAGCCAGTCCCTCGCACATTTGGTCTAAATTGGGTGTTTTCCCCTCAGTATCTCAGCTAAGATGAGCGGTCCTGATACAACAGTATTAAATGTCAAACGAGCAAAAAACAACGTGCAAAGCCAACACAACTCTGCATTTAATTTAGGCAGTGTCAAAGCAAGGAGCAGAAAGGAATGGCGTTTTTTTTTCTTTGCACATTTTTATAAAACCACCAAATCCAGCTGGTACTTAAGGCTCCTGTCCTAACCACCTTGCCAGAACCCATTTCTTCCCTTATTCCCTATGAATATTAGGTTAACCAGCGGTAAGCAAAACAACATAATGATATCTGCCTACATTTGAGTTGCTAATTATAAATGGCAACGTTAAAACTGTTCCTCTGTCGTGCATTTAATTTGTCCACTTTGGAATGAGACATTAGGATTTTATTTATAAATGCATTGATTAAATTGTGTTTCTGCTTCTGTAGCCAGAAATACAGAAGCTTTCCTCTACGCGCAGGTAATGAGGCATCCAAAGCCCTGGAATTAATTTAAAAATTTGTATTCCATCATCATTATCTCCAGTCATTATGCATAATAAAACAATTTGTTATAGATCAAATACTGTATGTATGGATACACTGAATTGGTGTCGAGAGTGTCTCTTAAACTCGCAAAAGGGGATAAAACTCAGAGTCCAGGCAAAAATCTGCTCCCTGGAAGGTGTTATCCTGTCAGTGCTACAGGATAATTTACAGGATCTGCCAACATTTAGGAGTCTCTGGCTTGACTTTTTTTGGCTTTTATGAGCTGAAGAACAGAAGCAGAGTCACTGGAAAGATTAAGTTTCCTTTCTGCACTAACGTTGGGGAGGGAGACAGAGAGAGACATGGCAAATAAGTGCTCTGCTGTACCCTGAAAATTAAAATACAGCTGGATTACTACTCTAATGATGTTCTTTGCCAGCTCTTACAGGGTTCACAGTCTCTCAGCAGACAACCACGGGCGCAGAGAAGTTGTACCCTCAGCATTTAACTAAATGAGGAGTGGGAAATGGTTTGCGAGGCTTTTTTGCTTCTTGGTTTGCTTTTTAACAAAACAAAAAACTGCTCCTGTTCATGCACAGCATGCTAGAAACCAGCAGTAAATTCATCCACTGATATATCCGTCTGCAACGAAGCTGGGTTCGGTGAAATGGCAACACCCGCAGAGTAGCACGAAGGCAGATTTTTTTCCCCTCCTCTGTGCTACAAGCAATAGAAATTCAGGTGAGAACTTACTCCGCAGCGCAGCATGCAAAGCAGGAGCACAGGTCCTCCCATCCCTTAAAAAGCACATACACATGGGATAAGGAAAAAATAAAATTGGAGGCATTTGTAGCAGCCAATTTTCAAACCTTTTTTTTCCATAGGTTATAACTGTAAATCAAGGGGGGAAATTGAATTTCAAAGTCTGCCTGCCCTTTTTATACATCTGCACTTTCAATTAATCTGAGTTGCATGGGAGCGAAAGAGGCAATGTTTACCTCCTCGCCTCTGAAATGAAGAAAGAAAAACTTATTTTGCAATTATAGCATGACACATAGGCAAAACTAAGAATATGTTTCCTATTTTTTCCTTTTTTTTTTTTTCCCCTCTCTGCTTCCCAGGGAAAAAAAATATATATATATATGTATATATTCAGATCGCAAGTCTATTCTGGAGCAAAACACTATTCATTGCAGAAAGGGAATTTAACCTGATAAATCAGCTTTCTGCAGATAGTGATTGAAGTGGTTCATATTCACATTTGAATGAGTTTTCTTTACCTACACATTTTTGTTAACTGGTTTAATAAATTATGACAGAACTTTAAAACCCGATCGGAGCTGTACGGGATAGATTTACAATCAGCCAAACAGCGCAGCAGAAAGTAAATGCACGATATTTTAGTGCTTTCAATAGGAGGACTCCTTTCATTATTATTATTAATTGCATCAAAAGAATAGCTGAAGTCTAACGCTGTTTAGTGATCATTTTTCAAAGTAAACCACAGAAACAGAAGGAAACTGTTTAAATCCAGAAACTATTTTGAACAAGTTAGCTGGAAAAGCTAAATTAGAATATTATAGTAGTAATAGACTCAAAGCATGGGGTAATTTAGAACTGCAACAAAACTGGAAGAGGAAAATTAGATACTCAACAAATGACTTTTTCCACTAAATTACTCAGGCTAGTTTATGGTATTGCAAGTCTCTTCTTCCTCCCACACTTTCTCATAAAGCACTTGCAACCAAACCAGCAACGACTTTTCATTTCTTGTGAGGCAGCTGATGGGATCAAAATGCCGTTTCTTAAACCACAGAACAAACCAGGTTCGTGCCCTGCAGTTTCGAAGGTGTTGTTAGTAAATGGTGGACAGACAAGACGACTGTATCCTTTTGTGAACAAATTGTGAGATACCAAAGGGGTAGTTGCTTTTGTAAAATGTCAAGATACTTATATTCAAAAAGTAAATTTCACAATTTTGTATGAATTCTTATGAGTTCTATTTAGGTACCTGCTGCATTTAACATTAGTGCTGAAATCTAAAATAGATATGTAGATTTTTAAAAAAAAATTGAGATCCACAGAAAATACAAACTAATTAGCCACATGTATCAAAATTATTAATGTAACTTCAGCTATTCAGTTGCCTTGCGTTATATAATATATGATCCAATAAATTAGGTAACATAACAAAACTAAAAATAAGACTTAGGTCTCAGTACAAATTAAACTATAAAACATTATATTCAGTGCTTGAAAACACCCCACGTTTCATTTCTAAATTATAATTTAAAAACCAATAAAGGTGGTTTCATAAAATAAGGAAAACAAACTTGTTCCAATTTGGTGTGAAAAATAATTGAATCTGACAATTTTACGAAAGGATGTTGTACGAGCAGAGCTACAAAGGCACAAATAAAACCTAGCGATTACAAAATAGCTATAATCATCTGACTGGCGTTTTATGTGCTAGATGCTTGTAAAAAATGGAGATTATAAACGTGCACCGTGCACCATAAACCCCTGCATAGTCGAGACAAGGAAAAAAAAACCAGACTCGAGAACACAATTGCTCTCTGCCCTTCCTACGTCGCAGCCATTCACACCGAGAAAGCTTTTAACCAAATCTGTCTATAGGACGGGGATGGAAAATGGATGAATATATGTTTGTTCTGCTCTTTCATCCCTTTCTCGCGGCCGTGGGAGAAGAGATACTTCGATGTTGTGTTAGTCACAGGGCAGAATTTCTTCCGCTGTCTGTGCCTTGTCCTGACCACGGCGCTGGGCTGAGCGACCCATAAATGAGGCTGGCTGTAATTAAAGCTGCTTTCCCAAACGGAGAGAGGGGGCTAACACTGTCCCTACCTGTGCCCTCCGTTCCGTCCCACAGCCAGCTAAGGAGAAATCCTCTTCCACCCAGTAAGGGGGTAAATGCAGCCAAAAGGAAACGGCAAACTTGTGTTTAAAAGTGGTGGCAGAGGCAATGCTGAATACTCCAGAAAAGGCAGAGCACGCTTTAAAAATTTGTATCACCAAATGAATCTGGTGCTTATTCTCTAAAGCATCACTCCTGAATTAAGAAAGCCCACACAACCCAACTCTACGTTTAAAAAACTCTCTAAATCTTAAAAAATTAACTGAAGAAGATTAACAAAAAAAAGACCAGAAGAAATCCCCAAAGCAGCCCCCCCAGTTGAATCAGTGTCACATCGGCACGGTGAAAATACTGGAAATTCACATAAACTTCGAGGAGATTTTTTTTTGTTGTTTAGTAACTACGCTAAGCAAGAAAGCTACAGTAGAAACCATCATAGTTTATGTAGGTAAACTACCAGACCCAGCATCGCTTTTTTTTTTTTTTTTTTTTTAATACCTTGGTGCCCCCTTTTGGTCTATACAGTTCAAGGCATTTTTCCCCATTTAAAAATTTAATCATAAATATACAGTAACTTTTCACTGGTGAAGTCTTAATCAAGAGTCTCACGGCTGCTCCACCTATAGTGACGATCCACTGTCCCCGCTATCGATTTAGCCCCGGTGAACACACACAAGTAGCAGCTAAGGTCAAAGGAAGGGGCTGATTTCCATTAGAAAAATTACCCCAGTGCAAAATCCTGCTTTATACAGTTATCTTGATAGATGGGAGGGAAAAAATAAAAAAAAAAAAAAGAAGAAAGAAAAAAAAAAAGACCCATTCATTACCTTTGCTACAGTACACTCAATTGGGGAAGGCTGAGGCTGGTGTGCGGATGATAACTTTGCCTTGCTACGTTTGTGCGTGCAACATTGAGGAGAAAAAAAGCTCCCAGGCAAGTAGGAGCCTTCGCTCGGGTCCAGGTTCTCGGCGGACCGCGTGCTGCTAGCATTGCACCCAAACCTCGCCGATCTTTGAGAAGAAGAAAGCAAAGTTTGATATATATTAATTAAAAAAAAAAAAATCCCCACCACAACCTCATCCTGATGACTTTCATATTGCGGCGCTAGTAATTATGCCACAGAAACAAGATCTTTCCACGTTCAACATCACTGTGTGAAGACGAGCTTATTTCCTGCAGGGATATTGAGTCCTGCCATCTGAAGGGCCAATCAAGTGTGAAGTACAGTATAGTTTTAGACTCAATTGAAAGGAAAAAGCTTGACTACTAGTTCATAGCATGACAACTTTCATGGATTAGCTCAGACCCTATTCTACTCCGTGAAAGGGTATCACAGCATGAAGACAGTTTTCAATGCACTAAACTTTAATAGCTGAGTGGGGGAGCCAAAGCTTCCTTTTGGTCTCTATAGAAACAGTATAGCCAAAATTTGAGGCAAAATTAAGATTCTTGGGTTTCAGTCCTGTATTTACCCTCTAAGATGCCTATTCACAAAAAGTCTTCAGACTTTATATACATATACATATATAATTATATGGATAATTACATATGGACTTGTGCATGCCATTTTTCCAATGGAAGATGAAGTGAGTTAAACCTGATTAACTAGTTCCCCAGAGCCCCACCACTGCTTCCCAGTGTCCCCAGAGCCCTGGGAGGAAGCAGTGGGTGTGGAGAGGCACCCGAGGAGGCATCACCAGCCCTCGCAGGTGTCTTCCTCCCATCCCAGCTGCAAAGCTGCTCGCCCTACACGTCCCTGTCCCTCCAAAGCCTTCACCCCCTTAGCATCCTCCAGGTAGCTGGAGATTTTTTTCAGGTGCCAGCTCCCAGAGCAAGGCACTGCCAGCACTGAGCATCTCCTTAGGGAACGCCGTGTTTCACCTGTAGAGGCCAGAGGCTGATGGAAACCTAACCTGCAAGGAGCGGTGGCAGTGGAGCAACAGCATTCGACCCAGCAAGAGAAGTTCCCCGTTTGCTCTTTTAGGAAAAGTGCACTCATGATGAAATTAAACGCTGAGAACAAGGGGAAAAACACCCTTCCGCAACAAACTCTTCCCCCACTCCACTCCTCTTCTCCAGCCGGCATGGAGGGTGCAGGTGGGCTCCTGCAGGCGTTGTGCCCACAGGACATGGGATCAGCCTACGTCACGCTGCACGTACACATCGCACGCCGGGGCAGAGAAAACAGTGCCAACTTCTATGCAGCATTAACCTCGTTTCTTGTTTCACACTTGACGGTGCATCTGCTAAATACAGTTCCCAGTAGACATTACCCCTATTCACTGACACATGCACAAATACGTTTTGTCTTCCCACCTCCCTCACGTCCTCTCTTTGCAATCCTTTCGTCCGTGCCGTGGGGTACCGGGGCCGGGCATCCCCCATGATGCAGCCGGGAGGGATGTTACCTGCAGATACCCACGCCGCGCTTTCCACCCGCTCTAACCAGGTTTGACACCTGCATCTGGGCAGCGGCGAGGGCGATCTGGCTCCCTCGGCAAACTTGGCCGGGGCACAGATGCCTTTCTCCCCCCCTCCCCTTCCCTCCCCGCACTGCTGGGATGTACGGGTGCCTCCTATGGAGAGTCTGCATTTCACTATAATGCTCCTACCCTCCCTTTGTGGAGCACTAATCCTGAGTCACCAGAGCCAGAAATGCGCCTTGCACAGCCAGAGAAGTGATTTCACTCCCCCCCACCTCCTGCCTTTTTGGGTTTGAAGTTAATCCAGCTCTGGGCAGGGTCTCCCCGCAGCGTCCCCGCTGTCGGAGCTGTGAACCTCTGCACAGGCAGCGGGTTTTGATGGGGATCTGCTGCCCAGAACAGGGCCATCCTCAGCGTGCTGACACCCCGGGCCAGCTCTCCTTGGCTGTGCAGGGAGCCAGGATCAGCCCAACGCCATCACCTGCTGAGCAGGGAGCTGCTGCGGGAGCATGTGCTTCGCTGCAGGGGTTGCAACTGGTTGTACTGCCAGGGCTGCCCTGCTCGTCTTTCCTGAGGCTCCCTGGCATGCTGTCCCACTGGTCAGGATCTATGGGGGTCCCACAGACCCTGGCATCACCCTCCAGGCCTCACCTCAGCAGCATCCCGACAAGATTCAAGGCTCCACACAAGCATGAGGAAAGCCCAACGTCGCCCATCATTTCTCAGACAAGCATCGTCCAAACCCTTCCCCGAATGTGCTCCGTCGTCTACATCTGCTAAAGAAGTTCTGCAAATGCAAATTTTGAATAAAAAGTGCTCCTACTCACAATGAAGCAGAGATTGCACGTTACCTCGTTGACCCAGCGTGGTTCAAAGCTGCCATATGCTCTTTCTCCTCCGTCCCAGAGAGAGTCACGACGTCCCAGGACTGGCAGCTCCACCACCCTCACGGCACAGGCTTACCGCAGAGATGCAAAGAGCTGCTCGCTGCAAAATACCCTTCTCCTTTGGGAGCTTCCATCCAGCTGTTCCCAGGTGAAAACTGAGGTCCTGGGGCCACAAAGAGCAGCCAAAATCAATAGACACTTGATGACCTTAATAGATCCGGGTCATAACTGCATCCCCCGTAGAGCCTGCCCCTACTTGGGCATCATTTCACAGGTTGAGCACATGGGTCCGGTTTTCCAAACATCACATCTGCGTGCTCCAAAAAATGCTGATGGGTGCCTCGCAGATGGGCAAACACCGGCACACATGAGAAAAAGCATCAGCACCATCGCTGTGTCATACGCAACCTCACGTTCGCATCTGGAGGAGGTACCTTTGGACCAGCCAGGCCTGCTCAGATACTTGCTGGATGAAAAGGCTATGCTGGTACCAGACAGCCACTGGAGAGCTCAGCAGCGGGTGCAGGATGGAGGGAGAGGTGCCTGGTCACAGCCCTTATGCTGCAGTGCTGGACCACAGCCTCCAAGGCCATCTCTGGCTGGAGAAGTCTGGACCAGCAGTAGCAATTTGGGGGAAAACTCACCCTTGGAAATCAGGGCCTTTTCTTGTCCCCTGGTAAAAGGGATGAAATCCCTGTGGTGTCAGCATCAGCAAAATTGCCTTTGATGTTCAGACCCACTCACGATTAAGACTGCAAGCAGAAATTAGAGAGACATGCTTATGGTTAAACACTATTTCCTCTGTTGGTTAAACACTACCTACTTTTCTCTCCATTAGGTACAACATCTCCAAAGCCCCAGGGTCTAATAATAACCCTGAACAGAGACTTTCTCCTTTGTGCAGGACTCAGCTATGGAGGGAAACAATTTGCAGTTTAAATAATTTCCTTTCAACAGGTTTGAAAAAGCCATGGTGTAGTAATTACACACACTGGACAGGTCCTGTAACCCCTGGTCACTCGCTGAGCAGCCAAAATTGTTCCAAGGCTTGAATCAGACCCAATACACTGAGACCAGTCATTCTGCAGAGGGCAGAAAGTCCAGAATTTGGTCCGTGGGCACGCATTGACAGCTCAATTGATCGCTGGGCTCCTGCCACCAACAGTCACGTGCACACGGGCGGACAGATTCAATGGACCTATTTAAACCTGCTCCCGGAGCCCTCGGGCACTACATGTGTCACCGTGTTAGATGCCATTGATGCCGAGGCAGCTTCTTCGCAGGACGTCAAAACATAATGGAGCAAACCCCTCATGTGTGAAGGGAAAGCCAGCCTTTTGCACCAAGGAATCCCCTCTATTCAGCCCGGGAGAGGTTTATGTTTGGAGTCACATCAGACAGACATCAACGTGGCCAAACCCTACAGCCATGGGATTGAAACAATGGTGACAATCTGCCAGGACACGCTGCTGCCGCCTGGCCCCATCCCTGGGGTGTGAGGGCAGAAGAGGATTTGGGGTTTGCCTCCCTGCAGGCACCCAAAGGTGAAGGAGCCCAACCCAGTTTATGCAGGATGGGTGAAACCGGCCCGTGCCATTGCCGGTATTGGGATGAGATGCTGGGAAAGCCCAGTCTCGCTGCTTCTCCAGGCAAAGCGAAGGCTGCGCCTGCTCGAGGCAGCTCTGCCACTGCCCTAGTGCAGCCGAGGTGGCTGAGAGCACAAAATATCCAGCTTCGCACAATTTCTGACCCCCAAACCAACCCTAGGCATAGCCTGAAGCCAACAGGACAAAGTCCAGGGGCGTGTGGATCTGTTACTATTTTGGTTGAGTGCCAACTTCCCTTAGGGCAGATCTTGTTAAGGAGATCCAAACTAGTCCATTTGCCGTGGGACGATACAATCTTCTCCGCTCTGCAAGGTCCAGGAAGGCAGCAGCGCTGGCCTCCCACGGTGCAGTTCACCCTTCCCACCCCAGGACTTTGAGCCAGGAACGTGGCTGCATTCATCGCAGCCCCGCTGGCAGCATCCCTTCCCCGGGACGGTGGCACAGGAGCGATGCTCAGGATGGGGGCTCTGCTCCCCTCAGCCTCAAAGCACACACTGTGCTGAAAAAGACAGACACGCGGTTACTTGGCTGCACGTCTGAGAGCACTGGCAAGGCTTTGATGAGCTGTCACTCAGCCCAGACAGACGGATTTTCTGCTTGGGAGCGCAATAGCTCCCCTGCACCGGGGCACAGACAGCGATTAAGTAGCCGGTGGTTTCTCCTATTCTCCAGCCTTTCTGCTGAAAAGGCTTCCCATGCACGAACGGGCCCTTCTCCACCTACAAGAAGTCCCACGTGGGGATGGGGATGGTCCAGTGCCAGTGACGTGGCACCGGCTGGCAGGAGAGATACAAGCGAGATGAATAGAATAGGTGCCGTCACGCTGGAGCAACGCTGCATTCGACGGGGCTCTCTCCCCATGCTCCCTGTCCCGCTGCGCTGCCCTGCACACACCACGTTTCCAAATGCAAAGCCGCGTTTCTCCATGGGCCGGACCCAGCAGGTGGGGGGCACAGGACGGGCCGGAGCAGCCAGTTTCTGCATGTCTTACGCAGGGCTGAGCGGGGAGGGAGTCAGAGGATGGGAAAAGCCAAGGATGGCCGATTGCAGCCATGCACTGACTGGTGCCAGCTGCCATGGTCGCAGGAAGGCACTGGACCTCACCGAGGGAAGGATGCACAAATCTCCCCGCGTGGCCAGGTATGCGGCACATCCCGGGCTGATGCCGTGATACTCTGCACTGTCTCCAAGGAGAACTCCGCACCAGACATAAAACATCGTGGGAAGTCTCACGCTGCTTCAGTTTCTTCTCCTCATTCCGCTGCAGACTCCTAAATGGACGCTAGTCTGATAATCCTTTTTTCCAAGGCACATCTGCCTTTCGTTTCCTCTGTTCAAGCTGTAGCTTAGCCTTCCCTCCGGAGGAATCATCTAAAGGATCTCTCATACTTTTTGCTGCCCAATTTCTGCAGCAGTCGGGGCATAAACTGTTTGATAGACTCTGAAGGGTTGCCTTTGTTTCCCCAAAAAGGTGCTATTTTGTTCACAAACACTCTGAGGAGCTCGGCAGTGTCTTTTCCTACCTCTCTTTTCATCATTTTAACACAAAAGCTAAAGCTTTTGAAATCCCCTTTTCATGTCGGTACATTAGATATCTGAATTCCTCCCACATTTGAAGCCTAAGTCTGAACATGAACTTACCCCAAAAATCTCAAGTTTGCAATTTAAGCAATTTCCTTTGATGCATTATTTAAACATACATTTTAATTATTAATTGAGACAGCTTAGTGCTGTCATTTAATAGCCAAAACCTGCATGGGGCCAGATCTTCACCTGCTGCAAACCCACGCTGCTCCCGTCCCAGCGCCCCAGCCTTCCTCCCCCTCTGTCCTCTGCTCCTACCAAGGCACTTCATTAAATTATTTCAACAAGTTCCTCTAATTTGAGTTCAAAGAATTCAGCTAATGAAGTATTTAAACATTTTTGTACCCAAAATGAATCAATTTACAAAACACCTGGAGAAAACAAAATGATAGTTTGATGCAAAATCATGCCTTGCAATGCATCACTGGAGGGAAAATTGTGCCCTCTCTGTTCAGTTTAAAGAGGAAACCTTCAACTGTTACTTTTCCTGCCTTTATGAGAGGTGGGAGATCTCTATAGACGTTTTACCCTCTTTGCCCCCCTATCTCCCAACCTGTTTAGCTGCAGCCACCGTTCCCCCCCCCAGAGGGGAACGATGGGTTTTCTGTTCCTACCCCAGGTGGGTCCATCCCTCCTCGGTGCAACGCCGCACCAAGAGCGGAGCCAAGCCTTATTCACGGCTTCTGCAGTGTGGAGGGTTCCGCAGGCAGGACTTGCTTTCTTGCTCCCCTCCTGCCTCACTGGGACTAGAAATTGCTCCTTCTCAAATGTCCTTTCATCAAAGTCCGTGCTTTCCCCACAAAGTTTAACAGATGGGTGCAGAGGAGAGATGTACATCACTCAGAGCAGATAGAGAAGGGAATGCTGCATCCACTCCCAGTAGCTGAGAATGGTATTCAGGAATAGGATTACGGCCTGGGGTCAGCAGGAGAGGGGAGCAGCCCCGGAAAAGCTGCAGGGGTTGGGGTGCACGCAGGGACTCACCCCATGCTGTGTGTGCCCCATTCCTGAGAGGTCACCCTTGGTCTCCCTGCAACCGCAGCTGGGGATTTTGACCACTCAAATCCAGGCTTCATGCTGAATTTGGGGTGTTGAGCAGGGAGTCTCAGGGTGTTGAACGAACCACAGTGAAAGTGGGCTGCTGTACCCAGGCGGGTCAGAAGACGGCCCTGCCAGCAGAAGGTTCCCAGCAGCAGTCACCTCTGCTCAGCGGGATCTCCTACCCGTCCCCGCTGCAGCCCTCAGAGGGGAAAATGAGAAAACCAGGTGGCCTGCATCCACCCAGCAACAACCCTCTCCATCCTGGCCCCAAAGGCAACCACTGTTGGGGTAGCACGTGAGCGGGAGCCTGGAGCAGGCGTGCCCATCCCACAAGCGCCAGATTCACAGGCATCCCTTTGCGTTTTGGGCATCTGCCCAACGAAGACTTCTGCGGCCCACCCGGGGCTCAGTAGACATACCAAAGGTGCCCAGCAAGCAGCTCCCTGGTATTTCCCAGGGTGCCCGCGTTATCCCTCCCTGTCCACGCACCGAGAGCCAGGAAGGGCTGCTGCCTGCACCATCGGAAGCGCAGGGGCTGCGGGAACACCGAGCTTTGCTGCTGCCGGATACCCCCAGAGGAGCTGGCGGGTTGATTTATTACTGCTGTGCTTTGGGTTGAAGTCATATGGTCCCCAAACCATAATTAACTGCCATGCTCAAAAAAAATAATAATAATAAATTACGCTAAACAAAGGCACGCTGGCTGCCCCAACGCGATGCACTTTGTGTGATTACTCAGCGCAGCACGAGGGCTGGACCTCCTGGACCCGAGGCACTCGCCACATTCACCGGCACCAAATTCATCCACCCCAAATCTCCTGCCTTTTGTTTTAGCTCCTCAAGGTGCCAACCGCAAAGAGATCCCTGGGATGCAGAGGGGTGTGTTTTCTCTGGGAGATGGAATAAAAAACCCATCCTAAGGAGCACTTCCATTTTGGCTCAGTGGCGTTGTAAAGGAAGGTTGCTATTATTGCTGCCTCTTCATCTTCCCTCGGCCCCCGTCGGCCGCCTGTGTCTGGCGCTGGTCAGGTACGATTTGCTCACCCTACACACGCACACTTGGCAAAAATTCAGGCAATTGCAGCAAAGATTTCCCCTCCTGCAACGGGGCGTTGGGAAGCCCACAGCACCTAAGAAATTAGCTGCACGCAGTAAAACTGAATTTGGTTTCCTCTCCACAAAACCATGGAGATATTTATATATAATTTATCTTTCTAAGTTGTCATGTGGCAAAAGACCTCTCGCTGTGAGGCAAGCTTCTCTTCCTACTTAGAGAGAATTACGTGATTAAATAGAGACCTGAAAAGTTGTGAACAAGCATTGAAGAAGAAAAGGTTTCCTCTTAAAGCCTTAATGAAGTGGGTTCATTCCTCCTCCAACATCAACTTAGCCTTGTGTAGTTTGTTTTCACTCTGGTTAATCACTGACCAAAGCTGTAGTGCGGACCACCAGTTCCCAATAACCCATAAAAGGCAGATCAGAAGCTATTGTTCTTTTCTGTAGGGCTTAGCAGACAACAGCTGAATAAACCTGTTCAAAGTCAGAACAGTCAAGGAGGAACAGAAGCCCGGCCATCGGCTGCGGGGAATCCTGAAAAGGAAATTCATTTATTATGACATAATTGATAGCGTGCACGCAAATATGCTACACGGACCTGATGCAATCTTGGGTAATTAAATATGGAGTAATTAATGGGTCACAGTTAGAGAAAGCAATGCTGTTGCAAAGGAGGAATTCACGCCTGCTTGCTGCCCGTGGCTGCTGGCACCTGGTGGGTGCTCCCGGCATCCCGCCACTGAGATTTTGGGAAAAATCCTTCCATGGGGGAGGAGAGATGAAAAGGGGAAACCTGTGCAACTGAGTCTTTGGAAATTACACCCTGTAAAACTGTTAGAGCTAAGCAAGAGGCAGGAAGAGCTGGAATGTGCTAGGAAGAGACTTAAGGTGGCTGCTCATAATGAAGGCTTCAGGCAAGTACGAATGCAGCCTTCGATGGGAGGCACATTTTGTCTTACTGTTTCATTTAAATTCACAGCACTTGCAAACATGCACGTAGGGTGCTTTGGCTGTAAGAGGGGTCTCTGGTGCCGTAGAAACCCAGCCTTCTCCTACTACCACTTACCCGAAAGGAAAGGTTTTGCAAGAATATAACTATCTTCTGAAATAAAGAATCATCAAGTAAAGCATCAAGATGGTGCTTTTGCTCCAAATTTGCTTCTGTCCCTTCCCGAAGCAGCGGGGTGAGAGCTTCACTGGTGACTGTGCTCCCCCCAGTTCACAGGAATGACTCCATCAGCCCTTTCTGCTCCAAGATGCTTCTCATCAAGCTGCTTGCTGAGCAGGGGCCAAGCGAGAAAACAAGCCTACAACGACAAATTTAAAGAGCAAACGAACCCCACAACAAGCCCTGAATGGCCATGCTGGTGATGATGTGACGAGGATGGACACGTCCTCTCCAACCCATGGAGGAAGGTCTAGTTCAGCTGCTTCTTCCGCTCTCCAAAATCTTTGAAGCCACTTGAAAGTGGCTCATCCCCAGCATCCCTGCCCTGACGCCGGCTCCTGGGGTGAACACTCATGCTTTTATGGTGGGAGGGGAGGCGTCTCATCCCCATGCCCAAGAGGGGACCTTCCCTGCTATCTCCTCCCGGCCGGTCCCAATGCCAGCACTGGCACCAGGCTCCCTCCATCTGCTCTGGCAGCTCCTTTTCCCCGCTGGGTGTCATTTCTATTCTCCACACTGCTGACAGCCCGCCCTGTCCAAGCACAGGACATGCCTTCACCCCTACCTTCCCTGTGCAGCTCAATGTCTACCACATGTATGCCCAGCGCCTTGTCTTTCAGCTGAGGCAGAATGATTTCCAGCATCCCCAAGAGCCATCTAAAAATAGTGGGACCCGTCCCAGTGAGGCACAAACTCTGGGCTCTGCTCTTCCCAATGGATGATACACGGAGGTTAATGGGAGATTTATGACACTTGACCACACAAAACTGGCGTCTGCAGTGGAAATAGTAGCCTCGAGGGGAAAAGCAAGCACCGGCGGGGCTGGGTGAAACCCCCGAGGAGTCACCCTGGGAACAGCGTAGGCATCACATTTTGGAGGTGCCTTGGGAGAGACACGGCACTGCTTTGATCTTGGTGGGGGAAGAAATAAGTGGAAAGGTTTGGGGAAACCAGGAGGAGTCGAACCATCTTTTCTCCCCTTTTCTTCCCCAAGTTAAAGCAAAATAAATAAAAGAAACGTGTCGGTAAAAATAAAGAATAAAGAATAATAAGCAGAGGCTGATGAAGAGCAACAAAGTCTTTGGCTGGAACAAGGATTTGTTGTTGCTGCCACGGGCAGGGAGGGAGGGAGGGGTGGAGGGGGGAGAGCCATGATTTGGCGAGAGCGCTGCAAACTTTAAGTTTTAGACATCATTTTCTATTTTTCAGCAGTTTATTCCTCTCACCTGCGTGCTCCATGGGGAAAGACTGGTTGCTTTAATTCTAACATTTGGAGTGGAACCCATTCACGAAACTTTCTGGCTGTGTGATTCAAACGAGCCTTCTCTTTCCTCTTTTTGTTCTCACAAGAAAATCAATTCACTTGAAGAGCCTCTTAATCCCATTTTTGCAATCAACAATTGCCACTTGTATATCGCTCTAATAGATTAAGAAGTGGGATGATGCGGTTGTCTGGTCTAATTCAACCCTATTCAGGTAACTGCAGCCCGAGGCACTTTGTAGTGCCAAGTGTAGAGCTCTACAGGAAGACTTTTGCTATCATAATTTCCTGTGGAGCTATGCACTGCCCCCACTGAGTAGCCTGAATTACTTTGAATTAGGCCCGACAACCACAGAGAGCAGAAATCCAACAAGCAACAATAACCAAGTCTTTGAGCATGACTTGCATGGGTTATTTTTTTTTCTTTTTTTTTTTTTCTTTTGCATTCGAACAGAAAGAAGGAATTTCAAAACGCGCATCTATTTAAATGACAGTGACCTGCCATAAATCAAGTGGGAAACAAAAGGGGAAAACAGTTTAAATGAGAGAGAAGTTGAAGTGGAGGAAAAATTAATCAAAACAGTTTTCAAAAAAAACTTCATCGTAAGAGCCTGTGAAAAAAAAAAATTCGGGCCTACAGCGTCTCCATGGCAACAGAGAACAAGCACATGTTGGATACCAAAATCATAAAAGGTTTGTTTTGCAGGGATGAAACAGAAACAGATGGATCTGTGCTTAGTTTTAGTTTAATTTGTTAAAACATTTCAGGCAATTTATCATCAGCCAGTGTGCCCAACTATTAAAGAAATACCTAAAACCTGCCCGAGCTTTACCAACAGTTCTGCAACGTGCGCCCCAAAAAGCCAAGAAGCGCCAGAGTGGATTTAAAGACATAAATATAAAGCTTAAAACTGAGACGTGACTTGAAAATCAGGCTGACATTGCATCAGGTAAACCAGCCTAACGCTGCTTTTCAGATATGCGCTTCAATCATAAAACCATCTCTACAAAGGAGCAATTCTCCATGCGGGCAAAAAAAATCAGCCCCAGCATATGTTAAATCGTTGTCTGATTCCAGAGAGTGAATAAATTGGACAACGTGGTTAAAAATGCAGCATCTCAAGGGGTACAAGTTAAAAATGTTCTGGGTAGCAAAACTCTGATCTCAGAAGGGTGAAAAGAGTTTCTTTCCTTTTCCCTTTTTTTCCCCCCTCTTTTTTTTTATTTGTCATCATCCCTTAATTATTACCAACATGGCAAAAAATGAATTAAATCTAAATAAATATCGAAGGTTTCTCTTCTTAAGAGTTTCAATCGTTATTCCTACTCTTTTACCTTTCTGTGTTCAGAAAATAAAGAGAACAAAGCGGGAGCCCTACTGGTTCAAAACTAGCAGAACAGACAAACAACAGAGCACAACTGTTCCCTCATGCATGCCTGGGATTAGGATAAAAGCAGAAAAGACTTCTGAGAAAAAGAAAACAACAAAAGAAACAGGAGTGCTGACAAAACTTTTTTTCTTTCTATTGAGGCAAAAGAGAGAGAAAAAAGGAGCCCTGCTAATAAAAAAAAAAGAAAGAAAGAAAGAAAGGAAAAAAAAAAGAAAGGAGAAAGAAAGATAGAAGAAGAAAGATTAACAAACATAAGTAAAGGGTTTCACCTCCTGTTTTACTTTTTACTTTTAGTCCAATCTGGTCAGGGAAACACGGCGCAGGAGGAGAGCGGATTCTAGCCCAGGGCGCCCTGAAGGAGAGGACCGCGATGCGCTGCCGGGTCATCGGCTCCATCTCGGCTCTTCGGCCCCGCGGGCGCAGCGCGATGCCGGCCGGGTTCTGCCTTGCCTCTGCCTGGCGAGCAGCAGCTCAGCTTCATGCTTGGGTGCTTTTATACCCCAAACTCTTAAACTTTTAAATCAATTATTAAATTCAGAAAAATCCAAAACACACACAACAGAATTGTTTCGAATAGCCCCAGAGGTCAAACGGCCATTGGGGCAAGAATTTAAGATCTTATGAACTACAGACTTCAATCGAACAAGTTAGTCTTAGTTAAGTTGACCGGTGCTGCAGTTGCAAGTCGGCACCACTTCACTGGGAGCTGCAACTCACTCGAGAAATCCCAAACCGAGATGCATGACACATTTACCTTGGGCCAAGAAATACTAAAGGGTTTTCCCGAAGTTTTTTAGATTTCAGCAAAATTTGCCCGCCAAGGGCCCGAAGCGTTTCCTGGTGTCTCAGGGGCATCACAGATGCCTGCGGGGCAGCTTGGTCCAGCACCAGCCACCACTCAAGAGGGGTCAATACCCTTGGGCTGCACGTGCGAGCTTGCAAGGGGCTTACCTTGGTCCCAAATTCTCAAAAACCGATCCAGATCTTGCAAATGGCAACTTACTGGCGGTCCTGCGACTCGGCTAGATACCTCGAGCTGTTCAGACCCTTGCTTACAAAACCGTGGTTTCCTTTGTGATTTAACCAGATATGCACATCTGTATCATCTACTGATTTGTGAGCAGCCACAAGGAGATCAGCAGCCTTTGAACTGCCAGACACGTGCAGGGGAAAAGCAAAGGCTGCCCTCTCCCGTGCGCCTGCCCGGCGGTGGCCCCGGGGAGGGACGCTGCCACCTCCCTGGGAAAGGCAACCAAGGCCTGCCCAAAGCAGATGGCAAATGCGGAGCAGGAGGACGTAGAGCCCCGCCAGCTCCCACGCGGCTCCAAACTTCTCTCAGGAGGGGAAAGGCTGCAGTAAGATGGTGTGCTAGACACGGCCCCGAGTCCTCAGAGATGCTGCAAGCGGGATGCAGCAGTGCCCGGGTGGAGGCAGCTGGTGGAATTAATGCTTTTCCTGGGATAAAAGCATTTGGCCAATGGCAGGGTCCTCTGCACGCAAAAAGCAAGACAAGTACTTTGGGTCTAAGTGACTTCTTTGGGATTGAGGGGAGGGAAAAACAAAATGAGCAAACAAAGAGTGAATTGAGGCTGCAGAGAAGCTGCTCCAAGCCACAGTGCGGGCAGGATGCCGGCCTCATTGCCCCCGCCCAAGACCATCTCACTCACACCAA
The DNA here is from genome assembly GCA_034782735.1 of Sagittarius serpentarius. Classification (NCBI taxonomy): domain Eukaryota; kingdom Metazoa; phylum Chordata; class Aves; order Accipitriformes; family Sagittariidae; genus Sagittarius; species Sagittarius serpentarius. Next base: position 16,079,388 of record JAVKLA010000039.1, on the reverse strand, counting down.
CAGAAAAGGGAACGATGCTGTTCGAGTACAAGTCAAAACTGAGCTTTTGGAGACAGAAGCTTTGCTCCGGGATGTCCTGATGCGAAGACTCTGGTGAGTACATCACTTAGGATGACCCAGTGCTCATGGAGCCTGGGGGTGGCCAGCACAAAGCAGGCAGACAGAGCCAACGTACCATGACAGCCTCCGGAGGGGTTCTGCCAGCAGAGCCGGTCACATGTTGGACAAGATCTGATTACACCTCCCAGTGCAGACCTCACTCGGCCCCGAGGACCCACACCTCCCCAAAAGGCAGATGCCCCAGGAGAGAGACCACCTGGACCAACAGACCTTGTAAATCTACAGGATCCAAGGCTCATGGGGGCTGATGGAGCTGCTGGGTTACAAACAGACCTTTGGGGAACAGGTATTCGCTTCTTCCCTCCCTCCCTCCCTCCCTCCCAGATACACAAAGCAAAGTCTTATATGAGATATTCAAACGTATACCATGGAGGTCACATCCATTCACAGGACACAAGGATGCGATAAGGAGATAAAGACCTTGGAGGTGAGCACACCTCCAAATGTAAATTGGCAGCGTCAGAGGCTTAACCTGAGCCCTTCTTCCCGAAGTACAGAGGGCATGCTCTGCCTTCTATGACCATTTACAGCAAACGTTGTCCTCTAACTGTGTTACAGCAGTTGAGTACCCGGTATCAGAAATTCAGCCCAAAACTGCTATGCTGACACTTCACCCGCTAGCATGGGATCATGACCCTGCAGAAGGAAACATCAAAGCCCGCTGCTCTCAGGAGCCTCTCCGGTGGGGCATCTCCCGCTGCTTGGGCAGAGCTGTGCCAGCGTGACCCCGGCCCCTCTCCGGGAGCAAGAGCCCCAGGGTGCCCAGCCCAGGTATGGAGGGATGGGACTCGGCCTGGATTAGCCCAGCTGGCCACTGGTTGTCACTGTTGCACCATTAAAATTGAGCTATGTCCAGTTGATCCCAGCTGTACATAAGGTAATTGTTAATGGCAGGAGCTCAAAAACATTCCTGGGAACATGGTGGCATTTACACTCTTCAGCTGCGATGCTGGATTAGGTTTCTGTGTCTTGAATTGATCCTAATGTGCAGCACCAGAGACACCAATGGGCACGGCCTCCACAGCGGTGTCCATTTCTCATCATGGCTGCATCCATCTCCTAAGGTTTCTCCTAACATAAGAAACTCTCACGTGCATGGTGGCAACAGTCAGCGTTACAGAAGTCACCCAGTGCCGCCACCTAAACTTTGCAAGGTACCCCAACCACGCAGGCTCCTCTCCCTGGCCACGTTCGTCTCCGACACTGTGTAGAACACCTTCCCCTCAGCGCCTGCTGCTCCATCCTCTTCTCTCGCCTTGCTCTGACCCCAGCTCATGCGATAACAATCTGTCATCCAGAATAATACCTCCAAAACCAGCGAGACCGAAACACCAATCACAAAACATCCGTAAGCACCAAATCCAACCTGCTCAACTGTACCTACCCCACTGCTACTTGTAGCACCTGTGCTCATATTTTCTCACCGGCTCGCTTTATCTCCTGAACTTTTCTAGATCCCCTCTCCTGCCTGCGTCTTTCTGGTGGGGAAATCGCACATGCAGTGCCTGTCACTGAGGTAGGAGCTGTCAGAGGGCCAGCATCTCTGTGGGCTGCACCAAGATGGGCTTGGGTTTTAAGGAGTTGGGGAAGAGTGGAATAACTCTTAGGGATTTAAAACAAAATGAAAATAATTGCTTGCAGGCACCTTTTTAAGTTTTGTCCCTTGGAAAGCCTTGGGCTCAGCTCTCAGAAGCATTGCTGCATCGCATCCCATATAGGGAAACAGTTATGTTCATACCATTTCTACAACAAAATTAAGAGCAGATACCGAAACGGCAAAATTCAAAGCTGATAATAACAATTAAGACTCATTATTCCCTCTGCATGGTCCAAAACCTCAGTTTCTTAGAAAAGCCGGTAACTCCTAGTCCAATGGCAGATTACTTGACGGTGGTGAGGCACTGGCACAGGTTGCCCAGGGAGGCTGCAAATGCCCCATCCCTGGGAACGTTCAAGGCCAGGCTGGACGGGGCTCTGAGCAACCCGATCTAGTTGAAGGTGTCCCTGCTCATTGCAGGGGCGTTGGACTGGATGGCCTGTAAAGGTCCCTTCCAACCCAAACCATTCTATGATTATGCTCCATCATACTGTACTCATATGCACTGAACACAGGCATGCGTTTACCTTTTCAAAGACTCTCTAGGGACTTTTTCTCCATTCACACCAGATTCCTAACAGACTTTAGGAATAACAACTATCCTGCTGTAATTAAAAAAAAAAAAAAAAAATCAGCCTGCAAAGTGAGATTTCAGTGATTTTTACAGAAGTTTTCTTTTCTTGCAATGTTCTGCTTTGCTGAACTACACACCCTACAAGCACCCTTCAAAAAGCGGGTGGGAGAACTTGAGCAATCCCACTGAAAAGTAAATATAAGGACCAAACACTGAGACTTTCCCCGCCGTTATAACTGGTCCATATTAAAAAAATGGGGAATGAAAAAGGATTTGTAAATGAAATATATCAGATGTTAAACACTCCAAGTGTGAGATATTTGGTCTTTGAAATGTCTGGGATCTAGTCTGCCAGATCCTTAATACGCACATACTTGCAGCCCTCTCGGCTGCTGGAGATGCTCCAGGTTTCACAGCTGGCGGGGCTCCGGCCGAGCTTGCAGAGCCTGATGCTGGCGAGAGCACGTTTCCACAACACCCGCCCCGTGGGGTGCATCACCCTGGGAGCAGGACCCTGGCCTGGTGCTCCCCTGACCGAAAACGCTGTGAAGTGGAGAGGGGTATACAAAGCTGTACAAAGCAATAATGGCAGAGAAAAAGAGGATGAGACAGAAGCTAGACTGGAAAAGAGATAAGGTACCACAGCGATGGCTGTGCACAGAAGGGTGTCCCCCCATTAGGTGATGACATGCTTGAAGAAAAAGTAATGCTGGTAATCATTAGTGTATCATTAAAACGGTTCCTGTTCATCAAAAGCACGAGCACGTGCCTAACCGTAACTGAGGGCTCGGGTCCTCTCAGTGGCCGGGGTGCTCAAGCGCCCGCTGAACTGCTTCGCTGCTTGTGGTCTGTACGGTGGGTAGCTCTGGCCCAGGATTTCTGCAGGGAAAGGCCTCCGTTGGTGTCCAAGCAGGATAAAGTCCTGCAAGCTTATCCCAGAGCCCATGGAAATTTTGCTCAGTGATAAATCCACCCTTCTGCCTGGATTTCCCAAGAAACCAGCTCATCTCAGTGACTCATCTCCTGGCTTTTTATTCCAATATTCAAATCACAGACACACAAAATCATGTATAACTTATCGAGATTAATAATGTAATCAAGTCTCATTTGGGCAAGATATCATCTTGCTTGTACTAATATTTGATTTCTATTACAAATTCCTCATGCTGCTAAAACCTTCCCCTCCAGACTAGCCCGTAACATTTGCTGCTGAGGATGTATGTAGGGATGGAGATGAGGATGGAAAAACACCAGCCCCCCCATAGAGGCAAATCTCAGATAATTATTTAGTGCATTTACATAGAGATAGTTCCAGTTTTACAGTAGGCTAAAAAACTGGACTCTGTGCAGAATTAATCTGACATAATGAAGATAATTTTCTGGGTTTATATATCACACATCTCTTTTACAGGCAGATGCCAAGGACCAGAAAGGTTTTCAGACAGCAGCATCGCTGCTTGGCTGGCGGCTCATTAGCAACCGAGCACTTGTTTCGGCAATGCTGATGCAGCTACGAGTGTTGTAGAAACTCCTGTTAGGTGATCTGGGCTTGATGCCACACGCTGCTTTAATAGCAGTTGTGGTTTTTTGGGCAAACAAATTTTATCCCTTTCATGTTCAAATATGAAACACTTTCATGCCACATAAAATTATGTTAAAATGCCCAAACTTACACACTGAAGTTTATTTTTACCAGAGAGGCATCAGACATGTATAGATAAAGTGGAAGGATATTTCTGAGTTGTATATTATAAATGTTCATTGAAGTCAAACAGAGTGGCTTTCACTGACTTCAGCAGACACTGGATGAGATCTTTGAAGATCAAAGGGTGCAATTATATCTTACTTGCTGCTGTGAATCTGAGTCTTAAGCAAATTATTCTGTTGGTCTCTTTTTTTTATTTTTTCTGGAGAATAGCTTGTTCTGAAAAAGAAAGGACAGCTTTGGGATTGGAAGTGCGCAAAAAGCCAAAAAAAAAAAAAAAAAAAAAAAAAAAAAAGAGTTGCTATGCCCCCCAAAAGACGTCTGTGATACCTGCCAGGCTCCTTTAGGGTGGGAAAACTTATCTTTAGAGCCATATTGCAGCTAAAAAGCCCCAGGAAAAATGAGTTTTGCATGCAAGCACACCCAGCCCCTCTCCACCAGCAGAGACTTGTGCAGCAAGTGGCATCCCTGGCACCCACGCAGCCTGGGGACATCACGGCTGCCAGGTGCCCACGAGGTGCGAGCTGTTCACCAAGAGCAGCAGCGGCTGGAGGTGCAACAAGGCCCATCATCCTTGTGTCAAAGAGTGGGTGCTCTTTATTTTTAAAATGAGGGGGTAATCAGCAGGAGGGGGCAATCGCCATGGGATGGGGCAGGTTACAGTTAAGAGCAGCTGATTTTCCAGAGGACTGGAAGTACCAGGTGACATCAACGATCTGGATTGCAGCCGGGTCAGACTGAGTCCCAAGGACTCCTCTGCTCTTGCAGCCCACCAGTAGGCAGGGTGGGCCCTTGGTTTCAGCTCATTACCTGAATTACGCACTCATTACCCTCACGTGAAGGGAGACTGGCAGCATGCAATCATTTAGTTCATCAACTAATCTCTTCCCATCCAAGTTTCCACTTGGCTTCATTTATTGTGCAATTTTCTGATGCACCTTATACACAGCTGAGCATTTCTCCTCTCAGGGACACAGGTCACCACCGGCCTAAAAGCACAGCTCGTTTCTCCAGTAGCAGGCTTCTCATAGAGACTGGCTGCAGGCTGGGGACGTGGCAGTTGATAGATCCTCTGCAAGATGTAATTACACAGCTGAAGTACGTGGGCATGGGAAAGGCGTAGACTCATCCGAGTAGCTGTACAGGACTCCGTAGCTGCTTGTGATCTAACAGAAAAACCAAAAACGCATTCGTGCTGTCCCAAGTGTGGATGGCTCCAGATCTGCAGCTGCCTTGGCCAGTTGCCACCTCCAATTTTCAGGTGACCGTATGACCATGTCAGGGTGGTTGTTTGGCACAGACCCACAAAAATCCCTGCAATCAGAGGTCTGAGCCAGCCCCGCTCCCAGGGGACCTCACTGGATATGGGCTAAGGACCTGAGCATCCTTCAGGGCAAAGGGCATTTTTAAACCAGTCGCAGCAGTATTAGTCTGAACTTCGGCTAGCTTGAGCAAATCTAGCGTCTGGATAGTTAGCTAAAACTTAGCTGAGCCACCTACACTTTATCCCTCCTCCTTGCCTGCTTCCTCCTGCCCCAACTCAACCTCCGCTCCTACCCCCACAGCCTAGGCACCCCCCCCTTGCCATCCGTCTGTCCACAGCCACACACATCCCAGGGATGCAGCCAGCAGCTGGATCCCCACATCCCAGCCGGGCTGGGACAGAGGCATTCAGCATTTTGCCACCCTTGAGAGCCACCGTGGGTTTTTGCTCAGACGACACTGTCACCAGCAGAGCTAAGCAAGAACTGCAGCTTCAGCAGCAGCAACCCCCACGGTGCGCAGAGACAAAGCCGGAGGCTTTAAGGAGCTTTCAGCGCTCAGACAGAACACCTCAGAGAAGTGAGAGCCGTGCACGGGGACCGTCCCCTGCTGGGTCCAACTTGGGGACCCAGTGCCACCTCCCTGCCTGACACCCTGCGAGCCACAGCCTCTGCACCAGTGCCAATGCAAGCATCCCAGCCGCAGGGCAGGAACTACCCAGAAATCCCACCTTGGGGCAAAGGTGGGTGACAGAAACCCTATAATGCAACAAACCAAAGTTTTTCCCCAAAATGAGGGCTGCTATCAGACAATTCCCAGCAACCAGCCCTCACCACTGCTGGCCCTCACCTTACACACACAGCAGCAACCAACCGCTCTTCAACGTGGCTGGTGATGATCAAGTGCAAGTCACTGACAAACAGATCAAATCAGGCAGGATTAGTTAATTATCATCTGTAAAGGAGTGTGAAGATGGCAAGGATTTGTAGCTGCTATGTGTTGGACTCTAGTGGGCCTTCAATGTCACTACGTGGAAAGCCACCACGCCATCCCCTTTGCCTCCCATGGGTAGTCCTGCGGATACGAGCCACGCTGGGGCTGGGAGGGCTCCAGGGGCACAGCGCCATCCCCAGGCATGTGC
>JAVKLA010000039.1:16013013-16072978 GCA_034782735.1 Sagittarius serpentarius | reverse complement strand
CCATGGGTGTTTAGATTAAAGCAGGGAGGGCAGAGCCCCAAAGATGCTGATTTTATCCCCCGTGGTGCTCATTCATCCCCACGCGCCCGCATCGCTCCCGAGCCTGGGAACTGCCATTCACCTGCAGCAGACAGAAGTGAATCAAATTTGCATTTATACAGCACTCTCCACCCACCAGCATCTCAGTGCTTTGATTTATTAAAAAAAAAACCAACAAACCGAACCAAAAAACACCCACAAAACCAAAGCGAACAAAACCCACAGCAGAGAGGAAAAACCACTGGCGAGAAGTGCTGCCACCCCTCGCAGAGCCCTTCCCCTCTGCTTTCCCACTGTCCTACACAGACTCACCTTCCACCTGCAGCTGGAAACACTTAAAGTGCAGCCTATATCAAAATAAAGCCCCAAAGCTCTCCCTGTACTAGTGATCAAACCCTGTAACTATCAAACTGGGAGGAACATGGACAAAAAGTGTTCCTCTAATCAAGAAAATACAGTAAATTATTGCGATAGTGCAGCACCAGTTCCAGTAGAAACACCCCCAACTCAGACCGCTACAGGGCCCGCTGCTTGTTTGACAGCCAGATTTTAAACAGATAACGTGGCAAAGATTAGTATAATTAGCCCCAAAGTAAAGAGTTCCTGTTTAAGTGCATTTTACTGCCCCGTGCCTGAACACTTTTCTAGACGGAGCTCGAACCTCTCCTTTCCCCCAGCGGGAACCCCCCAGTTTGTGTGTATTCATTAAAATCCCGTCCTAATTGCTCCCTCATCAGCTATGAATCTTAAGAAGCTTAACTGCTAAGTGCTTAAATTGTGTTTACTGACAGAAAATAAAATATTCACTACTGACTAGATGGTGATGACTCAGGATTATTGCAGGGACCTCACACCTAAGGCGTTGGAGATGAGGTAGTAACGCTTGCCCTGGGATTTTTGTCCTTAAAGATGAAAGACGGGCTTTGTCTGGACTGTACAGTGCAAAACACAACCCTGCAATGCTTCTGGGGTCCTCTCCAGCCGGCGGAGGCTGGAAAGGCAGCCTGCAACCCTAAAAAGCATCTTCCCAAGGCACCCACCTGCCCTGAAGGGATGGGGTCAACACAGGGTGCTCCCAGTTTGACACCTCTCCCCTTTCTGGGCGACACGCACATCAAGGAGCTCAGTTTTTAAAGATTTAAACCAACAGAAGCTCACTGCTGAACGCAAATATTAGCTTCATTTTTTAAAACTCCTATCCCCTGGCTTTTTCTCGGTGGTGGCTGCTGTGGGGCAGCCCTGCGTCGAGTAGTTGATATATTTATGAAGTCCTAACTTCCAAAAATATTGCCAGCAGCAGGCCATAATTCTCTGACGTGTGACCTATGGTTTTTAAATACTGACCTGAACAGACTGGCTACTGGGAATAGATGTGTTTTTTCCTTCCCAAGTTCTCCTCCGAGACATATTTACTGAAATACTTTATTACCTCATCACCAAGCATAATTTAAAACTGCAGTTAAGCGCTTAGCATTTAAGTAAAAGCATGCATCATTCTGACAGTGTTTGGTTGCAAGGGTATAAAAATTTCACAAATGCTAGCCCCAAAATTTCTTAAAATTCCCGGCTATTCGCTCTGCAAAAATACTCTGACTTCGGCATGTTCACCGACATGCATTTCGAACCTTTAGCTTCAGCCTTCTGTGTTTCAAGGTAACTGTTGTGGATTGGCAAAATGTGTGAATTTAATTAGTGTAATCTAAACAAAAGAAGCATTTCAGGGCTGCTTTAATCCATATGAGACCAATATGTTGATTTGTCAATGTGAATTTAATTAGTGTCTTCAAGTCTAAACTCCAACTCCCCCTTCTTTTATCTAATTATCACATTTATAAAAAACATTATCACATATTCGTTGGCCTAACTGTTTTGCCACGCAGTCAGACTGAAGTCCCCGAGTCAACATGCACTTCTAATAAGCTCAATATGTTTCGAGAGCACCGCATTTGGCTCGATAGCATCCCACCCAGCAACTGCACGCTTCCTCTCGAGAGGCCGAGGACAACTCGGCCATCGTTGTATATTTTCTCCATCCTTGCCATGCAAAGAAAGTGAGATCCTTCTGGTGTAACCATCGGTGAAATGCATCAATAACACACCATTCTGGGGACGGCCACCGTGAGGCATTCACTTATATATGACTAATTGAGCAGAGAACAATTGCTATTCTTTCACAAGTGGTTCCCAAGGGCTGCAAGGGGGCAGGGGGGGCCTCATCACTTCACTCTTCATCAAGTAAACACTCAAGTCATAAGCACGACCCAAATCTCTCCGGGGCTGTTAAAGATGTTCTCATTTCTCCCTACAGCCCATATTTGTTAAATGCAGTGCGGCGGTTCCCAAGGCCAGCGCTGCAGGGTGCCAGGCCCCGGGGAGCGGGCAGCAGGAGCCAGGGCTGCGGCTGGGCTCACACCATGACCCCAGCAAAGCCCTCGGTGGCCAGGGACCTGCAAGGGACCCCCAGGGCAAGGTGCTGTACATCCGTTCAGGCCACCCAGCCAGCGGCAGGGAAGCTTCTTCCATGCAGAGGGAGACAATGAGGGGAGATCCCACCTGGCCACCCCAGCCCCCCAAGAGTGTTGCACTTGCCCTCCGTTTCTCTGCATGCCAATGGCACCAGGCTCCAAAAAAATCTTTTCTATCATTTGCCAGAAGTCCCCAGCCTTTGGCTTCTAAGATAAACAGACATTTACTCCCAGATATTGTTTTTCTTTTAAAGTTAGGCAGATTTCCCTAAACGCAACCCATCTTAGGTCCTCCAGGACAGATATGTAATCGGTGATCCCAGATCATTTTGTTCCCCTTCACATTAGAAAGGACAAAAGATCCTGAATTTCCCCATTTTCCTCACCATAAGCTAAAAATCCAGTGGCAAGGTCAAAGGCTGGATTTCAAGAGAGAAACCAGCCCTCCTCTCCTCCCCAGTACAGCAGCACCCCATCCTCCAGGTCATTCTGCTGTTCTCCTCAGGCAGGGCAGCAAGATACTGCACAGCAACAACGCCGAGTTATTTTTCTTCCACATATAATTATTGCATTTGAAGATAAACCGGTCGTCTTGCTTACTCCAGTTGTGATTACCAGGCACTTTGGCTAAGAGATACCGTCAAGGAACTTAACCACTGAGCTATTGAAGAAAATAGCACGAGGCTTTACGAGAGCACGTGGATCAGGTTTCTGCTCAGAAACAGGCAGACAGCTCTACTAGAAGAGCAAAATCCTTGAAAAGCTCTTTACTGCACTTGCAAAACTGAAATACTGCATGGATTGGTGTCCATCTGAGGTGCCTGGCTACCAGCAGAGATCCTGCAGTCTGTGCCAGGGAAGGAGAGGACCTGAGCTAATGGAGGGGAACAGCACATCCACCTCAGAAACCAGGTGTTGGAAATCAGAGAAGAAAACTGGTCTGGGAAAGTTATTTAGGTCAAAATTCTCTGAAAGTCTCAATTCATGGAGGACTGAGGAGCTGCTGCCCTCTAAAGACCTTGCCTCACACACGTGGTCCTTGCGCACTTCATCTCCTTGAAGTCAGCCTGGGCAAGGGGATAAGATGGAGCAGGGGATTTTTGGGAGCTCACTTACACAGCTGGTACAAAGAGCAAAAACCTCGTCTCACTTTGGACGGAGAGAAAGAGTTAGGGAAACATCCCAGCAAAGCCAGATTCAACTGATGAACAGCCAAGCCACTAGAAAGCTTTCCAGAAAGCAAGGGAACTCCAGGACAAGGCCAGCGCTGGGAGCAGAAGAGCTGTGCAGCTGGCCGTCTCCTCCAGCAACTGAGCCCAAGTTGCCCAATAGCTAGTTTGAGAAGGCGGCGTCAGAAATCATAGGAAATGGAGCTAGAAGAGATGCCCTAGTCCATTCCCCCACTTCGAGACAGATTGTATAAGCCTGTATGTCTGCAAACATACTTACCATGCTGTTTTCAAACCCTCCAGTGCCACAGATGCCCTAGGCAATCCCACCCCTGGTGCCTCCTTACATCTAGGAAGGGTTTCTGAGCGTGAAGCCTACCCATTCCTACTGCAGCCCAAAGCCCTGACTTCTTGCCTTAGCCCGAGCACATACAGGGAACAAATTACTCGTGGTCCCTGCAGCAGTTTTGGGTATTTGACTGCCACATGTTTCCTCCTGCATGTGAGAGATAGGGTGGCAGGAGAAACGGAATCTCCACCAGCGAGAGCCAATCTTTGTCATGCAAAAAGATGAAATTCTGCTTTTTGGCAAAAGTGAATTTTCATTAATTCCCCCAGCTGGAGGTTCACCATTTTCCAAAGGAATTTGGCCATTTTCCCAGTGTGCAAAGCCTCTGTGGGTTAGCACCAGCAGGGTTTCATTTTCACAAGATCAGCCTCCAAATATGCAATACAGCCTATTGTCTAAATACAGTATGAGCACAGCTCAAGCCACCTGACCAGGGCCTGGTTTCCTGGCATTTACTTTCCCCATCTGTTGGCTTTTAGCATAAATTGAAGCGCGAGTGCCTACTAATACTAGTCTCGCATTTGAACGTGCTCACAAAGCCATAATCTAACATGCAGAGCGTATTGGACCGAGTTCAGTTTATGCGAAATGCAAGGCACATCCCCAAGACAGAACTGGAATTGCTTTGAGGGTGCGTTCTTTGCCCAGATCACTTTCTGCTACACATGCATAAGCTGGAGACCTCTTTTTGGAAAGAGAGAAATGCACGTAAGTGGGAGCTTCCCTCAGGCTAACTCTGATCCCGCTTCATTTCTCATCCGACCCCCAAACACATTCCAAATGAGCTTGGAGAAATCAAGGCCATTATGTGGAAGACAGAGTTTTGAATGATCATCTCCCAAATTTCCTTGCACGTTAACGACTTGGACGTGTGAAGCAGTGACGCAGCTCTGCGCAGCAGGATGGCTCCCTGCAAAGCCACGCATCATCCTAAAGCCTTGGCGTTTCCAAGTCGCCGATGGTTTTTGCAGCCCTCCAAGGATCCTCTCAGCACAAAGGCGGCAATAAACCTGAGCTTCTGGACCAGGTGAAAAAGCAGCCCTCCTGAAAATGCAATGGATATGTACAGAAACCAAAGCTCATTTCCAAAGGACCCTCTCTAAGCATCGCAGCTCAGCATTGTCTTGGGAAACTGGGTCTCTGAGGAGCTGGGGTTTGTCCTCTGCCCTCGACCATCTCCTCTGCTCTTCCGCCTTGTGTCACAGCTCCATGGAGCGGGGGCCCCTCGCGTGCCACCACACAGCCTCAGGGATTGCCATGCTCATCCCAGACCCGGGTTTCTGAAGGTCAGTTTCCCTGTAGCCCAGGCAAGGAGGGATCATGCTGATTAAGCAGCTTACCAAAATCAGTACCTAGACCCAACCCACGAGGCTTTTCTGGATTTGTGTGCCTGTAATTTCAATAAAGGATCTTCTTCCATATGTGCACCTTCTCAGCATCTCTGTTTGCCTTTATCTCTTTGATTCATCCTTAAAAACAGCCACAAAACCTTGCTTCACATTTCATCCTCTCTTTCTCAGAAGTGCCTTCCAAGGACAGAGATGCACCAGCTCCCTTCTCGGGGATGGGCAGGGCAGAGCGTGACTGCACTGATGGAGTTTGTACATCCACCTGTCTTGACTTGGTGGTATATCTAATATTGCTCCAAGGGCAGCCTCTGGGCCCTGCCCTTTGAACATCCAAGCAGCAGCACTGCATTCTTGATGGGTCCTGTTCAGGAAGTTTTGCTTTCTCTCTCCATTCCCAAAAAAGCATCCTGTTTTCTACTTTATATTCCTTGGGAATTTCAGACAAGGCCTTACCCGCATCCCTGTATGCAGACAGCAGACAAAACTCTCTTCTGAACCCAGATCTCCATTCATCTCCTCCTTCCTCCAGTGCCACACGCCCATTTTGTCCTCCCTCGGTGTTGCACGCGTGTGAGCAGCAGGCAGGAGCAGGAGAAGCCAAGCAGGCACAAGGCAAACGGGCAACGTGGAGCTGAGCAGGAGCGCTGCGGGCAGGGCTGATGCAGCGGGTTCCCAGGAGAGCTGCAGCACAGCCACGAATACGATCCAGCAGCTCCTGCCCCAGGCCAGCTCCAACCCACCGCCAGAGGTTTGCAGCCAGTAGAGAAGAAAAGCAACTCAAATCATCTGCCCCTCACGCAGTCATGCGCCCACCCACCCAACACCCTTCCTTGCTGGGAAGTCTGAAAGGTCCAGCTGAAACGGTGCTCTCCTGCCTGCCCTCAGCCCAGGCAGCTGCAGGAGGGGTCCCAGCCCCCGCAACACTGCTGCAACCAGTCCCTGTCACTACTTGCTCCTTCTGTGGGACTCCCCTGCTCCCTCCACAGCAAAACACCCCTGGAAACATAGGCTTTGCAAAGAGGGTGTCAAGGCATCCCCAACCTCCCAGCAGCCACTGCCAGGAACAGAAATGCCTCTCTTTTTTTTCCATTTTATTTATTTCCTTGCCATCAAGCTGCATCATTGCTTGCATAAACCACGAGCTGCCAAGAGGTCCAGGGACAGATCCAGCACCATGCAGGGCTGCTGGGGAGGGAAGCCTGCAACACACGGACAACTGTGGTGGTTGCATCCGTAAGCCAGCTCTGTGGAACTCCCGGGGCTGGGGCAGATGAAGGAGCTCAAACGGAGCAGGAACATCTCCAGCTGGTAACAAATACCCACCAGAGACCCCTCTCCTCTCCTCCCCTCCCCTGCTCCTGCCCAGGTCCCTGCCCAAACCCCAAGCGTTCAGGCATATTTTTCTGGAAGACTTTTCACACTAAAGCTGGAGCAAAAGAAAAAGGCATAGGTGCCCCACATCTGCCGAGGCTCTGCCTGGCAGGGCAAGAGCACAGGCAGCTGCCTGCTCCTGGCACGGAGCCCCCCCAGACAGGGTGTCATTCCTCCAGAGAACGGTGCTTTGGCAGGGAACATCCCATTCCTCCAGAGGAGGAACAAAAGGATGTGGGTTTGAACGGCGGCACAGACATCTCCGTATATAGCTGTGTGCTATTCTCATCACGTGCAGCCCCTGCCTGGGGAAGCCTCTGCCTGGCCCGTGCTGGTGTGCTGCACGAGAGGCACGGTCAGGGGCTCGCCAGGAGCGTGCCGCAGGGCACCACAGCAAGCCGGGAGAAAGCTCCGCAGGGTCCGGGCTGTTTCCCATGCCTATGCAGGGTGCCTCGCAGATCCCAGCCCTGCTTCCGCCAGAAGCTGTGCAAACATTCACCAAGTGATGCCACAACCCCAGACAGCATCCACATGGGTGTTGTCCCACTAAAGGTTGGCCCCAACTTGACCAGGCATCTCTCCAGGCACAGATCAAAGGGCTTTTTGACCTCCCTGTGCCCAGGGCAGCTCCCAGTTCCCCACAGACAGGGTCTCATCTCTTCCCATCAGCACAGACCGCACGTGGAAACAGCCAGTGCTTTGCAAGGCCAGGAGGTTCACTCACCAGCACAAACCACGCTGGGGAGGTTTGCAAGCTGGGCAAGACCAGCACTGGGGGCACACACCACTTCTGCCCCTTGTCAGGCTCCTCCTTTTAAGAAAAAATAAAATAACCTCTCAAAACAACAGCAATTTCTAAGCCATCCTTTTACCATCATTAACGAAGCCAAATGGTTCAGCCTGCCCTGGGCAGAGAAGTGCGCGGGATATGGCAGAGGGCAAGATTCATTAGCCTTCATGTTATTTGCTTCGCATTGCACAGCAGAAAAACTCAGTAAGTTGGCAGTCATTGACTATGGGAAGTAGTTTTTAACTCTAACAACTAAGAAAAAACATAAATTTCCAGAAATGAATGGAAGTAGGCTCAGTCACCCTCCGGGTGATGCAGACCCAGAGGTGCAACCACCCCTTCTGTCCATGCTGCTCTGCCACAAAAGAAAGCCCCCATCACCTGCCACAAGCACGACAAGGAATCACCCATGCACAGCCGGCAGGGAAATCCCAAAAAGCCCACAGGCACGGGCTCCTGCAAGGTGGCAAATCATCCCCCAAAGCCTAAGACTCCAGTGTCCTCATCAAGCTGAGCTTCCTCTCGCAATGCCAGGAGAGACCAAGGGTCTGCTGTTGGTTCAGGTCACAGGAGCTACCCAGCCAGGGTGGGACGGGAGCAGAGCCCAACGGTCTGACCCCAGCACCGATGGGTTTGGAGGTGCTGTCGCTCCATCTCACTTACAGAATGGAGAGAAACCATTGCTGAATTGACTTCCTCCCGACACATGGTTTTGGTTGGGATTTATCCATGTCCACCACCTTTCTGACAGTAAACCAAACACCACTTTTTCAGCTGCCAAAGCATTTTTTTAAATGGTGAAACCATAAATTCCCCCTTCCTTTGAGTTTCCCTTATGCTGTTGCTGGGGCCTGCTTCCAAGGAAAGCTCTGCAAGAGCTGCAGCATTCAAGCCAGCGGGCTCACCAAGCCAGGGCAGGAAAGGGTTTGCTGGTGTAAGGGGGGGGGGAAATAAATAAATAAGAGATCCACATTGCACCATCCCAGACCTCCTCAACTAGAAGAGCACCCCATTTTCACTAACTTATCTCAAGGCAGGTGCTTTCCACTCCACAACCCATCATGACACCTATGGGCATCACGGCCCATGCCGAGGCATGCAGACACAGTAAATTCGCGCCTGTGACTTCCACCCACTTGAGTGGGAATCTTCCCACAGACTACAGAAGGTTCTGGATGAGGCTCTGGCTGTCAAGAGCAGTTGGCTTTGGTTGTATTGTCACCTCCAAGTGCATCCATTGCTTTTATCAGTTATTTTTACTAAGCAGTGCTTCACCTGGACAGACACATGCACATTACTGCATGCAAGCTCCAGTCCGGGTAGGAGAGTAACGGCATCATGGCTTAGGAAGTACTTACACTGCAGCATTCAATGTAAGTCACATAAGCCTAATATTTCTCAGAAAATACACTCTGCCAAAAAGAAAACGTTGCTGTAAAACTGGATTTGCTCCCAGCTCTGTCCTTTCCTACCCCAGCAGGCAGCTTTGGCTTTTCACGGCTATCAAAGACACATGCCCTGAAGAGGAAACCTCACCAGCACAAAGCCTAAATAGGAACACAGTCCATGCTGGTCACCAGCTCAGGTACTGCTCTCTGCCTCCTCTGTACTGTACCTGCAGCATGGCGTGCCCCTTCCCACTCCAAACCATCCCAGGCAGTGGCGGTCCCACACCTGGGAATGACTCCACCGCCCACCGGATGCGATTCCTATCCCTGACTAGCACTGCATGGTCAGAAACAGAGCAAAGTCCACACCTAGGTTGGGTTCTGGATGCCATGGCTGTCCCCCACCAGCAGTCCCATGCAAAACACACCGCCTAGTTGCCACCTCTGAGGATTCCAAGCTCTGGCCCAGTCCTGGGACAGACGTTCTGAGCTTTGGCCAAGGGCACCTGTGTTACCCTACTATGGACAGTCTCTTCAGAGTCTGACATAACACTCATTTCCAGCAGAGTAGGGCTGTGTCCTCCGCCAAGCACGGGTAAATATTGCATGCTTTTTAAATACAAAGCACAGCACCTAGCCCTCAGGTTGTGGTTTTTAAAATGGTACAGTATGATGTGAGCCAATATGCATTATGGTTGTGTTATTCAATAGTTAAGGCTAAGCGATGGAGTTTGAGTAGCTAGCTATAAAGGTAAAAAACCCTTCCAAACAGCAGTTTGGTTGCAACAGCATCTTTCCACTACAGCGTGGAAAGAGGCAGCCGGCGGGCACGGGACTGAGTAACTCGCATACTTGGGAAAGGGCCTTTGCACACATGGCGTGAGGAGAACCCAAGCTCCTGGAAAAGCCTCCTTCAGTCAGACAAATCAGACTAAGAAACTCGCCCCTTTTGGGGAGGGGGGAGTGCAGGGAGGGGGCTAATGGCTGCTTTATTGCATTAGGCAGTATCTTCATTAAGGCAGAGAAGAGTAACTGAGGGGAATGTGCACGTAGCGTGACTTCTTTGCTAGAACCCCACAAACCGCCAACTGGCAGCTCCTTGGCTCCCGGCCACCCAAATCCAAGAGACCATCTGGCAACTGGTTCAGTTATCCCTTCCCAGTTAACAGATGTACACTAGATGGTGTGGGAACAGCATTTTACAGAAGCAATTAGTTTAATCCTCAGCTAAACAGTTTAAATTCCAAGTGATTTGGGGGGGGGGGGGAATAGAAAAGGAAAAGAAAACCCAAAAAACAAACCAACTTGCATCCAAGTTCAGTGAAAATAACTAATTAAAAGCCAATTCTGCTGGTTTTACCACCGATGCATGCCCATGGGGCTTGTTCCTATTCCCAGCTCCACGTTCTGGATACCAGAAAACCGCCAGATTTATTCTGAGGCTGCAACTGGGTGGCCACCACTCGCGTGGCCATGCAATAGCTGCACGCGTTGTCCCACAGCCAAAACCCAACCGGGTAGAGGCTGGTCTTTGAAATGCAGATCTTCCCGACTTCGGCTCCTCATCTGACCTTGGGCAAATCATTTAACCTGGTTAAAATGATTTGTCTGGCTCATACGCCTCCCCATCTCCAGAAAATGGGGTAAATTATGTGGTCCTGCTACAGGGAGTGGTAAGGTGGAATCAATTAGGGTTTGTGAAGCACTTGGAGAGTCTTGAATGGGAAGAATCATAGGAATACAGGCCATTGTTATTAATTACACTAACTGATTAATTATTATTAAATTAGGACAATTTTGTTCTCTTGAGAGGAGAAAGATATGTTTTCCAGCCATTTCTTTTGCTCACGTCCTTAAAAGAGTGACTTTCCAACTGGAGAAGACTGAATGAGGAGCTTAACCCAAATAAAATAAATTGCCAGTAATTTCTGGTATTCCCTATGCCATTATTGAACAATTTGCATTTGAATCGGGGCTTTTTCCATCACAATCCAGCTTCACCTGATCCTGCTCTATAATCACCATCCCCATTTATGAAATCCCAGCATGTTGCCGCAGAAATTATGTCACAAATTCATCATTATGACTTCCCCAGCAGGAGCAATTGGAGCTGAAGATTGGCTGTAAAAGTTGCCTTTTTACCAGTCCTGCTTTAAAGATATTTTAATATTTTTTTAAGGTACAGAAGTGAGATTAGCTACCGTGGGGAATTAGGCGAACATGTCATGAATATCCCAGGGATACAAGATTACACCCATGAGTCGCAGGAACCATAAAATATGATCAAGAGACTTTATGGTGGATGATCTTTGAAATCAACTCCTAATCTCTGAGTGGTTTACATAAAACAGACTATTAGTTTAAAAAAAAAAAGATAGTAATTCAAAATTCAAAAGTGAACCAGACTGATAAAAGCAAAGTTACATCTATTTCCGTCAGGAAGGCTTATCTGTCAAACCACTCCAAACACCGAGGATTACAGGTTTACACAGCCCTTTGATAACATGATAATTAGTCAGGTACCGTGGCAAGAAACATTCAGAGAGTCAACTTTTGAGGTAAATGATTTATATTTAAATATTTTAGACTCTTCCTGCTAGGCTACACTCCTCTTGCTGTCCCTTGTCAAAGACTGGCATGTGTTATATTTCCTAATAAGAGCCACTGAAGAACTTTGACACTGGGGAAAACTTTAAAACAAAGGCTATTTATGCTATAAGCAATGTACTTTGCCAGCAATTCTTATTATCCCCCTTAATTATTGAAAATAAACCACACTGGAATAAAAACCTCTTTCTATCACTGCTGCTACAGCTGAGAAAATAATTCGTGAAAAATTAAAAACACCTTATAGAGAGTGTAATGCCTGGTTTCAGGACCACACACTGATGTGTTTGCCTAAGCTTGGGGCTGGGCTGCCACCGTGAGATGCTCGCAGAGCAGCCCCTGAGGGGCTTCGTGTTTGGTGAATGCTCTCTCCATGCACTTTGTTTCTTCTCCGCTAAACACCTCCCCATTGCTGCGATGGCCGCTGGCATTTCCCCGAGGCCAGGCAAGTCCCATGCACACAGGGTGGGCACCTCCATGGTGCCAGCACCGGTCCTGTCCCCGCTGCGACACCGGCATCCTCCTCCGGTCCTGCTCCCATCACCTTGGGACTAGGCCTGCTCCAGCTCCACAGGCACAATGCTCCTGCCCCAGCCCCTGCATCCCTCTGGAGTAGGGCACAATGGAGACAGGGCTGGGTAGAGGGTTCCCAAATATCCCCTGGGCATTAGCAAGGGAGAGGAGGGGAAACCTTCTGTTTGTTTTTTTTTTTAATCGTGCTCAAACAACCCAGCTCCTTGTCCAGTAGTCTTAGCATCATCATGATGCTTGGTGGCATGGCCCACCATGCCTTGGCAGGCGAGTACTGTCCTTGGCTGTTTTATCAGTGCTTGGAGGAGGAGCGCGAGATGTTTAAGGAAGGGCAAAGTGCAGACAGGGTTTGGGGTGCCCTGGACAGTAGAGGAGCAAGGCACTGGAAAAGGGGAGCAAAGAGAGAAATCCAAATCTCCTCCCAGCCATCCTGGGCACGCACTGGGCTCTGCTCCCACAGCACTGCCCCACTCGTAGCCCTTTCCAGGTCTCGCCTAAATCCTTTTGCACCTTCCCCCCTTTCTCCCAGGCACCCACCCCTCCGCACAGCTGGAGCCCACCCACTCCTCCAGGTTTCAGCAGACAAGCCTGGGTGGTTTGAGAAGTGGCTGCTCCCGTGGCAGAGGAGATCAAAGCTACCATGTGCCAGCTCCTCATTGCATCGGCTATTAACTCAAACTGCCATCAATTCTCATTCGCGCTAACACAAACTATGGCAGCTGGAAAATTACCCAGCCGTAAATCACGGCCGCTTGGTTGTCAACCATCAGTCCTCCAGTTGGATGCACACATTTCTCCTCTTTTCCCCACCATCTTTCCACCTTTTCTAAATTAAAAACAAGCAAAGTAGACAGCAGATATGGCCTGTATTTAGTTACAAGAAATCTTTTTATAATGTTGTTAAGCAGTCTGGCAGGTTAATTAGTTCTTTGAAGTTTCCTAGAGTGCAATGTTTGACCGGCAAGGGAGATGCCATCCATTTTAAACCAACTAAAATTATTCAAGATGACCCAAGAAACCACAAAACCTTGCCGGTGATGGGGGGAATGTGTGACACAGACAAGGGACTCAGCCCTCCCCACATCCCCAGAAGACCAGCACTACAAGCAGCGAGTAACAACCAGGCTTCAGGTCCCTGTAAACAGGAATTATTTAGCACCAGTAAGCCTGTTACATTGCAATCGAGCCCCTCCACTTCCAAGCAGCAACAAGCAATAATTAATTAGTAGCAAACACTCTAATGGCTATTTGATCCTTACTCCAGAAATCAGACTCTTTCAGCTGAGAGGTCTGTCCCAGCGTGGCACAACTCGTTAAGGGAAAGAGCAGGAGGAAACTTGGGAGTCATTCAGAGCTGGAAGAAGAGGGAAATAAAGACACCCGGTCCCATGTGCCCTGTGACAAGATCCCGAGGAGCAGGCTAATTAGATCACTGCTGGCATGTGGTTTTGTACACAGTGAGCACATTTCTGAAGCCTGGACACCTCTAGTCAGTATGTAAAGAGAATTATGTACACTATGCAGGAATGGTGGTTTAAAGTTGTTAATGATGTGGTGCATGGGAAGGCATCCTGCGCTTCCCGAGGGACACCTGCATCAGGCCAGGAAAGCCTGGCTGCTCCTGCAAAGCACAAGCTACAGCATCTGCCACAGAAAGAGGGAGCTGGAGATGACAGCCACCCGCTGGGGTTGATCTCTGGGCCATGGACCTATTCAGGGGCTTCAAAGGGATCTTCTTTCAGGCTGCTTTGGGGTCGAGTCAGAAGTCTGACAGGTAAAAGGCATCTTCCTCCCTACATCACCCAACACAACATCATCCTACAAGACCTGCAGGAGTTCTCCATGCCCACAGCCACCCTGGTCAGCCCTTTCACAAAGTGCAAGCCCTAAACACATTACAGACCTGTCTCCACCGGCCTTAACATAGACCACAGCATGACGGACAGGAGCTAAGCATGACACATGCCCCGAGGGCCCCTCCTGTACAATGAAATGCTGGTGCCATGTGCAACATCTAGTCACCCCTGGCAGGGACATGTCTGTCCTGCCATCTCTGAGGGCCAAGTACCTTCTCCCATTGCCACCGCGACACAAGTACCATCCTTCTGGCTTTACACCAAGGGACAGAAACACCCCAGCTGACAGACTGAGCTTGCAGACTTTCATTCCCTGCTTTAAATTTCCCAATTTGGACACTTCACCACAAAGCCATTTGGTCTCAGTTAAGCTCAGGACAATCCTTTCCCCCACCTCAAGGTCCTGCAGCACCAGGGTCCTGCTGTTTTCCAGAAAGCACATGTTTGCCAGCTCCTAGGGAGGTACCTGGTCTCAGGGGGGACCAAGCTTGCTATGACAGTGGCATTGCAGCCTGGGGACACGCTGCTGGGACACACCATGGCACAGCCGCCTTCCTGCTCAGAGACGCTCTCTGCTCCAAGGGAGCCTAAAGAAACCAGCTCCCCTCCCAGATGACCACACAGCCCACCTCTGCCCAGGAAACCCCCACACCAAAGCAATGTCACCACAGTTACTGCCACAAACACCCCCTTCCCCCCGCCCCCACCGCCCCCTTCAGAGAGGGGGAGTTCAACAACTGTGGTTTAACTCACATCTTGTCCTGCTGCTTAGGGTACGGGACCAGCAGAAGCTCCAGCCAACAGCCCAGCACTCACATCCTTCCCCAACTCCTCTCATGACCACACCTGAAAGCCCTAACAACTTCAGAATGTCACAGGGTCTTAAGGGCTTCGCTGCTTAATCACCCTCAGCTGCACAATTAATACCAGTGCACTGCTTTCCCTCTTTGATGCTGGAGCTAGCTCAGCTCCCCCAGCCTGCCCTGCATGAAGCTGTTCATGCAGCCCCCCCCGGCACATGCTGGACCATTTTACCTGCTTTTCCTCTACCTCTTGCTTTGGCTTCCCTAAGTCCCCTGGGACTTCTTCCTGCAGCATGAGCTCACCCTGCAATGCATGCAGGATGATGGGCAGTTGTTTCAGCTTAAGTATCTGCCTTTTTTTTTTTTTTCCTCTTCTCCTCCCCCCTAACCAAAGATTCCCTGCTGATGCAACCTCCAAAGGAGATGTTTGGAGAGGAGAGACAGGAGAAAGCTGGAAGCCAGCTGAGCCTGTGCAGAGCCTGAGGACTCGCAGCCACCTGTATGACTCTGCTTTCCCCAGCCTGGCTGGGAGCTCCCTGCTGCCACCCCATCCGCACCCCTTCCAGAGCGATGCCTGGCCATGGGCAGCTGTTTCACCCTGCTTGAACGACACAGGACCCACCTGATGCTAACACCACTTCTCTTTCTGCTCACAGATCAACACCACTGAGAAACCCAGAGGCTCTCTGCTGCTGCTGCCTGGGAGCATCAGAGAACATCTACTCGATGCACCCCACACATCCATAGCAAAGAGAAGACAGCCAACAAAGACCAAAAGCTGAGTAGCTATAGCAGGCAGTATAGGGATTACCCTGAGATGCCCAGTGCCGGCATCAACAGGAAATTTGTTGCAAAAAGTACCCCATGCTAACCCGCAGGGGAATTTACACATCGGCCCCTGCCAGTCTGATGGATTGTCTCTTAAGCTGGATTAAGTTTAACCCTGGGTGCGTGTCCAGGCTGCACAAAGCGAGGACCTGCGAATGTAAAGGCAGGAGCAGCATCTGCTGGACGAGCTGAGCCAAAGACAGTCCTGCCTCCAGCACAGTTTGGGGAAACCACTTTCTCTCTGCTGGTCACAGCACCTTCAAGGTGACAGTGTTTCCTTGCAAACCTTCCCAAAACACCCAGATATTACTCACATCACTATTGCAGAAACCCCCATACGGAAGAGGCAGGGGCTGTTGCAGCCACGGTGCCCTCAGCATAGCAGTGGGAAAAGCTTTCCAGGCAGAGCGAGTGTCTTATTAAGCCAACTAAGACAGCCAGGACACCCGGCCGCAGGCTGCCCTCCCCAGCCCCGCTCCACTGGCTGGGCTGCTGAGGATGCCGCAGTGGCCACAGCCCTGCCCACCGGCACCGGGCAGCGCAGGGTCCGGCCGTGTGCCCAAAATGTGCCGTTACTGTGTCTCTTTTTGCCTGCAGCCACCACCCTTTGGGACGAGCGTTTCTGAGGTGCTGACATTACACTGGTAGCTCCGGCGCAGTCTGGGAGCATCAGCTCTCGATCCACCCACCAACCGTGCTACTGGGATTTCCTATATTGCTCTTCTCTGGCAGAAGTTACAGCCTCATTGAGAGCTCAGTTGCATATGTCTCTTCTCTGTTAATGGTAGCTCAAGAGGGAGATAAATGTCCTCTGGATGTACACATTTAATCCTCATCCCGTAGAGTCCAAAGGACTTTTGCCAGGGCTCCCATGACTTTTCATCTACTGCAGAGCCTGTCAAGGAGCAGCACAGGAGGGAAATGAAACCAGAAAATATGGGAGGCACATGTGCACATCTGATTAACCCGACTTTTTATGATAAACAAAGCAGCTCAAGGGCCCTGTTCTCTCTGCCCCTGTAATAAATCTCCTGGTTTTACTGTTTTATGATGTCAAACATCTAAGAGTTTTCCTTGAGTTGCAAATAGAACATAAATTACCTTGGGTAAACTTCACAGACACTAATGTTATCCTTAAAAATCCTGGCACTAATAACTTCACAGAAAGTCTAAGAGCTTCCTGGTTTGTATAAGCAAAGCTAATTAGCGCGTGTATCTTGTAACTAAGAGGCATCTAGATTAGGAAGATATTCAAGTACCATACTGGGAACTCCCTAACTGTAGTTACTTTGGATACCAAAACAGACGATGACCCTGACCTGAAGTTTTGGGTACAGGCTTGCAGCATCTCAACAGAACATGAAACACATCCATCCTGCTTTTATCCCAGCAAAGTCAAAGACACTCCACCCGGGTGTAAAGAAACCATACTAAGAAGGACACACCATGTCTCCAGGAGAGTTGCATCGGTGGTTATTATCCTAGGGGAAAGCCTAGGCTGTTGTTAAACCCTTTCCCACCCACTCTTTGCTGCAAAAAAGTCCATTCTCCACAAGCAAATCACACTGCGGCCAAGTCATGACTTTGGCCTTAACGAAGAGGCTAAACCCGTTTGATCTCTTCTCAGGTACCTGGGCCCTCAGGCACTTGCTGCAAGAGCTGTGCCCTCTGGGACACTCTCCTGGTCTCCGTCGCTGCAGGAACGCACTGGAAAGCTCTGGGAAATGGGGCCAGACCCTCTTTTTCACACTTCTCTAGCAGGAGGGGCTCTGTTCAAGGAGAAATGGTGTCCCCAGGCGTGAAAGAGAAAGGGAAAACAAAGGCCACATAACTCAAAGCCACCCGCACCGCCCAGCATGCCTTTTGTAAAAATAGTGGTTAGCACACACAGTTCGTATGTAACAAAAACAGGAATAATGAATTAACTCGGCTCCATGACAGGAATTTAGCAGACACTGTTTTTCAGTCTTAGATTTAAGTTTAGTTGAATTAAACAAGTCATAGTTGCAGGTGAAGAGCACAGCAGCTTCATCTTCCTATTCTTAAGCCTGGAAGCCCCAGCAGCTGTTCTGCAGAAATGCAGTGATTTAATTCCTGCATGCAAGTGAAAATGTGAACGCAGTGACACCCATGCTGAACTTTACTACTTCCTTTCCATTAGCTTTGGTGACAAAGCTCATGGGACTGGAATTGGACATCTGAATATCTGGTGTAAGACAATGGAAGACAAATCTCCATCTAGGAATCATCCTTTCCTTAGAGTTTCTGACCAGCATGACCTACCCTTTCTCCATCCACTTCAGCAGCCATTTGTCTTGTCCCCAATCCCTACAATGCAAAAAGCCTACTATTCTTTATGTGTGATTTTTCACAGCTGGATCTTCACATGGTGATTGCTGGTAAAGATCTCACCCCCAGGTTCCAGAAGAGATCCCACATCTACACTAGCATTTAACTGCAAGCAAAGTTTGGTTTAAATTTCCTTTCCCCCCAAGTCCTTTGCAACAGATCTCTGTAAGCATTCGAGCTATTGGCATGGCAGACTTAATTCCGAGACAAATTTTAAATGGGAACTTGGAACGTGTTATCAAACACAAAAGCACAACTGGTATAAGGAACATTAAGCAAGCCACTGAAAACAAGTTTATTGCTGTTACCAAACGTCCTTCCATCACAACCCATAGTGAATACGCCACATGTTCTCAGCTCCCCTACAGCAGCACCGTTTATAGTCCTCAAGGAGGTTTACATAGGTACGGGCAGCAATGCCACATACATACTGCACCTGACTTCCACCCTTGCTGTGCATCAGCACAGCCTTGCTCTTGGCATTTACATTCAAGAATGAAGATGAGGCTTTATCTGTTCAACACTGTTCAAGCAAGTGGAATGAAATGTAAAACATCAGCACTGAAATCCCTCCTTCCTTTGAGGTTCTGTTGTAACTTGTCAAGTTTTACTTAAAATATGACAAACATGACATTCTACAAAGTCTGCTGGATTTGGGTGGTTATTACAAGAAGTCTTACATGGGAGATGCTTTACTTTGTCTGTTGCAAGTCCGTTACCGGGAGCATCTGCAAAAATGCAGTGCAGATACCTATGCACACACTTCAGAAAAGCTAAAACTTAGCCTAATGTTTTTCATTTTTAAAGAGGGCAAGAAGGCTCGAGTATCTGCAACAGGATAGGGAATACTTTACTAAGCCCATTGTTCTCATGAGAGCAGACAAATAACAGTTATTTCCACGTGACAGCTATTATTCATAAATCAATATAAAATGGGTTAGAGATAAGACACCAGTTACTGGTAATCCAAGTATTTAAAACATCTGTGTCCTCACACTGACCATTTAATCTTCAAAACCCATGGCTCATTCAACAAAGGGACAAGATCTTCACCCATCGTTTAAAAACTCCCGAAGAGCACCGAGAGTCACTGGAAAACCACATTATTACAGCCCGTTCTGTGCTCAATAAAACTACAACCTAGAAGTTTGCCTACTACTTTCTGGCTAGGGCTTACACCACCTTTAAACTGACACATGCTTGTAACGGTTCATATTGAACTTACAGCCTGGTGCCTTTCTCTGCAAGTGCAAAGCCAAAAGACAGATTGCAACTTTTCCTTGGTCAAAAACAAGATGCCAGAAAATTCCGAGAGCTTATATTCAGATTCTCTGCAAACAGCACAAATCTCAGATCTGGGACCAGCAAAAATATTTAGATGTAGAGGGCTTCCAGAGACAAGAGGGGTAGCTGTCTCTTCAGCAGGGGGAGTGCAGCAGCAGCAAAACTCACAGGTGTTCACAGATGAGAAAACAACAAAGGACAACCTATTTTAAAACATGCCACCACTCAGATACCCGTCAGTCAGCATACTGCCTGCCCCAGCTCATCCCTGTAGCATGTAAGTAAAGAGTATCCTTAAAATTCCCTTTAATTATACTCAAACATACAGCCCATGACAGACCATTACAGCAGAATAATTGCCTCTGCCATGACAGTATCCATCTATTTTGAAGAAATGAGACCAAAACTCAAGCCTTTGTGTGATTGTTTTAGATACACTCTATTGCTCTGCAACATTTTGTCTCTGCCACAGACTGTTGAATTACAAATTATGCCAGATTTGCATGAATGAGGCCTATTACAGAAACCAAACCACGTTCTCTGGTAACTGCATGAGAAAAACTGATTTTACTTTTATGGCTTTGGCTCTAGACTACTGGCAAGCTTCAGAAACTTGCTTAACCCAGTTTCTACTTTTTAGCTCGCTAGCAGTCACAGTAAAAGCAGCAAAAGCTCCGTAAATACAATTTTACAACTCATTTTACTTTGCCTTTTGTGAAATCCATATTTATTAATCTGGCAAAATTTCCTGCTGGGAGTTTACGCCAATTGTAGCTTCAAATTCTCTCATGAATTTATTTCACTTTGAACATGTAAAATTCAAAAGCAGCTTCAGCCAACAATTTCTTTTTTTTAAGTATCCAATAAAATCCCCCCAAACTTTAAATACAAGATTTAATAGGAAAGACCTTTTTAAACAGAGCAGCACCAATTTCAATATAAGCATGAAATCTTTAATAGTGAATGGTGCTCTTGAACCAGCAGATAACTGCAAGCTGATTTCTCTAATGGCAGCTCTGAAGTTTTCCACCTCTGGCAGCAAAAAGAAGGGAAACGCAGATTTGGTGGTAGGAGGGGAAAACCAAGTGGAAGGCCGAGTTGCCATCAAGAGCATACCTGAACCTCACTTGAAACAATCTTTATTGTAGCCAGCTCCTCCTGGTACATAAACGTTTGGGTCTTTTTATGAAGTTGTCTAAAGCCTCATTTTTATGCCACAGGCACTGTTCAAAAGTTGCAGCCTGGTACTCATTCCTGCTTAGCCAGGTGATCTGTCCCACTCTTCAGTAACCTGGAAGGAACAACTACACGTAGAGGCGAGACTTGAAATCCTCATACCAAAAATTACATTTTGGAAAGGATATTAAACATTAACTACAATTACCTGGTATTTGTATGGCTATGAAAAGATATGGAGTCATTTTAGGTCTTGTTAAATTGCAGGCTTAGACATTGAAAAGCAGCTTCCAGCAATGAATGTTTCCATATGCCAGTTAATAAGCTTTGAGTATTGCACCCATTAGTCTGAGTGAACATCCCCTTACGCATCTCCAACAGGGTCAGTAACACAGCCATCTGAATTACATGTTTGCAGTGACTCTCTGCTCAGCTTCAAGTACAGTTGAAGATTTTGGGAAGCCTCTTTAAAGCCTTGACATTGCTGAGAGAAGAATGCCTGCAATCTTATAACTGAAGAGGCTATTAAGATACTCCATCTCACGTAATCCAGCACTTAAGCACAAGCTCTGCAGAGCAAGAAGAAAGGCTTCACCTTTAAGAATCACCCTTTCCCAAGCCCACTAGATTCACAGCTAAACTTCCCAACAAGCTGCACACAGTCTTCACAGGATGCAGAACAACCAGACGTGTGTTTCAGAGGGCTAAAAGAAGGAAAAGGTTTTCGGTCTTTGATAGAAAGTTATGGTTTGCCCAGCAAAACATATTTTGGGGAAAGTTAGAGTAAGCACACAGCTGAGGCACAGGTAATGGCAGCAGGAGCTTCAGAAGTCCCTGCCCATCCTACAGCCATGGATTCAAGTGACCTGCCAGTCCTGCTTG
This sequence comes from Sagittarius serpentarius, assembly GCA_034782735.1. Taxonomy (NCBI): domain Eukaryota; kingdom Metazoa; phylum Chordata; class Aves; order Accipitriformes; family Sagittariidae; genus Sagittarius; species Sagittarius serpentarius. The sequence goes on along the minus strand of JAVKLA010000039.1, from coordinate 16,051,742 downwards.
CATAGACAATTTGTAGCCAAAGTCACAGCCAAACTGCTTATAAACAATATAAAACTCAAGACCTATTAACTGGTCAAACTAATGTGATCTGTGTCCAAGTAGTGAAGGCCTAAGAAAGACGAACGGAAACAAGTCACCTAGAGTTGTGCAGTTTTATTTGAACAAAAACCAGTGTCCATATTTTTAATAAAGTCTACATTACACTAAATGCATGTACATTTGTAAGAAGATATCTAGTTGTAAAGAAGGTGCAGGATAATATGTACAATCATAGTTAAGTTAAAAAAATTCACATTTTACATAGATTTACTTGACAGTCCTATGCTTTCATGGTATATAAATGGTAACCAAAAGAGGTAACAAAAAAAAAAAAAGTCACAAGGAATTTCAGCTGGAGGACTGTATAATGCAGTCATTTTTCAAATAAACTACTTCACAGAATTTTTATTTGTCCTAAATCAAATTATGGACATAATTTTTAGAATTATTAGAACGAACATATTCAATGACTATACCGATGTAAACATTTTTCCAATGGTGCCATTTCCTTCCATAAAAATCTGTATTTTATGCTGTAGTCTGCTCTTCAGCTTTTACAAATTAGAATCATTACACAGGATGTTTTTCAATACATGGTAAAAATTATCAAACAGCAAGGGAGATATGTTCAAAAGACACTTTGAAGCTTTTCAGTCCACTTTCACAACACTGTAAATCTTACTTACAAACCAGAAGCAGGCAAAAAATCCAATAGTCCCTAAAATGAGAAAGTGAAAATGGTTAGTTTATCTTCCAGTTTGCTCTGAGAGAAAAATCTAACAAGTACTTCCCAGCAGGACAGAATATAACATTGTAATCCAGCTAACTATCCAGAATAACAGCACTTGTTAAATTTAACAACACACATTCATCCCTAGGCTAAGTTATTGATTTAGATCAAAGATGATTTTTAGGACCAGGCTGCTTGATGTACATTTAAACCACTGAAGGTGATGCTACTATCACCACTAGCAGGCACACAGTGCCATTTAAGATACTGACTTTTATATGCACATAAAGTCACTTACCTGGGTTTTTTAGGTCTACAACAGTTCACAGCCACCTATGAATTATGACACAAACCAAGGCCTTGAGAAAAGTCACCTGGCCTGCTTTTCTGTTCATTGTGCTCTATTTATACTCCAGAACAGGGAACTTCTCACTCTCTATATCCTGTTACTTCCTTTTACTAAAGCAATACTCTGAGTTCTACAGCAGCTGGGAGCAAGCATCAAACGAAACTAGCAGTGACACAAACCAAAATGCATTATTTTGTGTAACATGTATTCAAGCTGTGGATTTTCTTGTCACAGGTCACTATAGATAATAAAAAGACACTAGTTTAGGGAACTGAATAAGTTCATGAACAAAGAAATCTAAAGGCTATTAATTAGAGACATCATTTCAAGTGCTAAAAAAGTCCTTGAGCCACAGCTGATGGGAAGCGGACGGAAAGTGCCAGTACATGCTTGCCCTGTTCTCATACTCCCTTCCTGGGAGCACTGCTCTTAGGGTGCTTGGGTAGCAGACCTGTGGTCTGGTTTGGTATAGCCTTCCTTGATTTCTTACCAATCCAGTTCTTTAGTCATCCAACTCAACAGTAGGAGAAAAAAAAAAAAAACCAATACCCACAACTACCTTCTGGAGGGACTGTGGGCCACATGTCAAGTCCTGTGGCTTGAGTTAGCATGATGCAGAGTAATATGATGGAGAGAGGAGATGATACTGAATGAGATTAGTCTATACCCATTTTCTGGTTTTAAGCAAAAGAACAAGTCTGTAATTTGCATCCCATAGTCACTATTATGCAGCAACTGCAAAGACATTATCCATCACATTTATTTTTAAATTACTTTAAGAAGTTAGTATGCAAGGAGACATTGACTACCATACAATTAAGTAAGTCTTAAGCCTCTAAGGGAAGCCATGCACTGCTCCTCATGCTTTTACTTAGGGGTAAACTGCCACACAGACATTAAGCCTTACCAGCTAAAAAAAGGGAAGGTCTCAGTTTCAGCTGAATTCACTCTCAAAGACACAGCTACATGCAAGCGCTGAGACTGCCCTTACCAGCTACACTACAGGCACTTGCAAGATCATGCATGCAGCTCCTCCAGTTTTACATTCATCCTTTCTCTTTGTATGGCCCACGTTCAACATCAGCTCCAACTTTTTTCACTATTTCATTGTGACTGGTTTACTAACTAGGAGGTTCTTTATTACGCACTTGTCTTTTCTACATTCATTACATTTCTGTCTTTCAGACCACATCTACGCATTTGATAAGTGAGGAACCGGTCTTTGGATGCTTATTATCTATATGCCAATTCTTGTATTCTTTGTGCTACCATGTATATTTGCAGTTAAAGGCTTTTTGACAGCCTACTATTATATGCCACAGATTACCCTTTCCCTCCAAGTTTGCAGTTATCATCCTCTGAAACAGTAGGAGACAGCAGATTTACTGCTGTTGACAGGAGATCAGACAACAACCACAGAAGGAATTTAATTCCTTTGTAGGCTTGACATCGCTTAGTCTTTGCAGTTTATGGTCAATTCTCACTCCTCCCTACTGTGTCCAATACTCCAATATCAGCACTGTTACTCTAAGCCTTACTCTCATGGTTTTTTCCTAATAATGGTTCTCAGCATCTGCTTTCTAGTTGTTTTTACAATATAGCCCACTTTGAGCCTTTTAAGGCTTTTAAAACAGTGTTTCTTCCAAATGTTTAACAGATGAGATATCTTAAGAATATGTCTGCTGTTCCAGAAAAAAACCTGTAATATCATAACTAAAATGTACAACTTTAACACAAGAATGAGATTTTCCACAGAGTTTTCTGAGCATGCCATAACTTAATATGGGAACACATTGTAAATCCACAGTATTTTTCTCCAACCTTTGTCACTCTGAATCTTTCTGATATACCAGCTTTCTATAAAACATGGCCTCATTCGTAGCAGAATCTGACAAATTCATACTGTGAACAAGCATTTCACCTATAAACAGATTTTCACAGGTTTCAGTAACATTGATTTTCAACTTCCCTCCTAAAAAAGTCTGTTTAGCAAATCAAAAGACCAAGTACCCCCTGCTCCTTTTTTAAACTTTATCAGAAATTTTGTTAATGCAGTGGACCTAGAGTAAGACTATGTTTCCTAACACAAGCAGTAAGTGGTGATGTTTGTCAGACACCAGATTTGAACTGTGAATTTACAAGGTCAAGAGACAAAGGCTAGACTCATCACCAAGATACAACCTTATGTAGTCAGTACCTTCCCTGGTCAGCAGTTTCCTTCTGTTGTTACCTCCACAACGATAATTAGAGCTTACCAGTATTGTAATTTCTTCTTCCCTCCCACAAACAGATGTATCCTACAAATTCCAGATGCAGATAGCTCTATGGACCCAAAACTTCAAAAAGAGCATCAAATTAAGGATCCCAAAAGTACCTCTCCTAAAAAGTGTACTTGATGCTCAAAGATCATAACGGTTTAAAGGTGCTGGCAGAATCACAGCTAGGTTGAAAAATCTACCTCAAGAATCCAACTGCAGATGTAGAAGTCAGAATTAATCACAGCAAGCCGACTAGGCATTTTTAGTACTCTCTTTAATTAATATGAGCCAAACACTCAGACTAGGAACTTCCAAAAGCTTAGGTCAGCACAGAGTTGTATTGATATTACAAAAATCAGTATTAATAGACAGAAATATTATTTATAAGCTGCTTTAAGTTGTACAGCCACTTTACCTACAGGATTGCTTATGGTACCGCAGCAAAAAGCTTAACTTTTTTATGAAGAATGTAAGCAGTACAGTGCCTGGTTCCACCAAAATTCAGTGTTTTTTCCACCTCAGACCTGGGTGTGCTGAGGTCCACAAAAGGCAATTCAGTCAAAAAGTTTCCAATTTTCTGTATGGGAGTAAATACCCCACTCAGAAAGGGATATAAAAATTAATAATTATTGGGGAAGAATAACTCTGAACTAGTTTGCCTTGCTTGAAAATTCTAGCTAGAACATGTTTTCCACATTTTAGCCCATTTCACAATTTTGCCACTTGTTCCAAATTTTAGCTAATTTTAGTTTATACAGAAAACATCAACATACTGGATCTTTAGGCCACTGCTGACTAGCATTAACAGGTTCTCAGATTCCCCTTTTAACTACTTTAACTAAGCCCTATCTTAAAATACAGATAAGTGCATGATCAATTTCCTACAACTGTAGTTCTACCCAGTAGAATTGCCATTATTAGTTGCACTAGTTAAAATACAACCTTGTCACCTCAAGCAACATGGCTTGAAACGTATTTTCTTGAAAAGCATACTCAGCTCGTCAATTCTGAGCATTTTTCTAAGCACATCTTGCACCAAAATTAGAACCATCCCTTACTTAAAATGTGCCTCTCATTAGAATAGCAGGACTAATTAGGTAAGCTTTAGATAAGACCACCCTAGGATCTTGCTTATATTTCTTTCTTTCAAAACACATCCAAACAGAAATCAAAGTTTTGAGGCACTATCAACAAGGAGCACACCTCTTCAGCTTATTGCTTCATTGATGGACATCAATGAACACAGCATAACAGAAAACAGATACCCAAAGGTGGTTTTTTTTTAAAGCCATTATAAAAATTCTAACAGTAAGTACTTTAAAAAAACAAACAAACAAAAAACAACCCCCAAGCAAACATAAAAACCCCACTAGTTGAAAGAGTTGAGATCTCTAAAATTATCTTGTGATTTATCTAAAATCCTTTCCATTGTAAGGTTTTTACAGATTTCATATGCACATCTCTCAAATAACACAGCACAAACGTACCAAGCCTGCCACCAATTCCTCCAATGAGCCTGTAAAATCTGTTTGTTTTAACCTAATATTACAAATTAGTTTCATGGCTAATGTTTACTTTAATCAATCTTAACCACTCACCAATTTAAATTAAGTGAAAAAGTATCTGAATGACATACATTTAAGAACTTACTTTTGCGGAGTAGACCTTTATTTTTTCCTCATGTGGGTGACCTTCATATTTTAAGATTCTGCCTTTCTAAATAACCCCTACTAGTCTAGGAAACCGATGCCATCCTAGTGCACTGCAGCCACCGCACATCATTGATCATCCTAGGGAGGTACAGCTAAACGATCATTTTTGCAGGAGCTATTTAAAATTCAAGAACACAGTTATGAAGATGCCGCAAGTAATTTCTCTAGCCAAGAAGCAAAATATGTCCAATGCATGCATTTATATTTACTACGGAGACACTGACACCTCAGTTGTTTTTTTGATCTTTTTGTCCTCCAGTTTACATACTGTTGAATACTCTGGTCTGCAACATATATACTACCACTCAGCAACAGTTTTCTTATACACAGAAAGAAGATCTTAGACACAGAAAGCTATCATCTAACTGGGCAAGGGAAAGTTATTAGTAAACTATCTTAAATTCAGAATTAAAAACAAGGATTATTGCACAGAATAATACCAAAATACATTAATCAGACTGTTCTGCTCCATTCATTTCTTCTAGCTTTATTGTTTAATGAAGAAAAAAGAATTCAAAGCACGAACAGATTGTAAGAAAGCAAATAGAAAAGCACTCTGCACTTGGCTGATACTTCTTATGTACCTTAAAAGCTCTCTGTATCATACTGGTTTCAATCACCGCACAGTGGTGGGTGCTTCAGAATCTCGGATTCTAAACACAATCTACCCAGAAGATCAAAACTCAATTTTGAAAATGGCATTAACTCACAAGTGAAAATGATGTTCAAAAATAGAGGTCACTGTAAAGCAACATGCTTTGACTATGTTCAGCATTTTTTCGCCTTCTAGCATAAAATGCATGTAATCATGTAGCTATCCCCATTCAACCACACTTATTATTTCTTGAAAGATTAGCTGCACTTTGTACATTAAAACAAAATTCTCTTGTTTGGGTGTGCACATTGTTAGATTTCACCGGTCAGATCATATTATTGTCATTGTTGCCCTACAAGCGTTCAGTTCCTATTTACTTATTCGTTATGATCTCTTTTGTAATGTCCACAGTAACACAACACACTGCCACATGGGAGGTATTAACACTGCCCTTTATATTTCTGTCACAGTTGCTGAGACCTAATAGGCAAGAATAGCGAAAACCAAAATACCTAGCGCTAACTTAAGTGGAACAGATCAAGGTCCCATTTTGGGAACATACACACAGGAAGAATGCTATTAATGCAAACAGCATGTGAAGTTACCTTAGCCAACTCCCTCACCTCCATAAACTTGTGAAGGACTGAACCCTTATTTTCCAAAGCAAGCGCTATTAAGGAATATTTTACAAAACAAAGCAAAGTTAGGTGTCTTCTGCTTGAATCGTCTATCTAGAATAGCTTACGTTTCAGCCCCCCCCCAAATCATCAAACTAAATATGGGAAAGAAATTTATCACAGCATTTACATTAGCAAGGATTTATCACACGCTCCATATGCCTATTATACCCATTACCTTTTTAGCAACTAGCTATTCCATTAAATGTAAAAATAAAGGGACCATGTAGTAGCTTTCCTCATGAACTATAAATGCAGCATAGCATTTATCTGAAAAAAAAAAAAAAAAAAAAAAAGACACTTCCAAAAGTAAGAGCAGCACAATTTATTTTAGTTTCGGGGCCTCACTGGCCTCCACATTAGGAACTCCAGGATCAGCACATCTGAAGCTTTTAATACCATTTCAGCAGCTGTCATGACAATTTCAATTATCATTTTATATATGAAAGGGATATTTTTAATTCTACCAATTTGCATCTCATAAGTGAAATTGAAATTGGCAGAATAGCAACTAACCTATGCTAAAACCCAGGCACATATTAACATATTGCTTTAGTTTAAAAGTAATTAAAACATTTTAGACTATAGTTTGGGGTTTTTAAAAATATATAGAGAGAGATATATTATAGAGGACATCTGGAGCTTGTCTGTTTCACCAGGATTTAAGCAGGGGTTTAACTGGCAATATGCCAGCATCTATGTTTGCCTTCTAATAATTAAAAATTAGAAGAATTAAATCCTCCTCTTCCCCCCCTCCACTTTTAAAACTTTTCTTTTACTTTCTTTAGAAGAGACACAAGTCTAAATAACTAATAATAATAAAAATCTAGCAATAAGTGCCAGTTAACCTTATTAAATATGATTTCTACAGAGTAATTGCCTTGTTCAAACACATACAGTAATTTTCTTCAGTGTTTTATTATGAAGGGTGCTTTTTTGCCTCATATCAACCAATATTAGAGGCAATAAAGATGAAACAGGTCCTTCTCACTGCTGAACTGACAAACTTGAAGTCTGATGCTAAGACATTACTCATTTTAGCCACTCTTCTTTAACTGCATCAAGGGAGTTAAGTGATGCATTTCATAAAGGCAACACAAAGTAATTACAGCAGGTTTCAATAATCAGGCAGATGTTAAGAAGTAACAATCTGAACCATCATGCCATCCACAGAGAGATCCTCTATTACAAATCTTAGGAATGAACGTGAAGGTTGGTTTTATGAACAACCCATTATATACGAACGAGCATTTTCTCTAGTTCTACCACTGCAGTACTTCATGATGCTAAGCAAAGCGATACATAAAAGATCTGACTTCATGTGTTAAAACTACTTACACAACAGCAGCAGTATGACAAACACCAATATAAAACGCCTCTGGCTATTTTTAAGGGCCAGTACCCTTCAAAGAGCTTCTAATTTCATCTAACGCATGGTAAATCTGGCACAGATTTCACATCAAATCAACCTCGAAATTATACTTTGAGCCAAATGATTATGAACATTAGAGTAATTCTGTAGAAGACATTTAGTCTGCATGAGTAATATCAGAAAAGTTGGACTACTAAAAATGGAGAGCCATATTTCAAATAGGTTCTTCCAGTTGAAGTACATTCCTGCCATTAAGAAGTGGCGCTTAATGAGCAGGTAAGACCACCTCTAACAGTACGAGATCTCCCTATCATCAACATTTCACTTTTTTCCCAGCACCAACCTGCTTCACTTGGTAACAGGAAAAACTGAAAACACCTTTTATGCTCCGTATGCAGAGTGCAATATCTCTAACTACAAAGCTTCTAGAACCAATTAAGAAATCCAGAATCAAGTTAAACATCCCTGATATCAAAGTAAACAAGAACTGTACTTTGAAAAATGTAACGGTTTGAACCCACTGCTAAAATAATACGCAATAAAGAAAAATTAATTACACTATAAATAAATGTAATTTCAAGTTAGGAAAAAAAAAACCAAAAACCTTAAAGAGTATCTTCCTGTGATGTGTGGCATCACAAACCATAAATGTAACAGTGCATAAAGAGTCATAAATTGTATTTAATGTTTTGGATAGTCTAAGTTTCACCAAATTTTCTCATTTCAAAAACAGAAACCTCTGCATTCATTTTAGTTTGAACAACGCACTTACCTGTGAAAAGGAAGAAAATCAAGACCATGATCATTGTGTAACCAAAGTATAAAATGGTGCTAGCGGTTCCTGTTATCTGGAGTTTAGAGAAGAAGTAATGAACTGCATAGATAAAAAGATAAACCGCTGTAAAGCTGCTCGTCAAGAATGATCGCCACCACCAATGATAATCCTGAAACAAACAATAAACCATTCAGTAAGAGACATCACCCAGAAAACAGAATATAAGTAAGCTCGTTAAAAAATAACAGTCTTATGAAATACATTTAATGCTTCAAAATTTATCTCAAAAAAAGAAAAATTCCAAACACAGCACATAGCTACTTTTGTCTTTCTGTATTGATGTATTGCTTCCACTACAAACATGAAACTATTCTAAGATCAAGGCTGTTTATGTTTGCTTATCTGCTGCAAATGGTGGATTTTGAAGCAAAAGGCACATTTCAAAAGTGGCCAAGACAGGCATGTCAGGGGCTGACAAAACAATACATTCACAGTATCCAGCACATCGCAGTACATGTGAATACCTCAACTCTGTTTCTAACATCTTCCGGCTACAAGTGGTATCTGCATCAAAACTGTACTTTTTACCTCTGCACACAGATGGAAGTAGCACAGCAAAACTGTAGCCTCAGAACACGTAATTAGAAGAATTATAAAAACTAGGAACAGGAAACCAAACATGTAGTACATCTGATGAGACCTAAAAAATAAATAAAAACAAAAGTCTAATTTTTGGTTGAAGTTCTCTGAGTTAATTTACAGTGTTACCTGGCCAGATACTAAGCTAATATAAAAAGGAAAAAAAAAAAAACAACCACACCACTGGGCCAACTTTGTCTATGCCACTACTGGCCAATTCATAAAAACGTTTTTTTCACTCTATCTGAATCTCCTCTGTAAATAAAACCACTGCTCAAAGTCCTCAACTATACTTCCCTTGAAATGAGCTTCAATCAGCTTTCACAGAGACCAGTTATGGGCAGTTTCCAGTTATCACTTCAGGCCTCCTTTAGCTTCCCTAACACTTGCATCACCTGTACTCTTCCCCAGTTACAATATCCACTTACTTCCTACTACTGCAGCTCAGTTTTCCAAGTGTCTCTGCACCTCCTCACTACATCCAACCAGATGCTCCTCTACTTCCAGTCTATCCCCTGACCAAGTCTGACTCCAATACAAGGACTAACCAAATACCAAAACACTCAAAAAAATAAATTCAAGAAAAATATGCTTGTTTACTTTTAACCTGGTGTCTTTCCGATAAGGGAAGTAACCAAGTCGACTCTACTGAGTGATGGTGCCAATTACTGCAGTGTAAGATTTGACAGAGGGAGTGGAAGTTGCACATTCCTTCCATGCCTCCCTTCTGTAGGATAAATAATGAGAAACAATTTGGGAATTCAGTAATTTCAACTACAAAAGCCCAGAGTATACCTGTTTGTCAGCTGATTACATTTTCCAGCATAGCTACATTACATGGTTTCTACTTCTGTTGAGGACTAATGCGAAAGGCTAACATATCTAATATATTTGCATTTGCATTTAGGAATTGATTTAGAAAACTGTCCTGTAAGAAATCAAGATAGACAGAGGACACCTTAAAAACTTGGCACCTTCAGGTTAATATTTTCCATTGAACAGCAATATATTAAAAATTTCATATTTACATTGTGAAAGTTATGAAAGATTGCACTGGTTTAATTTTCCATGCACCTGCTTGACTGGGTTTTGACAAGATTTAGGAACAGTGTGGCTGTTTCACAGGGGGTCGGAGTCTTTCTTTTACAGAACATGGAATCCCAAATTCTTGACCCGATTCCGATTTAACAGATGAAACTGCTAGATCATATTAGTTTCATAAATCATAATACAGTTACACAACAGATTAGGCTCCACCTAACCACAAGAGCATGAAACCATGTTTGTGCTGTTCAGAGCCAGAAAGATAAGACAAGGAAACAGGAGTCAAATTTCATACTCCGCAGTTGTCAATAAGAACAACTAGTTTTATAATTTCTAAACACTGGAATAAATATGCAGATTCTGGAAATTCCATAAAAGTCTGCAAGAACATAAAAAATTTTAAGAATTGGTTTGTTCCTCATATTCATTGGTTTGGAATGTTCAAACTCAACTGTGTGTTTATTTATCAAACCAGCATAACTAGAACAACAACAAAAAAAGTTATACTCACCAAATGCTATTCAGAATGAAAAAAAGTTGAATAAAAATACAGCCAAAGGGCAAGATACCACCCATTACGATACCAGGCAATGGCTTTGTGAAAAAGGACTGTTCTGGAATTTGGCGAGGAATCTGGTTTGTACGCACTGGATGTTCAATAGGCTTCGAAAGAAATTAAGATAAACTGTTACAACATAAATAAGATTGCTTTTCCCTAATACTAGCATCTAAGAATTTGATAAACATAACTTTATTTTCATCCATAAGCCATCACAAGTTACCAAACCAAGAAAACTAGAAACTTGATACCCATCATTAGGAAAATCACACATATGCTTTAGATGTTCCAACACCGGTCAGTAAGCAAGTCAGAACAAACGGAAAGAAATCTGTCCAGTCCTTAATAAAAAACCTGTTTTCTTAGATGTCTGGCTTTATCTCAAACTAATGAAGTCGGCATTGAAGTACTTCTGAAGTACTACTTCAAAAATGAAACTGCTGAGGTACTACTAAAGCACAAAAGGCAAACAAGACCTCCAAGAGCACTATTAAAAACTAGTTCTAATGAATGGACAGAAAAAAAAGTTTAGTGTGACATTACAAGCATACACTCAGTTTCAAAATCATGACGAAGTGAAACATCATTTTACAATCATAGGGCCATATATGTTTCAACCCAACCAATTCTTGTATACTTAGGCTTTCAATGGCTCAACTGCAGAAGACACGTGTATTTCAAAACTGTATTCAAAGAGCCCTACCTTCTCTTTGAAGCCAAAATATGCACCAACAAAAGTTAGTGGGACTGAAATTCCAAACCACATAGCTAGGATAGCAACCAAAGTGCCAAAAGGGATGGCAGCTGAGGATCCTTTCACCCACAGAATGAGATTCATAATGAAGAAATCGGCAAAGACAATCCTGAAAAAACATCAGAAAATATATTAAAATATACAGTAAAGAATAATATAAGTTCATATTAAAAAACATAAGTCTGCATCAGAAAAATTTAGCTTCTTGCAATCTTTCATTCCTTAACAGTCCTAGTTACTTTCAGCAATTGTGCAGTTAACAAAAATGCTTGCAACACTCAATGCTTATAATGCAATTATCTATGGTAAAGCCACCATTTAAATAAAGACTCTGCACATAAAACCAGAAAGTAACAGAAAGATTCAAGTGTAAAAAATCTATATAAAGAATGCTAAAAGATAAAATAAATAAGAATCCCCTCCTATCTGAATCACCTTTCCTATTATTGCCAGTCATTTAATTCCTTTATTTAAGTTCTTTCTAATCAGTAAATTCTCTCTGAAAAAACACAGCGACAGCAAAACCTCATATTTTGGAAGCCACACATTACTCTCACAACAAATGTATACCCTGCTGCAGCGTCACAGCAACATGCTAGCAGAAGGGTGCACTGAAGACGGGTCTTCGCTACAGCAAGAATCTTTGTATCAACACCTCATGCACTTGCACAGTTAAGTAGCCCACACCTTTCGAGAATTTAAATAAAGACTGCATCAGTCACGACATCTCTCCGGACCTGTTCTTCCCTCCTCAGTTAAGTGCATCTGCCTCATTTTCTAAACATCCTGGGAAAACACTAGAAAACAACTCCAAGACGCATGATGAAGATTTCAAACCCATCCCATTCTGAAAGCAAAGCAAAACGTACTACAAGGGAACCCCATATAAAAGCCTGCTTGAATTTCCATTGTTCAGGGATTCAGAGATGCATCACAGAAAATTCAGCCTCAGGAATGGCTCCTTCAAAGTCCACCATTGTCTGGGTTTTGTTAAAAAGCGTTCCTGAGGCAGAATTTAAACTGCCCTGAAGTAAGCATGCATCCTCCACTGTATTTAATTTAAAAAGGAAGGAGGATTAGAGCAATAGGCAGGCTTCTTTTTTCCTAGGAGAGGCCTTACACTTGCCAGAACTGTTTTGGGGGAATAGACTTGTTAAATAAGCACACACAAGCAACCCCTGGTGTAAGCATTTGTTGAACAAAAAATAAAAATCAAATCCATTTTAGAAGTCTTGCTAATCTTTATCATCTGCCTAAGCTCATAACACAGACCCACTTACCCCCTCCAAAGTTAGAAAAAAATACTGCAAATATGAACTCCCATCAGTCTACTGAGTCTGTAACGGCCTTAGGCTGTTTATGATATTATGCAAATTCACTGAACTAGCATAGCGTAATCAAGACATCTGTTCCTATTCTACCATCCCCAATCATTTTACTTCCTCTGTGAAACTTAATTTATTTGGGAGTTTAAGTGATCAGCACAATATTTCTTCCACCAATAAATATTTTCTTCTGTCTCAAGATAATATCTAAATGACAGCAGGGAGACTGAAGCACATTTTGTTTAAAAATAAGATTTCCTCATAGAAATACTAAACTCAGTTGTTATCAAATGCATCACATTTCATTTGATGAAATTCTACTATACTCAAAACCAGTCATGCTTTATTCATTCTGGGCTTTTGGGGGGGAGAGATACCTTAAGAAATTATTTATAACCTTTTCCTCAACTTTTTCCAAGGACATTTGTCAAAGGGTAGCTTCATGTACCCAAAGTGGCAACCAAGAAATACAGAAGATTTGCAGAAGAAATTAGATTTTTTTCCCTTTCTTCACTGACCTAATTCTCACAGGTGGTCTTGAGAGCTATGAGAAAACCAAAGGCAGGAGAGCTATCACCCTTCCCAAGCATGACAGCATTGGCCATAGTAAGATACATGCTACAGCCACATCCAAAACTGGACACTACCTACATTTATATAAGAGTTTATAACCCATTTAAGAGAATCCCTGCATCATTCTCACCCAGAAGCATAGTAAACATCTACTGTTTAGTATAGCAGTATATAGCTGTTTGGTCAAAAAAAGAAAAAAAAGGTAAATTATATAACCTGTGTCCTTTTCAATAACATGGTTACAAGAAAACACTGATACTGTAACATAACAGAGGTTCTGCCTAAAGTGCTGTCTCTCCCTGTTTACAGAAGAGCACTACAGACACTCCAAAGTTACCACAAAACCACATCCTTCCTAACAAAGTGACCATACCTATTAACAGTTAAGACAGGATTACCTGGAACGTACCGAGTGCTGTGGTACCAAATGGGAATTACACCATCACTATGCCTAATGTTCTGGTGCAGTGACTCTCAAAGGCTGTGACACTACCTTGCAAGGGAGTCCTCCTACCCCCACAGCTGATTACAAAACAAGATGCTAAGAAGCTGTGTTCTAGAGTACTAGGCCCCAGCTCCTCAGAATTCACTTTTCTTTATATTGACAGATAGACAATATACAAAAGGAAAAGCAACTTGGAGAACAATAAAGAAATTAATCATGCAACAAGCATCATAATTTACTTTTCCCACTCCTCCTCCTCACCTCAGATTCATTTATACTTAAGAATAAAGGAAAGAATGAGGGGAAACAATACTAACCCAGGGCAAAGCAGAGCTGTAAGCAAAACGTTTGTCTTCCACTTCTCGCCTCTAAATGCTGAGGGAAAAAGTAAAAACAATTTCAAGTTCAGAACTTTTTCCAACTGTTTTGCAGTACAAGAGCAAGAAGAACATTTGTTGCTTGAGACACCAGCTCCAGTCTGAGGTTTGTATTAAGCCGAGCAATTCTGAATTTAACCTGCTGTATTAAACAAATGTGCGTACTTACTCTTGTACATTCTAGCAGACACATAACCAGCTGGAGTTCCCAGTAAGACCCACAATACAACTGCACAGGTCATCAAAGCACCACGGTTGGCAGGAGAAAGAAAACCAAGGCAAGCTAGGACTAAAGAGACAAAAAGATTTAGTCATTTGTGGACACATGTCAAAATTCCTCTGTAACACATCACTGTACAGGTTTATCCCTTTCACTACCAGGTATTTAAATGAAGACTATGTGCATAAGCTTTTTCATATATTCCCATCACATGACTATACCCCTAATGTCACTGTTTCATTCATAATAAAGCATTATTTCCACCTCTGAAAAATAAAACACCACACGGAGGTGAACAATGAACCTGAACCAAATTTCAGCTTGAAAAAGTCTGCTTCCAAAATCCTACAGTCCTCCTATAAACATCCATGGTCAATACTTACACATGCTAAGTAACAGAAGGAGTTTAATATGTGGCATAAAGGACATCTGAGAACAGTAGGCCTGGAGAAGCCAAAAACTTTTGACAGAGCTAAGGGGTTTGGGTTTTTTTGGGGAGAGGGGAAGTTGTTGGGGTTTTTTTAGGCTTTGGGGGGTTTTCTGGTTTTGGAAGGGTTTTTTTGGTTTTAAGATAGAAATACATGTGAAGATAAAAGAGCTTAGATGCACGGAGTCACTTGCTTGAAATTCCACAAAAGGTTCTCAGCCACCATGATGGAAACACTTTCCTCAATAATGCACTGTCTTGAAAATAAGCCTCTTTGTTAAAAGAAAGCTGCCTGTGTCTGAACTAAATGTAGAGGCCAGCCCAGAGATACTCTCAGAAAAGGTGTCTGTCAGTGATCTCTAGTGGGAAGTTTTGTTTTTAAACAGAAAAAGGATTTCCCCCCTCCCCGCCCCAATTCCTTTCTGTACTACACTGGCTGCACAGAAAACTACTGCAGTTAAGTAAGTTACACAGTTGTGATCAACAGTGAAAAACAAGCCCATCAAGAAAATTCTATTCATCTTATACCATCAAGTAATGAATGGAAAAAAAAAAAGCAGCTCCTCTACAAAAGACCAAAAGATTTGAATAAAACCTGAAGAACAGAATTTGAAAAAAGTCTTCTTTTGTATAAACATCAGTATACTTCCCAATTCTACCGTAGAGTAAGAAAAGGAATGGTCATATACTTTATAGATAACATACAACACAACACCAACTCGTGACCAGTTACATCATCACATGTGTATATATAGCTATTTATGGTAGGCTCTCATATTATTTCAATGTTGTGTCAGTATTATTTCATTGGCATGCATTCTTGCTCTTATTTTTGCATGGCTGCAGGCTGTTGTGTCAAACGTATTAGATAGAAAGTGTTCCGAGAACATTAAAGCTTTGATTACATGTCTTTGAACTTGTCTTACTGGATTCTTGGATAATTTACACCATGACAAACTGGTTTTGTTTTTTAAAAAAAGAAACTTGTAACAAGGAAGCTTCATTTCTGCAATCATGAAGAGTCTGAATTAGCCTAGATACCACACCATTTTGAATGACACAGCTTCAGTAACGCTGTCTAGATTATTGCTATGAAACAGCATTAGTATTTTATTTTACTAAAGGAAGGACTTCTTTTCCAAAAGAAGGCTTCTATCATTTGTTTCATTATATTGCATCTTTCTCACACTATTACATTACAAACACATCACCTTAATAAAGTTACTTACATAAAGTAATAAATGTCATAATGAAAATTTGCGTTCCTTGCCCCAAAAAGACAGACAGTAACATTCCCTTCCTTGGAGGTCTAAACACGTCTCCATGAACCAGCTTCCAGCCAAATTCCTCTTGGGCATCTTCCTGTATAAAGTCAACAATGTTTTTAGCAAAGATACATAACGTAGCAGAGAATTAACAAAAATAAGATGCAAAATACATATTTAAAGTTTGATTAACTTCTAGTTTAGATCCAAAGACAGACTAATTGCATGTGATTCATCACTCATTGATTTTATAACCCCCTAGTGGTTCAGTGAAAGAAAAAGGCAGGATTTATCAAGAAAATCCTCATCTCAAAACAAGAAAAACCAAAATGTAATTAGCCAAACCATATAACATCATTCTAAATTTAAAACTAAAACAAAGCATTCAATTTAATTTAACTTGGATTATAGCATTTCAATCTAGTTCAAGCATTATTTTTTTTTTTGCTTTCATTGCAAAACACATTGGTCCCAATGAAAATATTGGAAAAGAATGAAATGGTCCCTGTACTCCAGAAGAAAGTCTGACCACTAGAATCACTAGGGGCAAGAAGCAACGCTGTTTATCCCACTGCCAGAGATGAACAGATGGATAGCATGGGGTGGGGATCCTCAGTCCAGTGGCTCTAAGGAACCACTGCTGAAGAATAAAACTTCTCAATAAAGTCACTCAAAACAAACACCTTTCCCTCACAAAAAAATCCCAGACACATAGGACCACAAAAAACGAACCCTTCAAGACCACCACTCTCTTCCTCATAAAGTTAAAAGCTACAGGTTTCATTCAACCTCAGAGTATTGAGTTTAGTTCAATGGACTGCTTACCACTAGAATTACAGCACACAAAAACAGGGTAAGAAAGAATACAGACCAAACTCGCAAACGACATAGAGCATCTTAACTTGCAACAGATTTTTTTTTTTTTTTTTTACCCTGAAAGATTATCTTTGCCTTCCCCATACTGATACCTCTTGGTTGCATTTGTTGGCTAGAAATTACTCTCGGAAGTCTGATATACTAATACAAAACCTGAAAACTATTTAACACAAAATAACACTTTGACAAAAAAAACCCAAAAACTATGCCTGCAAAGAAAATGATACCAGGTATCTAGGTATAACTCCAACACATCACTGTTCTTCCAGTAAAGAAAGGTTTGTTTGGTTAAAGAAGCATAAAGACCACACCTTGCTGTAAGTCTGAACTTGAACTAATTGTGATGATGATGTGAAAGTTGTTGAGGTAAGACAGAAGACAGACTCTTCCTAGGTAATTTTAAGTAAGGAATGAAAGAATTTTAAAAGGTTACCATCTGAAGCAAATCTTTATCTGTTTTCAAGAAGGTGAACACTAAGCAGAAATAAATGCTTAGTGCTTTAGTTCCTGACAGAACAAGGAAAATGTACAAATTTGTCATGGCTGGTATTAGATTTGTTATCAACACCTGATCTGGCAAATGCACTCAAAAGACACCCTCTGGTTCTAATGCAAACTTTAAAACATATAGCTACATGGTAAATATCTTGGTTTAAGAAAAACAAGAGAAACCAAGCTTGGCAGATTGAGATTCCCAATTTATCTTGTATGGGCCTATGGGCCAGAGCGTTGGTCTCAAAGCTCAATTTTTAATGGAAGAGTTCTATTACAAGCCAATTAGCTATGAGTCAGTATTTTCCAGACTTTTGTTTAAAGTATTTTATATTGCTAACTTTCACCATTCAAAGATGAGGATAACAATTGTACAACCAATCCAACTAGGAAACTACACTTCAGTTACAAAAAAACCACCAAAACCCCTTGAGGAAAATCTAAAAAGATATGCTAAAAATCACTCTAATTTTTTTTTTAAAAGTGCCGTAATTCTGACCTTATCCATTAATTTAGCCTAGCTCTCAAAATATTCTAATGAAGATATAGGTCCCCTACACTCAAGTAATCACGATCAAAGAGATTTAAAAAAAGAGGACAAGAGTTTTACCTCTCACTGTTGAAAAGATACTGACATGAATTCTCTTAAGTTCAGTTCAGGAATCTTTTCTTAGTCATAAGACCCTAAAATATAATTATTTCTAAACAATTAATGTATGTCTCGCTAAATCTGTATCACACTAAAAGCCAGTTGGTATTAGCTGAATGCTAAATGTGCATACTAAGACCATAACCACCGGCTTGTGCATCGATCTCTTTTTGAGTAGAATCACCAGCATTCCCTAAGCATGATATACTAATTTGCTCCATTGCAGCTTCCTCAGCCCAGGTCCTCTTTTGCACAATTATTTTACACCTTTTTAAATCGGCTCCTTGAACTGCAACAGAACTTTAAGTCTGTTACCACTGGCAAGAAAATAAAGAAGTGTGTTTTTTTGAAAGTCACACCTATCCCTGCTGTTATCCATAAAAACTAATCAAGTTTCTACAAGTCTTGCTCTTTATTACATTAAGAATGACCAACTAATAAAGACAACACAGTGTAAGATATTGAACATAATTTAATTGGGAGATCAAACAGGAGCTTCACAAAAACAATCAGTTAAAGGATGTGGAAAAATTCTTCCACTTTAATTACTGTCTGGATTTGTAGTAACAAAAGATATTAAATATCAAAAACAAAAAAGAATAAAAGTACTTTCAGATGTTTTAGTTTCAATGTGAAACATTTTTGTACAGTTTAAAGTATTTCTTTATCCAGACAGACAGCAACAACACTGAAAATTCAAAACTTCATAGTATCTGACATTATTTCTCATCTTTGGCTTGCAGACACCACTTTTACCAATGAGAAAGACTAATTTTTATGCAGCCTTTCACTCACAGTCAACTGGTCAAGTCTCTAACTCATAGTCAGTTATATTCTCTTCCACCAAGGCAGCAAGCCACTATAAGGACCTGCCCCTTTCCCATTTTAAGGGGTACATATCTCAAAGGAACTCGCAACAGGTTCAGTCGGATGGCAACAAGCTTCAGTCACTACTTTAAATCAGACAAACCAGGCTCATTTTGACACAGTGATCACTAGGAGAATTGTATTTAAAAAAAAATAAAAAATTCACACACACACCAAGTAGTTCTAACACAGCTAGAGATGAGAAGTTGTGTTGCACATGAACTACAATATTATGATCTCCTAATCAGAGACAAAGTATGTGATTCCACCATACTTTCTAGCCACAGACAAAACGTTAACATCAATTTGTATTGGCCTATGTTAATCAGAATCTGTCCTGTAACATTTAGCAAGACAACTGCTGATCCTCACACTAATTTCACTCCATTATTAGCCGTTGGTTTAATTTTTGATCCTTTTTGTCATAGTCACCTGATACAGCTTTTTGTAAAAAATACATTGCTTTATGAAGTTGCATAGCATCAGGCTTCTCATGAAACTTAGACCACAAACTTTCCAAACTTCAAAAAAATCATGTGCTAGCACATTTGCTTTCTGGACAAGCTATATGACAAACTGCTATAAAAAAGCACCACCTTGGAACCGGAAAAATTACAGCAACTGAGCTTCCTAATGCAGCTTCATTACAATGGGGACAATACCTGGCTGCAGTAGTTTTAAGCCTGATCTCCTGAAGAGGGGAAAAAACAAGTTATCAATAAAAATAACTCTTCTCTTCACAAGTTTGGTTGTTCAGACTATAAACCACATTTTTAGACAGAAAATATGCCAAAGTAGGTAGCAAAGTCTTTGCTTCTGTGCTACCAATATCTCTGCAATGGATACAAGTGCAGCACGACCTGTGCTAAGGCCACATACATGACTTAAAACAGAGCTGCATTGACAAGGAATCTTACATATAATCCCAGGTTGCCAGAGTCACAGAATCACTCAATGGGTAATGCTGGAAGGGACCTCTAGAGGTCATCTTGTCCAATCCCCCTGCTCAAGCAGGGCCATCTAAAGCAGGTTACCCAGAAGCAGGTCCAGATGGCTTTTGAATGCCTCCAAGGACGGAGATTCTATAACACACTGGCTGCTTAGGTCAGTGTCATACCACCAGCTATACGTCCAGACTGACTCCATAATGCAACCATAGGACTCGGGAGCAATGGCCACATCTTGACAGTGAACGAATGCCAGAACACTTTTAAATGTCTGCACTGTGTCTTGTGTCTGTTGGTACACTTTGAAAAGTATTTATTAAAAAAGAGGCTTTCCTTGGTTGAGACCTTGGAACAAAGGGACTTAGATTTCAAATATGAGTTTGTTCACTACCAAGAAGTTTCTGTGAATCACTCCACATACTTCTAAAACCTGAAGTCTGTCCTTGCATATTACAAGCTCATCAAATGACACTAGAAAAGTAAGACTTGTCACATCTGCCCATGTATTCCTGCTGTTAGAAAAGATGTAATAGCAATAAAGCTATTTTTAACCCCCAGATATATTAGCATGTATCAAATTCTTGGTAGTTATACATCTCTTTAGACTGTATTCAAAGATAATTGATAAGACAACACTATCACCAGAAAAACATGCTCATGTAAAAGCTGTAAATCTTACTCACAGAAGAATCAATCTGGTTGTATCTTGCAATGTCTTTGTGAAGAGTCCTCAGAATGATCATAGCCACCATGCCAGATAAGAAGAGAACAATTACGAGGGAATTCATTATACTGTAGATAAAGAAAAAGCCAAACTTTCAATCCATTTCTTCAGGTTTCAGGACAGGCACTGCAATTCATACCACATGTACAGCTCAAGCCTGAGGAATAGCCTTAGATATTCAGACTTCACTTAAGTCATTCAGAACTTTCAGTATTTTCACACCCAGAGAAGACAAACTGTTTTAAGTTGTATACCTTTATGATTTCTTAGGAGACCTAAGTGAGAAGAATAGTATTTTTATGATACACTGTTAATTCTCAAGACAGTTACATATCACTTTTCTTTATTTTCCTCCTCCTATAGCTCAGAAATAAGATCCCTAGTGAAACAGCTACAGCTCTTAAAGCAGACTTTGTCAAGTAGATTTTATATCTATCAACCAATGAAATCTACATCATGCCACTTAATATTTTGTGGAAACATATTCAATCAGATTAGCCTTTTCAAAAACTTTATATTGCAAAAAATTAACATTTCAACATAAATTATATACTTACTTGATATCATTTGCATGGTACAGAGGGAAATAAGTGAGAGCTTTTCATATACATCTTTTACTCGTAAAAAAAGCCCTTCTTTTTACTGTAAGCAGCTGCCAAGTACAAAACATACAGTACACACATGTACCTCTCACTTGGCAGTTAGAGAAAGCCAGACAGTAACAATAAGAACACTGCAGAGCACCAGTGTCTCATAAGTTCTACAGAATGGAGATGACAAAGTAAAATGATGGAAGCTGCCTTCCTTTTGGACACTAATAGTGCATTCCTTTCCTGAAATGCAATACTACAGTTGCTCCCAAGAGATGGAAGACTGATAAATGTTACTTCACATACGAAAACAAGAAAGTTTTCTTGCCTGAAAACTAACAGACTTTGTTCTGCCACAGCAGAAGTTATATATCCCTGGAAGCACAAAGAAGAAAACTTTGTGGTCCCGTGCAACGTTAATTCACTGAATAAAGGCAAACCTTACCTAAACCACTGGATGTTTGTATGTGGCATGGACTCCAAAATGTAGTCCCATCTGGAAGCCCACTTAATATTATTCTTTTCCTATAAAGAAATTAAATAGCAATTAACAGAAACAAATACAAGTTTGTTGCAGTCTCTGAGAGGGAATAAACACATCATATCTCTTCCACAAACCTTCCATTCAGCATTAATATCTAAGCACTGGATGTTAGACCTCCCTCTTGCTTTAATTCATCTCTTGAGCCTCTCAAAGAATATCTTGTTTATTGAAATCTCCTATCCACGTCTTCCACCTTCAACTGAGGCTTCACTAAGCCTCATCTTTCCATGATTCGGTATGAAGCTGCCCGCAGCTCCCAAATGCATGCTGAAAAACAATCATGCCATCGCTATAAGATACTCCCAGTATAGCACACTGATCTTGAAACTTCCAACTTTGTTAAACATACTTTATGAATATGTTTCTAGTTTGCCCTGGAATTTTCCTCTCTCATCATCTTTAATGTATTTAGCACAGGCTTCCTTGCTCCCTGCATAATGCTGTCTGATACAGACTATTTTCCACTCTGGTTCCTGGCAGACAACTTTCATTTCCAGATATCCCTGTGAAGAATTTAAGAAGAAATCATTCAGCAACTTCCACCTTTGAAAGACGCTTCCATTCTCTTCTATCTCCTCCTCTAAATGCTTCATGTGAGAGCTGTACAAGTGACGATTCTTTCTGACCCCCAAGCCTTGTCCTCTACAGCTTGTCTCATGGGATGTACGCCTGCTGTCCAGCTACCAAATTCTACCTCCTGACTGGCATGAAGCTCTGCTGAACTTTTTCATTTATTCACCAGGTGTTAAGTTTGTACAGTTAATTGTCAAAATTTAGACAATGTCTCCAGCCTAGAATTTTGAAGTTCCGAATCACGTTCTGGATCAAGAACATGTAACAATGAAGAACTGCACCAACACAACAAGGTGGCTGAAATTGCCATAAGATGCTTTTTATCAGCCCAAGCAGTAGCTAATCAGTAGTTCACAGCTAGTTGGGACAGAGTTTCAGAAGTGTAGTTCTGAAGTTTGTTACTTGAGTACCAAACTGCTCAAATGCTTACATTTTTGTACTAAACATTAAAGGCATGATCATGTGTACTTTTCACATACATAGACCTAAACAACTTGCCCATTTGAATGAATTAAAGCAGACACCATAGCTTTCTCATCAGAAGACAGCTGCCATATTAGAAAGGACCATAAAACAGTTATGCATTTTACTAGTTTATGTATTCAGGCTTACTGAAACTAATGTTCTCCTATTTAAAAATACTTTTCACTGATAAATACCCCCCTTTTAAGTTATTTTGAAACTACTAATATAAAGTAAAACATGGCAGGTATTATTTCAAATCAAGGCTAACAGATAACAGAACAAGCAGTTTTGGAGTGCCTGGCAATTGAGACGTTCCAAGTGCCATCTGCTGGAAGCGCCTGAACCACAGCAGCTAAGCCTCACCCGAGCTCTATGCCCGAGAAAAATGGAGCAGGCAACCCAAATGTGTAACACGTTGCGTGAATAACCGGACAGAGTTCACATTGCAATTCTGAATTGCAATTTATCATCAAGATGTAAACACATGCTAATAGACAGCAGGCTCGTTCATGTAGTAAAATTAGAGAGTCTAAGGAGGATTGCGTGTCTCAAGGGAAAAGTAACAGGATATAGATAGAGCCTTGCACCTCAAGGTCATTGGTTCAAATCAAATTCAATTGATAGAATGAAAGCTGTTACCATATAACGGCTGCTTGACTGTCTATACAAAATAAGCTGGTGGTCTTCAGTCTTACAGGATTTGGCTTGTGTCTTACAACAGAAAAACGACCATGCTTTCAGGACAGACTGGAACCAAGGTACCAAGGTCTGAAGTAGCTTGAATCAAATTACTCTTACCCCCACAGGAGGCTCACTTTCCACGCTGGGGTAAAGACCTAGCTGCAAGAAAGCCTAATTTCCTCCTGTCTAAGTCATAACAGGCTGAAAAAAGCATTAGAGTATTAGTAAACCTTAGAGTATTAACTCTAAAAGATAAATGGCCACCTACTCAAAAAAAAAAGCTAGTAAATAAAATAAAAGCAATACAAAGTGAGACAAAACTTGCAGCTTCACTAGAAAAAACAGCTTTACCGTATGCTGAAAACCAACATTTAACAAAAAAGCATCTCCAAATATAATAGAAACCTTTCTTCAACATGAGACTCTCGGTACCCTGACTGAAATCTGAAAACATAGAGCACACCCCAAGGAAGACAACTCTTGCAGTTGTCAATCTACTACCTTTCTATGTTATAAAACAGGGCAAAAAAAAGTCTTTATTTATAGATTCCAAATGTCACTTAAACTACAGTAATGAAGAAGTAACAGGTTTTGGTAAAACTGCTTCACAAGACCATCCTTATGGAATTTACACTGCTTTAATCCAGTTGTGGCTATCAGCAAATTATCTAGTTGTCTTGATTTTATTCTTTTGGGGAATTACATATTCACGTAACAGATTCAATACTTACTTCAAATGTCACAGAGTAAGTGTAGATCAAATTCAGTTTATTGGTGAATTCTCCAGGAATCTCCATAGGTGGACCTTCACAACTTAAGTTGTTCTCATCTGTATGTTTATAGCTAAGGGAAAAAAAAAAAAAAATAAATAGAATTGCATATGCTCTACACGATCAATTTTCACAAATTCTTTTCTAGGTAATTAAAAACAAGTTTTTATTAAAAACAAACAAACAAGGAGAGCTGTGTATATCGTTTTGTACTATCTATTCAGCTTCTTTGAGAACCTGTTTTTCTGTCCTTCTGTCAACAAAGGTCAAAGATCTTAAAACATATTAATACTTACGTTTGCAGCTAGTGATAATGAGAAAAATAAAACCATATATATAATTAGGTATCATTATTCAGCTTTTCTGTAACAGCTTTAAAACCACACCAGAACTGAACTCTAGTTTTCACAAACACTTGTGGTGAGAGCTAAAAACTGCAAAGAAAGCATCCTAGGGATCTGGATCTTGGATCACCATCCTACATTCAGTTAGTATCTGTTCACACTTCTAGGCATTTGAGAACATTATAGGTAAAGCTGTTTGCTAAGCATGTGGGAGATGAGAACCGCAGACCTCTAAAGGTCATGAGATGTGGTTTCACCCTACCCAGTTTTCTGCCGTGATCAGAATGAAGTCCTAGCCCTAAGCTAAAATGCTGCTTGGTTAACTGTGCTGCAAAGTCTTAAGATCTGTACCTGGTAAGATGGTAATTTTTAACACAAAATACCCCTTCTCTGCCATCATACCTCCCTTCTGCATTTTAACAAGACTGCATTATTGGTGAGGGACTTAACCTCAGTGTGTGTGCTTGTCAGTAAGGAAGACAGAGAAATTCTTAGCAATCTCCCACAGGTTCGCACCTTCCCTCAAGTTTCACAGGGAGAAGGTTGTTTGTCTTGGTGGATTTAGGAGCATCTTTGGGGATTTTTTTATTACTATTATTTTTTTACACTGGGGCAAAAGAAATGACTATGGGAACCTTTCCATTTTCCATTCCTACACAAGTGGTCTAATTTCACCTCTTGTCAGTCTTTTGTACTCTGAAAAATATGGAAGAACTCAGAACAACATTCTACATTCTAAAATTCAAATATACAAACCCTTCTCTGCAGTACCTTAGAAATACTGCAGCTATAGAAGCACAAAGTCAAATAAACCTTAACGTTTGCTTGAATTCACTCCTGTGAACCTCCTCTAACACTGGAAAACAGCTTCCCTCTCATATCCTCTTGGGCAAGTTGTATTTACCCAATTTAGATAAACAATTCTACCTTACATGCATTATTATATGTCAACAACTAAGTCAAGCCACAAGATATAAAAACTTTCATGAAAGGCCTAGGGTGCTCCAACCACAAATACTCCCCATCGGAAGAGCTTCAAGGTTGAAACAAAGCACCAAGCAAACCACCCAGGCAGAGAACGACAAAATTAAGGTTACGTGCAACCTAACTGTGCCCCCTTGTGGTTCGCTTTACTAGTGAGAAGACAAACCCTCATTTTTCAACCCTTCAGGATGCAACTGATAAAGCATTAATCAAAACTGCAGAAGGTTGGTAAAACCTTCTTGCCACCATCTCACAGCAGATGTAAATAGAAGGAATAAACTTGCACAGCAAGTATAATTCACTAAAAACACACTATACCACTGCAACAGAAGAAACAAGTATACTGGAGTCATGTTGTATTACACGTCTGTATGACTTGAGAAACTGTGGTAGCGTATTTTAAGAATGTACCTAACCTCTGCAGAAAAGAGGGAAGAGTTTAGCTAAAAAAAGCAACTACTTTGAAATTTTATAAACAGGCTGCAGTAAGTACAAACTGTGCATGAACAGACTGACAAGAGGCCAAAGTAATCGCTTCAGTCTGTTTCTGACCTCTGAATTGTTGCATCTCCTCTCTGGTCCACATAGAAACTAAGAAGCTGCCGTTTAAGAAAATAAGTTAGCCTTCTTAGGAAATTAGTTATGTTCAGCTGTTCTGAATACCAGTACTAACTTGATATTTCACCCATACCTCAGTATCCAAACTAACACAGGAAAAAGTACACCTGTACAAATACCATACATTCATACAAAGCACATTTGGGAGGCAATGCAGCAACAATAAGAGAGATGACATGGGAAACTGTCACTCAGTTAAAGGATGTTTCTCAGTGTATCTGAAAACATGTATTTTAAAAGAAAGTAAAGCACACCCAGACGCAAATCAATAAAAACAGGAGAAAGCTTCTGTTGTTTGTGTCAGGTTCTAAGAGCCTGCATAAGCAGTTTTTCTATCAAAAGAGGCTTCCAGGAACATTTTAAAAACAAAGTTAAGTGACATTTACAGTCATGGAACTGCTCTTTGTAAATACAGTTCCAGCTGTGAACCACCATACTGAAAGCTTTATCAGAAGTCAGAATAACCAGTTCCTCAGAACTTACTGACACCAAGTATCATTTCTAAATTTGCAACTACTGTTAGGACCCCCTGGTACCAGAACTTGCTGCTTTAATGCACAGTTACCTTTGCGGTCTCAGCCTTGCCATCACCAGTCTCGCACCAGGCCAGTTTTCATCCTTCCCACTATGGTACATGATTGTTATATCCACGTGGTTGAAGAGGTAGAAAGTGTTCTTCTTGTTAAACTCTGACTACAAAATATCATCAAAAGATTGAGAAACTCCTCCAACAGGAGAGGGCGCAAGCAGTCAAGAACTTTAAAATGAGACCACTGTCCAATGCAGTAGCAAAAAAGAAGGGGAAATGGTTCAACATTCACTTTTTTAACATACCTGTATAAAATATTTATATGTTTTTTGATACATGATATTGTATTATATAAATACAAACACACATAATAAAGTATCACAGCTGTGTTACTAGTAAAATTTAAATGTATTTGACACCATTTTTGTACTTCCCACAAAAAGCTGCCAAAACAAATTCAAAGCTGTATTTATTCAAGGTACAAGTAATTCAGATTCACCATTTCTCGCTCCGTTCCCACCTGCCCCAGTCTTCCTGGTAGACACTCCAGCTACCAAAGCTTACAAACCAGGTTCTGCTTCAAAAAACTACCTTTCACCTTCAGTAGCTACTCTGCTTTGTCATCCCTTTCAGAATTCCTTTCAGAGTTTGGAATTATGAAGAACTATATAAAATTCAGATGATACCAGAGTCAATTAAGTTGACTTGGATATTCTTTCCTCCTCAACACTGTCACTATTTAAAAAACTTTAATTCGAATTAAGGGACCAGGATGACAGACTGCTAGTTGAGTTCCCAAGTAAAAGAAATTCCATTATTTAACATGTGTATTAGCCATTTTCCAATTGTGAGACAACTTCCGTCCCTTGCCCCGCCCCCTGCCCCGCCCCCAGCAAAATAGGAAGGTGTCTTGCATTAAATTTATATCTATTCCTCTTCTGTCACTATGATCAAGACTCCCATCAGGAGAAGACTAGAATCATACCTGTGTCATACTACAACCCTATCTTTAGGTACCTGTTTCCTCCATTTCCAAAGTAGCAGCTGAAGCAGTAATATAGCTCACCACCTGCATAAATGTGAGGATGAACAGTAGCTGTGCCACTGCATGGTAACAACCTCTTTCCTGCCCCCATTTTTGAACAGATAATTATGTCTGCTGGAACAGGTATTTGGGTATACTTTTAAGAGGATAAAATTCCCCAACTCAGCCCAGAGATTACAGTCATATCCATGGTGCTACATTCTTATTTGCCCATGTAATAATCATCACTCCAGCGCTATGCCATGCAACATTCTCATCACAATTAAAATTCACAGACTAAAACTGACGCTGGGTATGACAGCTACCCTGGCAAAGCATCCACACCACAGCTAGCACACATGATTTACACAGCATTTCATGTATACACAGTACAAGCTCCCTAAGCACTCACTAGGAAATTCAGCCATTGACACCTATGTATGAAGGCCTCCCTGTAAAAAAAAACAACTTTTCATCCAAGTTGCTGACTTTGCTACAATCATTTTCTACGTACCAGATAGCTTCCAACACAACATACACCAGTATCAATTTAAAATAAAAAAAACCTCACATACAAAGTGATAAAGTTGTACACCTAACTGAAACAGGTTACTCAATTCACAGACCATTTTCAATAGTCTAGGGAGCCTGAGGAGTAACCAAGTTGGAAGGTGACTGTAAACAGAGTAAACTGAACACGCATGATAAATGCATCAATTCGAAGAAGCGTCAGACCTGCTGAACACAATTTGACTGCACCGCATACAACCAGTAAGTCATGTGGCAGAGTAGAGTCATAGCAGAGAGGTCTCTCTTCACTGAGAGGGGTGTGGTCCCTCAACCCAGGAGGGATAAAACTGTATCACTGTTATCTGTAACTGTACTACTTCACCATGGAACTCCCAGGATGACTGACACATTTCAAATTGTTGTCAATATAATTCTTTCCCTGTCACAGCTGTGTTTGTTATCTTCCAGCCATCTGGGAAAACCCTGACACATTTAACTTGTAAACTGTGCTAGACATAACTTCTGCAACTACAACACAGTGCTCATTTCTAGGTCTTCACTAGAAAGCTTCTATCTGAAATCAATAAAAGAATGTCTTGCACACTAATACAACATGGACAAAGAATGAATAGGTACAAGGATGGACACACATGAAGTTTCAGAACAAAACCATAATTTTCTAAGGCTTTTAGACACCAATACAGTTGTTTTATAGCTTTATCTACAATGGTCAAAAGATCTTTTGGACAATTGTATCAGCAAGACACTGCATACAGAAGCAGCATTCAGCTTTTCAATGCCCACGTTCTGAACGTTAACCATGTCTACAAGGGTATCTGTTCTTTCTCAGGAAAAGAAAGCTTAAAAAAAAACCTGCAAATGAAATTACGTCTGCTATACTAACGAAAAAAGTTCCACCACTTACATTTATAACACAAGCATCTTTAACTCTACCATCTGGAGTAACAAAACATCCTATTGGAAATCCTGGATTACAGTATTTTTGTCCATCTTCCACATCATAGCACCACGTTACAGGCATGTTATCGATAATCCTAGACAGAAATCATCAAAGAACATGTCCTCAGAAAGGGATGCACCTTATTTCACATTGATATTTAACAATCATGTAATGCACATAGTTTTCAGTAGTGCCCACAAGATACACAGTAGAGGACAACTATCACATAAAACAAAGAAAGCAACCACTTAGAACATAAATAACAATGTGAAAAAGCAGCAAAGAAACCCCCAACCTCAAGCACATATCTCAGCTTACCAGTGATGCTGATAATTCAGCTGCATTCCTTTCTTCAAAAAAGCCAGTTTGCTTTTATCAACACTGTTTCCTGGGTCATATGATCTTGTACAAACCTTCTTGCATTTTTCTTGCTTTTTAAAAGTGAACTGTTAAAAAAAGCACACAAAAAGAGTAATTTCAATTTTGCTTCAAAAATCTTTTAGGTTTTTTTTTTTCAAGTAAAGCCGACTTTTTTGAGGTACTTCACTTACTTGCTACTAAAGCTTCTAAAGCCAGAATTTCCCATACAACAGCTTTAACTTAAATGTCAAGATTTATCTATATCCAGCAATTCCCTTTCACATTGCTAAAGATCTCTTCAATAGCCCAGATAAACTACCTCCAGATAAACGTTGGGGACTGAAATTTGAAAATTAGTAGAGAAGGTACTGTTTTTTTCTCTTACCAGTTTATTTTGGTAATTTCATCATCTGCTAAGCCAGACTTTTAACTGCACCCTTTTTGAATGTTTCATGTTAATTCTCCACCTAACACAAGTGTGCTTACATTTGTATATCAAACTTCTATTCTAACCTAGTTAGGATTTACCTATTGGGGAGCTAACATACTTAACACATGACTGAAAATTCTAACATTATCAAGGCCTAAGTGCTAACCAATAACAGCATTTTCTAATTAATCTAGTGTGCAGCCA
The DNA here is from genome assembly GCA_034782735.1 of Sagittarius serpentarius. Taxonomy (NCBI): domain Eukaryota; kingdom Metazoa; phylum Chordata; class Aves; order Accipitriformes; family Sagittariidae; genus Sagittarius; species Sagittarius serpentarius. The sequence goes on along the minus strand of JAVKLA010000039.1, from coordinate 16,021,465 downwards.
TTTCAAACAAGTAATTGTTATAATACTTAATCTATTCAATGGGTATCCAGTCCAAATGACCCACCAAACTACGTATTTAAAAGCTTCTTGTGACCAGCAGTCATAAGACTTAAAATTACTTTAGCTCAGAGTCAAATTAGAAGAGACTTCTAGGAGCAGTTTACACAAGGGAGGAGGCATCACCTCCTTAACAGTTCTATGAAAAGATGCAACTAGGTCCTTAATGACTGAGCAGCAGTAGACTCAAACTCTACTGCCTCTCTTTCTCACAGGGATTTGGATTATCTAGCAACTCTCACACACAAACATAGCCCAGTTTTCAGTTTCATCAGCAAATCCCAGCCTGAAAACTGCACTTGAACAGTATACAGCTTTCAAGCATTAAAAGCCAGTGTTTGACTATATCTCCTTTACTGCTAATAGTTTTCCCACGTTGATTGTACAGCTTTTTAGACACACTACATTTGGTCATCACTACTGCAGGGCATGAGACAGAAAAATATTACATACCTAAACTACAAAATACTTCCATACATTTATTTTACAGAAGACTGCAAGTGACATGCATCAACAATGAAAAATTTGTTTTTAGACAACAGATGTTAAGTGTGTACAAGCAGGGAAAAACTGGAAGCAAGCCCCAACCTGACTTCCCCTTCCCGCTCTGGAAGTTGCCCAATAGTACAAGCAAGTATACAAAACAGTTCCTGAACTACCAGTTTACAGCCTTCAATATTACATTTAAAAAACTAATGATTTCAGATGACCTAACACACTATACACCCAGCTGTTCAAGAACTGCTTAAGATACAGTTTCTGGACTTCTCTACCAGAGAAGAGGAAAGAATAATGATAACTGGCTCAGCTTCCTAACTTTCATTCACTACCCTAAGATGCCTTTGGAGTGGGGGGTGGGAGGGGTTTTCTTTTAACTACATAAACACTATAAGACTTATATTAAAAAAAAAAAAAAAAATAACTACACAGTCATCAAATCTTCAGCTCTGTCTATGGATTACAGCCACCAGAATGACAGCTATCAAATTTAAACAGGATCAACTTGAAGGGATAAAATAACCTTGTATGGAGATGATGCTATTCTCTCCCCAAACAGCACTTGTCCAAGATTTTCTGATGGTCTTTTCTCTTCCGTATCTTGACAGAAGTCAAAACTGGAAAAAAGTGGAAAAGATTACCTTTAATTTTTAATTGACATATAACTGTAAATATCAGCCTAAAACAATTTCTTAAGTTACGCCCTTAACACGGCAGTTTTCATGCTTCTTTTGGTGGGTCAGCCACTGTTAGTAAAAATCCAAGTGACTTTGCCAAGAAATCTGGCATATATCATATAGAAATATTACTATTTTTATATCAATTTCAACCAAGATATATCACAGCTGAAGTATCTGTAATAAAATGCACGATGCTTAGTCCAAGCATCCTTTTCAAATGGCAATTTAAACAAACAATAGAACGTCTCTTAGTAGGAAGAAAGAGACTATGCTACAGACTGTCCATTTCTCTTGCAGAAAAGTTTCAGAAAAGCAACTACACCCCTTTCTTAAGGGAGTCTTTACAAATAGTATTTTATGTGAAATGTTAGTATTTTATGTGAAATGTTGTTCCAATGAAGGGAAGTGCTTTTAATATTAATGTGCCTCACTGCCAAATGCCATTCAGCAATTCTTTTTAACTACATACTGTCTGAAACAGCTGAATATGGGAGAGAGAACCATTCTGGATCTTTGTTATTTAAACACAGGTAGCAGTAGGTCATGAAAAAAAAAAAATATCGCTTATCTTTGGTGAGGAAGTACTTTTCCTCACTAAGTGGTCCTACTTTCATTGGCTTCCATAAAGTTTAATGCAAATAGAGACACTGGGCTTTTCAAGCTAGTCTCTGGTTTTGCTGCTACTGTTGCACTGCACAGGACAAGACCTACAACACCTTCAAGCTTCTCTTTTCTGTATGCCCAACAGTGAGACTGCAAATCATATTGTGTATCATTGCTTTGTAGGCCTATCAATATCTGCAAAAGCAGGTAATAGTTTTCACAGACAAGAATAAAAATAAAAAAAACAAGAATTAGATACAGAGCTTTGGTGGAAAGAGGAAAATTAACAATGACTCTTCTTCCAATTTATTCTAGTTGCCAGAAACAAGGAACACAAAGCTCCCGTCTTCCTAGATTTGACTAGCAGGAAGAATTTTCAAAAGTATCAAATAGTCAACACCAAATCTAGTACTGAGCTCAAAAAAATGCACCCATTAGAAACCCAGCAGCCTTGTCTTTAACAATAACAGAGGATGGGCAGGAGGCACAGGTGTGGCCTTCATCCTTCCCACCCTCTTTTCATTACTGTCACTGAGCACTGGATGTACTCTTCCATCCCTACATCCCAAATAGTGCTTACAAGAAACACGCGCACTGTGATCAGGAGTTGCATGACTGCACTGAGAACAGAAAACAGGCTTTCCAAATGCCTCTGGAAGCCTGTTGTGATGTACTTACGCATCATACTCGTATGGCAGAACTGATTCAACCGAGTCCAGTCTGTTCACGAAAAGCTCGATTAGTGACTGAAACAAGGAAGGGCAGGAGGAAGAAGAGTATGAAAATACAGACTTGTAAAAACAAACGTGCGACCGACAGGGAACGCATCGCTAGCTGGCAAGAGGTGTTACAAGTTTCAGAGCTCACTATCCCACAGCGGAGTTACCACAGACTTCTGACAGGCCCCGACCGCCGCCGCGGCGCTGGGCCACGCCAGAGCCGCCCTCCCTCGGCAGCACCGCCGCCACAGGAGGCTGCAACAAGGAACGAAAAGCACCGGCGAAGGACCCTCCCGGCGCTGACTGGAAAGTTCATTGGGAAAAGGGGAGGTTTTCACCGTAAAAAAACCACCGGGTGCACCAAGGCAAAGGGAGCTGGGGGTGGCTGGCTTCCCGGAGCAAAGGTTACCGCCTGAGGGGGAACGGCCACAGCCCGCACGCAGCGGCGCGGGGGATACTCGGCTGTCGTCGTCCCCCCCTCCGCGGAAACGCCGAGCGGGGCGAGCGGGGGGTCGGAGTGGGGGGGGGGGGAAGGACCGCCCGTGTCAGGCCCTCCCGTGAGGGCTCTCACCTTGCAGCCCTCGCTCTCCTCGCCATCCTCACAGAAGCTGACAGGCGCCAAGCCGGGCAGGTAGAAAGCGGCGCAGAGAGGTGCCACCAGCAAGAGTCCGGCCGCCAGCAGCCTCATCGTCCAGCCTGAAGGGGCGAAGGCACCATGAGCCGAGGCTGCAGCCCCGACTCTCCCGGCCAGCGTCTTGCGAAGGCGGCCTCAGCTGAGGCGGAGGCCGGTAGTGGTGGCGTCACAACGGCGTTTGGGCCGCGGCGCCTGCGCGGTGAGGAGGTGAGGCCCTGGGCGCCATCTTGACGCAGGGCACCCTAAGGCACGGCAGTTGTTCTCCTCACGGAGGCCCGGACTGGCTCCGGGACTTGGGCGGGTTGTCGCCTCCTTCTCGGTGGGGAGGTGGTTTCCCGTCTTCCAGCTCACCTCAGTCCTTTTGCCCAAAGTCCTCTGTGGTGACTTGTACCAGAACCTCTTTTCAGGGTTTAGCTCCCAGCATAGCAGAAAAAGACTTTAATTGGATTTTACCAGCTCAGAAATTAGGGGTGGAAATCCATGAGTTTGTATGGCAATGTTTACCTGCAACCCTGCAACTTTTAAGGATTGTATTTGATGATCTTTTGATGTCTAGTTTAGCATCTTGTGATGTTTGCAGCCAACAACAGTGGGATGCATACCAGCTCATGGTGTCCTGTGTCTCCTTGCTACAACGCAGCCACACTGGTGCCATGAATGTGACGCTACACTCCAGGCTTGCTCATTCAGGTGGTAATGTCAGGAGCAGTACTCAGGGACAGCTACAAAACCTGTCTGAGAAGCAGGGTGAGTACAAGTGATGGCTGCAAGCTGAGTTCCGTGCTACCATAGCAAGACAGATACTGCTGTCTAATACATTGCACTGAAGGCATTGCTGTCAATACTGGGTAGACAACACCTCCATCTTCCTCCCTGTATTTCCCGTTTAGGCAAGCTGTTGCTGCTCTGGTTTCTAACGTGTGACATTATATTTGCATTTCCCCTGCAAAACCTCCGTGTCCAACAATTTTACCCAACTCGTCAATCAGTAGTGAGTTCCCCTTACCATAGGACAGCGCCAGGTAAAAGGAGGAAGAATAAAGGGTGCATAATAATTGCTTATCTTGAGTCTTTTCAGCTGAGCCTGGAAAATTTGAGTTGCTATTTCAGGGAGCTCCAGCTATGCCTTAGGGACCTGTGATCCACACTGTATTGCTAAATTGAAAGGGGCCACAATTAGATCGCAAGCAGGTGACTGGGGAGAAGTGTATTAGGGAGTGCTAGTTTAGAAATGGTTGACAAAGTGCCAGAAACAATTATTTTGTGCTGCTCTCATCTACGCTAGTCTGAGTTTCACAGAGGAAAAATGCTGAATTTCTATAAATACCTATCAACTGACAGCTGCCTAGAAAATTGCTCTTTGTCCTGAAAGTATTAAACTGATCTTTTCAGTTATTAGGTTTTGACTATATATCGAGAGGGAATTACGTTCCCTTTTTTATTCATTCTGAATGAGTCTTATGTGATCAGATTATTTATGTATTCATTAGTCCTCATCCCCCAGCTGTCCTGAACCCATTATCCAGTTTAAACCCAAAGTATGATAAACTTGGTAAAAGGCCAATACATTTGATGAAAATACGCAGCATGGTACAGGGGAGATCCAAAGTACTGCCCTCTGTATGAAAAAGTTTGTAGTGTAAATTCGACTACATTGTTAAACATCATAGGATTCATTCAAGAGAGTGATGTTTTAGGTGAAAGCTACCACAAAAATTCATAAAATGTTACCTTCATGGAATGTTGTCCACCTCTCCCATCCCATGGGCTCATTTTTATGGTCATCAATGAAAAGGCGTGAAGGGATCAGTTTATAGGTATGTAGATTTGTGAGTAACATACTTAATTGCATTTCTTCTACTTTAAAAAATGTAAGGAAAATTTTCTAAGCTGTGATAATGCAAGGGCAAGTATATCTATGCTAGTTCGATAGTTACTGTCTTCTGTGTAAAGGTTGGTGGAGTTTTCCTTGTCTCTGTTTCCCCAGTTATCCCATCTAAGCCTGTTTCCTATTCTGTAGGGGCCAGTGTTAGGACCTCTTATTACTATCTTAATTTCCTATCAGAAAATTTAAAGTTGAGAGATCTTTTGCAAAAGAAACTGTCATGGCTGTTCAGCCTTGAACTTCTTACTGAATGAAGCGTAAGAGGGATTAGTTTCCATGCAGACTGCAGTTTGTTCCCTGAAGGTTTCTGTAGTCTTTCTACAAAAAATTCAAACTTACAAAAAAGAAAAAAAAAAGGAGAGGAGGGGGAAGAATTGGAAGAATTATATATCCTCTGATCCTCTAGGAAAAAGATCTGTCTCACTGAACTTGGAGCAAGACCATACATAAACTAGGTAGTGGAACACAGTAAAATACTGTTCCAGTTTGCAATGTAGATGGAAGGAAGGTTTTGATGTCATGCCTGATGAAGATGTCTTTTAGGACAAAGGACAGAAGAATTTGGCCCTAATAAAATTACAGCAGTTATGTTCAAATATAATTATGTTCATGCTAATCCCATCTAGCTACATGTATAGTATGTGTTAACAGAATGTTAATAAAATGAAGCCTGGAGTTACCAATGAAATATTTTACTCTTTTAATCAGAGGAGGAAAAAGAGACTTTAGTTTGTATTTGCTTGTGTTTCCAATTACTTGGGAGGCAGTCAGCAAATATACTACTGTAGGTCATAAAAGCACACAGAGACTTCACATATAGATGGAGACTATTTTTAGCATGTTTCTTACAGGACTAACAAGTTGCTTTAGTTTTCACTATCGCTCTGAGCTTTAAATTCTTCTGCATTGAAACTAGAATTTGAACCTTTTTTCATATGATAATGGGATGAGTATCTAGCTATGCTGTTCTTGGGAACTGCATTGTTACAATGTGCAGTGCCCTCCCACTTCGTTACTGAAGGTCATCTTTCTCTTTTCCCATGCACACTAACAGCATCCAGAAACTCTTAGCATCTATGTTGGAAAGGTGATCATCTTTAAGTACGTACTACAGTCTAGAGAAGTGTTTGAGAGATACCTTCTTTTGTATTCTCAACAGATCTATGACATAGTCTGAAGCAATGTTGCCTTCTGCTTTCCTAACATCCTATTTGAATAGAGGAGAGTAAAAAACTGAAGATAAGAATAAAGTCAGATGTTCTTTTATTGGGATGCAACCATCATGCAGCTCTGCAACTGTAATGGCACTGGGTGGCACCAGTAGAATCTATAGACTCTGTGGCATCTCTCAGAAATAAAGGTCTGTAGAATATCACAAGCATGAACGGAAGTCACACAGGAGTTGAGGAATGTCCACCCCATGCGTTGAGAAAGTAAGTCAATATGCTGGTGGACCATATTCTTTGTCTCCTGTGACTTATGAGACAACACAGCCTAGGAAACTACGCCACTGTTTCCGATTGCTTCAACCCCACCCATCCCCTCCTACCCCTCCATGCTGCTGGTAAAAGTAACAGTGTGGGAAGGAGTCAGAAAGGCAGTAGGTACAGGTGGGAAAGGCAAGATTTGTTTTCCTTTTAGCTCCCAGCAGGTTTGTTGTAGAGCCCTGCCAGCCCTAGGGACTTCTCAATGAAGGCAAGCATTGGTGTCTGTAAGGAAGGGGATTGATATGTACAAGCAAGAGACTGAACAGCTACCAGGCACAACTGCCTACTATACAGCATGTAGACCCTTTGGAAAGCCTTAGGAGAAACCACCTGGTGACCTGCTGCAGCTGATGATGTAGGTCCAGTACAAGAACACGGCGTGGCTCTGGAGACCAGCTCCTCAGACCTGACAGGCTTCCCTCAGCACCCGCAGATCACCAGGAATGCGCAGGGAACTGGCCGTTGGCATCCTTTTACTCAAACCTGAGATCGGGGATTCACTTGAGGTTCTGTTTTAAGTCCTCTGGTTAATCCTAGTGGGATTTCAGCATGAGAACCAGGTGTATTAAATAATTTACCTGTGATACATCTTGGCACTGTTCCCTCACTGCACAAGGATGAGTCAGGAGCTATACGAAATCCTAAAACATTCAAGGAACCTGCAATTCCTTAGGTTTTACACCTTGTAGAAATGAACTTTAAAGGTCCTTCTTCAAGGAGTTAGGAATGGATGTTATTTACAGGTCCTGGCTGCCAGTTTTCAGTGACCAAGTTCACTGTGCTGCTGGAATTTTTGTAAAAGGTAATGGAGGCAGACAGACTTGCAAAAGAGCTGTCCTGTTTAAAAAACATGCAGAATACATGATCAGACAACTTCCCTTTTGTTTTTGTCACTCAGTTTTTAAGAAGGTAACAGAAAAATCCATTTTTGTTTTTCAATTAAAAGACTGAGTGGTGATAAAACTGGGTGACTCATAGGCCTTGTTGACTGATCAATATCGGTTTAGATAAACTACAAATTCAAATTATGAAAACTTAGCCAATTTCTGTATGCACAGACTTGCTCCTAACTTTTCAGCTATGGGGTTTAACCAGCAAAAGAAAATAGCTGCAATTGGAACTTCCAGTATAATTAAAAAATAGAGTTAGTTGAACCAGGGCAAAACTTTGTGCTATCAACAACAGATTCCATTGTAAGCCACACTTATTTGAGCTTTCTGTAAGTCTCCGAGGAAGTGGTATTGACGTGCACACGTATCAATTAAACGAACTAAAACTGCCTTTAGGACTGTTTTAGCTGAACGGGGTTAACCTCCCGTACCGACACTTCTTCAACGTTAAGCTGACACTATTGCGAGTGATTGTGCTTCCAAAGTAGTGACGCAACCGCTCCTTTGGGCATCCCGCTGAGAAGCGGGACGAGGAGCCGGCAGACAAAGGGGGAAGCCGCTGCCCGCGGCGGCCCGCCTTTCCCAGCCGGCAGGACCAGGTCGCGCTCATGTAGCGCGGCTCACGCCCCCCCACCCCACCCCCGGCCGGTGCACGCCCCGTCTCCAGGCCGGCCGGGGTGCTCCAGGCCCCGCAGCCCTCCCAGGGGCCGCTCCCCACAGCTGCGGGAGAGCTGAGCCGCCCCACGGCGGGGGCTCCCCGCCGGCCCCAGGGGACCCCGGCGCCGCGGCGGGGGCTGCGGCCTCCCCCTGCCGATTTCGCCGCCGCGTGCATCCGGGGCTCCGGCCGGCTGCTGACGTCAGCGCTATAAAGGCCTGCAGCGCCTTTGTTCGCTCTCATTGCGCAGTTGCAGTTCGCCGTGAGCGGAGGTGAGTGCTGCCAGGCGAGCTGAGCGGGGCCCGGGGGCTCTGGGGAGGGGGAGAGCTGGTGGCTGCTGGGGG
>JAVKLA010000039.1:15997633-16012829 GCA_034782735.1 Sagittarius serpentarius | reverse complement strand
CCCGCCCCCCCCCCCCCAACCGCGTGAGGCGCGGGGGCCGCCATTTTAGGTGCGGGGGGTTCTGCTCAAGGTCCCGCCGCGTGGCCCTCCGCATCCTCGAGGAGGACGAAGGGAGGGCGGCGGCTGCGCTTGGAGGGCCGGGCGGATAGTTCAAAACGAGGTTGAGGTGCGCGGTCGGGTTAGCACCAAGGCGGTCGTTTGCCGCTGGCAGGGAGAAGAGTGTCTGCCAAAGGTGGCCGCCATTTTGTGGAGATGCCTGGAGACCGCGGAGGGTCTGACGCCCCCCGCCCCGCTCCCCCCGTTCCCCGGCCTGGCGCGCGCCTTCACCGGGTGCTGAGGGGGGCGGCCGCGCGCGCCGAGGCCTGCTGGGCGGCCCGTCCCCCGCCGGTCTCCTGCTTCCGGGGGGGGGGGGGCTGCTTTGTCCCTGCTCTCCCTGTGTGCTGGGGAGCTGCGCAGGCCCTCCTTGCACGCTGCTGCGGGCTTTCCCGCCATTGGGCTGAGACATGCGGATAACGCTTGTCCACAGGCGCCAGGCGTTTTGCCAGGCACTTGGAGGTCTTGTTTTGTCTTCGGCTCTTTTTTTCTTTTTCTTTTTTTTTTCTCCCCAGTCCTCCCGCCTTGCCTTAGCCGTGGCCTTGCTGTGTAGCACTGCAGTAATGGTCTGGTATCTGTTCAGGCTGACACGTTGTGTAGGCCAGGATTTTGGCGTAGTCTCGATGTACTTAAAATAATTTAAAGAACAAGTTTAATTTGGAATATTGCCCCAAGCTGACTTTAAAGTTAATATTTTGGTATTACTTTGACATATTCAGTAAATTTCTTGAATTATCTATGGCAGGATTCTGAGGGAGGGAGTGCTAGGATTACCATCGAGGGCAAAAAGACAGAAACCCTGAAAGACTTCATATTCACTAATGCTACTTGATCTTAAAAGACTTCTCATCGGTGCTTTGTTCCACTTTTTAAACTTAATTTATTTGAGATAGACTATATAATGTGAAGTAACTGCAGGCAGTACTACTAGTTGCTTCAGTCTAAAAACATTAATTTTTTTAATGTTCTTTAGACATCATATCTCTTAATTGACATCTTGCTCAAAAAAATTTGCTTGTACTTTTGAAGAAAGAAGTCATTTATATTCCATGAAGTGGTATGGAATTCTCTGTTGCAGCCTGATGTTTTGTTAATAACAACCATATGCTTTTAATAGGTCATTTGCAGAATCAAAATGGTTGAAGCAGATCGTCCTGGGAAGCTGTTCATTGGGGGCCTGAACACAGAGACTAATGAAAAAGCCCTTGAGGCTGTATTCGGCAAATATGGACGCATTGTGGAAGGTAAAAATTAAAACCTGTCTATTTTAAGATACTGAAAAATAAAAAGCAACAGCATAGCTATGATGACTTTTTTGGCGTTGATCATCTGAAATGATGATGCTTTCATGTCCTCTAAGAAGTTCTGAGCTTAAAAGGTTAAGTAAAGGTTAAGTGTTAGTGCCTAATTACAAGAAGGGGTAACGTGGCTTTATTTCTGCAGTCCTTTTGATGAAAGACCGTGAAACCAACAAGTCCAGAGGATTTGCGTTTGTCACATTTGAAAGTCCAGCAGATGCCAAAGATGCTGCCAGAGATATGAATGGAAAGGTAGGCATTAAGCCCAATTATATGTTGCCGTTGCTGCTGACCAGCAGTATTGTTCTTTGGGGTAAATTAACTAGTAATAGAAGTTGGAAAGACAATGGGCTAGAAGATCCTGGAGACAAGTTGTAACTTCAAATTTGGCAAAATGTCTGTCTCCGTGAAGCTCGAATCACTTTCTCCTGATTATGGATTTGACTGTAGAAAGTGAAGTCTGGCTGACAGTTATAATCTCCTTTTTTATTTTATGTTTTTTTAACTGGTGATGGAGGGCTTTTTAGTAGTCAGCTCTTCATTCTTGCATGTCTCCTGTAATGTTTTTGTTTTATTAAACTCGAATGCAGTAATACGTAAATTGCACTTTAGGGAAGTAACTTACCTGAAAACTATTAATGGTTCCCTTAACATGGGTTTAATGTGACTTCCCTACTTTGCTGGAGCATTGATGCGCTTTCTGGTAATCTGTGGATAACCTCCTCCATTTGTGAGTTGCGTCATCAATCTACTTGGCATGTATGAGGAGCATCTTACCAGTTAATGCGGAATAGCATTGCAGTTAGCAATTTAATTTGCTTGTTTACACCCTACAATGCAATGATACCGCTTTAAGAGGAAATAAAAATTTAATGCATATCTAATGCCTTTAAAGAGAAAAACTTAGATATTTGGAACAAAAGTTCTGAGATAAATACCAGCGTAGTTTGTCCAAGGATTGTAGGCTGTTGTGATCTGCGTCTGTTCTGGCATGCGTTTGAGAAGCTAGATGCAAGTTCGCGACTTAATGGTCGATAGCTGCTTATCGTTGTAGAGGTGCTGTCTCTTTAGGCAGTGAAAGCTGTCTTCTCGGTTGCCTTGAATTTCAGACTCTGGTCTTCAATGCATAGTCTGAACAGCTGTGTTAAGGTCACGCTGCGTTGGCCTTTTTCTAAGCAGTGGCCCTGAGCCTGCCATTCATGTAAGATGAAGAAACCTCTACTGATTCTGATTAATTAACGCTCGGGATTTTGATAGCTGTTTGTCCTGTTAGCATAAGACATTGAAGTGAAAGAAAAATGGTAGTCATTGCAGTCAGTAAGTAAAGTGTAACATGTTTGCACTTGAAGAATAAGAAAATGAGCTTGCTGCTGTGTTCACAGTGAACGCTAATACTGAAACTTCCTTGTTTTGTGTTATAGTAGGCTTTCTGCTGTGTGTACTTAGTTTCTGGGTACTTCAGGACAACCTCATGACAATTAGTGTTACTTTCTTTGGAGACTTGCTTCCTTTTTAAACAAGTTAGTAGTTTTTGCCAAGGCAGAGAGTGACAAGTCAGATAATGTCCTTTCTGTACCAGTCTAAATGTCCTTAAAGGTGCTCCTTTTATTTAATTTATTTCTCCATTGCGTAGTTTGCTACAATTCTGAAGACTTGTTCACTGCAGTTCTTAAACACTGATTTCCTCTGAAGTAGTCATTACACTGAACCCTCACATAAGGTAACTTCAAGCACCAATGACTAATTGTCAGACTGAAAGGACTTCAGTCACTAATCCTAAGTGTATGTGGAGTGCAGCTTTCAAATGAAAATCCCTCTGAAAATAATCACCAACTGTTCTGAATCTTGAATGTTGTGCCATGTGTTTGTTCACATTGGAAACATTGAGGAAAGTAATGCTTAGTAAAGTGGCTAAATGAGATTGAATGTTTGTGGTTGAGGTAATGTCTACATGTTCTGGAGTGTACCATCTGCATCATTGTCAAGAAATGCTAGAAAGTACTGCCTTGTGGATCGTCATTCTCATGGTTTCTGTCTTCAACACTACAAATCTAAAAGTACCTTCATCTGCAGATAGTGTATGAGAAGAACATCCTTGCTTGAGATTGACGTAGAATGACCTTTTTAACATAAACCTTGAGGTGCTGCTGTATATAGTTCCAATTCTGTACTGTCTAGCTTGGTCTGACTGTGGATATGAAAGATGTGGAAGATGTTCATGAGGTAGTCTCTCATCCTCATCTTCAGAAAGTCTTCTGGACAATAAGTACTGCTTGTACCTCAAAAAGACTCTGCATTCTAGATCTGAGGAGGAGCGATGTTTGAGGCATGCTGTGGGAAGAGTTCACTGTAATAAGTCAGAACGGGGAGCTTTTCTGTCCACTTGGAAATCATGGATTGGAGTGCTCATGAGAGAGAACTTGAGGCATTTACAAAGCAGCAGAAGCACTGTGCAGCTCAAGCAGTCTGTAAGGAGTTGACCTGTCTGGCCAGGGGAAGAATACTGCATCGCCAGTGTGTTGCTCATTCTGTTGTTCCAAAGGAATTCAAAGTTGCAGCCAGTAGAAGAGGCTGATTTAGATAGATTCTGCAAGAGTGAATTTGCATTTGATTTTTTGCTTTGCAAGTGTTTGTGGGGAAAAAAACATATCCAATGTTCTACTCCTTTCTGGGTGGGGGGAAGGAAGGGGGTTACTTATATTTCATTCTAAAATGAGACAAGCATAGACTAGTCTAAGCATGTTTGTTAAAGATTAGTTTCAGTCCTCCAGAAAGAGGTCGGGAGATAATGATTTTGGAGTAGAGGTGGAGATTTTTCACTTAAATATCCTTCTCTACAGAATTGGATCAATGTTAGCATGTCTGAGCAGCACAGAAGAAATATTATAAGTACTTTATCGTAGCAAATTACTAGATTTCTTTAAGAAGAACTTTAATTCATGGTAGTCTACATCCTGATGATAGTCTACATCCTGATGTTGTGAAATGCACGTGCTTGTCTGGACACACATGTGAATACTGCAAGTCTGTAGTGGTCATTCTGTGCAGTAGGCTGTTCTCGTGATATTTTGATTTTTTTTATGTCCTGAGGACAAAATGGATAATTAAAGAGAGGATATGACCTTAGAGGAAACATCCAGGACAAGCCAAAGATTTAATTCCAGTGTAGACCTGCCAAGCCAGCTGGACCATGTTAAGAGGTTGGAAGCAAATACAATCCAAACAACAGTCTAAACTGTACTCAGTGCTACAGAAGGTTATCTTCCTCTAATCAACAGAAAGTGTTCCCAGTGCTTTTGGTGAAGAAGTGATACAATATGTAGAAGCTCAGCCTGATAAGAAACGATCTTCAGTTCTTGAATATATGTGGTGAAAGGAAGCCCACTTGATGTGCCATGAAGGAACATGCAGAAATGGTGGAGCAACAGCAGCATCAACAGTAAAATGATCTGTTGGAGAGGAAAGCCCTATGTGGTGTTAGGTTGCAGTTCCATGCAAGTTTCTGTAACAGTTTCTTCAGAATACTTAATTTCTGCCCCACTCTCAAAACTTCCCAAATTTCATTCATGTTTTCTGCTGGAACGTTGAACAGGTTGCAGGACAGTTCTCTAATCCTGTTTGGTTAAGGTTCCCTGGCTCACCTTACGAAGCTTTGTAGATTGTTCATTCCACATAAAGGCGTTTTTATGATTGCCAATCTATTATTATCATCCTTAAATGACTTGTATCTGAAATTACTTTCCTGCTTCTTAGCGCCAAGGTGATGCCACTTAATGGCACCCATAAAAATGCTACTGTAACACTCTGAATCAAGGTTGTAAACACCAACAAATGAGTGTTCATGTTGACAGCTGGTGCTTTGGGCTCATTGAAACAAATTCCTTATTCTGAGATGGCTTGTGTGAGTTTTATCTGTTCAGTGAGATGAGACCTTTCTTCTTTGAGCTAAGAACCTATAAAATGAAGTTGTCCCCTCTGCTTTAAAGTAGGACAAACTTTGACAAGTATCTTCTGGTTAACAAAAGAAAAATAATCTTCTTGAACCTAATGAAAGATCTTTTTGGACCTTAGACATAGGTTTTTAAGACTGCTTGCATAAAGCAGTTTCAAAAGAAACCTGTCTTTTGCCTAGGTAAGATGTGCAAGTGGAAGGCAGAAGGAAGTAGGAGGAGAAATAAGGAAAACTACCTCCTACGTAAAAAAAAAAAAAGGGAAGAATTTGGACCTAGCATCCAGATTTTCAGAACCCATGCTAGCAGAAGGGGATGGTGTTTGGTTTCCAGACTTCAAAGAAGCTGTCAAGAATCTGCCATGAAATTGAGGACAGCAGTGGTCGTGATGGCAAAGCTTAAGGCTTCAAGCCCACTGTTACTGTTTTGAGAAGGATGCCCGAGACAGATGAATGATGATGATGATGGCAAAATTAGTATGATACAAACTGAGAAGTTCCAGTGATTAGACGTACCAGTGCTCACTCCTGGAATCTTTCAGCTTGTCATGCCAAAAGGCTTACTGAGGAACATTCCATAAGTAAAATACTTTTGTTAAGTCAAAGCCGAGACCAATATGGTTTTTCCCTCACAATGGATCAAATTGGACCTGTGGATATACACATGGGTTTTTCTAACAGTAGCTACAACTACGTATAGTGGCAGAATAGATGAGCTACTAAAGTGGATGATTTCAGAGAGGGCTAGATTTCAGTGGAGAACAAAAAAGATTCAATACCTCAGTAAAATACTACCAGCAGTTCAGAGTAAGACATTACTAGCAGTCATGTTCTTGTTAAAAAACCCACTTCCTGCTTGTATAACTCATTAGTTGTCATAGAGTTAAATATGCAACTGCTAAAAAAGGCAAATAAACCATGTTTGCTAGGGTAGATGTGCAGTAACCTAACTTTAGCAGAGCTTGTGATCTTGGCTCTGTTATAATTACCAAATGTGTGGTGTCTGAAAGAGTATACAGAAATTTGATAAATTAGGTTGAGTTACTCAATACGTCTTACCAGCTGCTCATGTTGGAGGTATAATAGTTGGCTGCACAGTTCCTGTTATTGCAGGTCTATATTCCAGAAAAACCTTCCACTTTTTCTTCACAAAAAAAAAAACCAAACCCCAAAAACAGAACAAAATGCCCTAAAAAAACCCCAAAGCACCTCCACTCTGGAAAAGCAAGTAATAGAGTAAATTGTGTCAGTCACCTTTTTTGAAAACCCAGCTTGAAACAGTAGAAAAGAGGGGTGAATTACCATACTCTGTCTGCTTTGTAGATGCTGAAATTACTTCTAAATACTTCAGTGATCACCGTTTTATCAGGACATCAAGAAAATGTACTAAACGGCCTCCCCATTGCCAGAAATCCCAACTGAAGCTAAGATATCTTCAGCTTAATCATGTAACTACTGGTGCAGTCCTAGTTTGGTACAAAAGTCCATGGCAATTGAAAGTAAATTGGAGATCATAAATCGTGTTTCATTTACAGAATAAATGACATGGGGCTGCCGTAATCATTGGACACTTGTGTTTTCACTGAAAGTCCTTTCTGATGCTGCTCTGTATTTTTTTTTTTCATCAATACCACAAGAATGAAGTACTGTAGAAATTAGGCCCAACATGCTGCTGAGTACATGGGCACTAATACTGAAGACTGAAATCAGTTCTAGAGTTGCTCTAACTTTATAAAATGGAAGCCCTATAATAGTGAAGCAAGAGGGGCTTAATTTAAGAAATACAAACGTGACTGAGCAGTAAGTAAAGCAGCTTCTTCTTTAGTCATTAGATGGGAAAGCAATTAAAGTGGAACAAGCAACCAAGCCATCCTTTGAAAGTGGTGGTAGGCGTGGGCCGCCACCCCCTCCACGAAGCAGAGGTCCTCCCAGGGGCCTTAGAGGTGGAAGAGGCGGAAGTGGCGCGAGAGGACCACCTTCAAGAGGGAGTCACTTGGGTATGTATTTACCTCTCTCATTATATACTTGGACAACATACAAGACAATCCCATTGGAAGATGACAATAATCCTACTGGAAAAAAAAGTCAAACAGCTGAATAGTGCACTCCTTGTTCTTTATTAAAATGATGAAATATGATCTCGGCAGTTTAGTCAAAATTTTTGATTAGGCAAGTACACCTTAAGAAAAGGCTTTCAAATATGAAGATTCCCTTCTACAACTAACACTCCACTTGACTTTTGGCTATGAAAGAAAAGAAAAGCTCCTGCCATGCACGTGAGAAAGGAAGCTGTCTGGTATTCAAGTTGAAAAAGTGATTCTCTTCCACCAGGGAAAGGGAACTGCCTTTCATTCTTACTAGCAAGAGGTCTAAACTTACTAAATTGTAGGACTGATCCTTCCAGATCATAGTGGGAGTTAGGGAATCTAAGCCTTGTTTGTTTTTATAAAATAGTAGTGTGTTGAGTTGAAGCTTTCTGAAGTGGAAGGATAGTACATCACATGATACTGGATATTCTTTAACTTAAGATATAGCTATTTATTCAGAGACTTCAGTATCAAAACAAAACAGTTGCTGAAAAGAAAAAGCAAGCAGCACCTGAGGTATAACAGTAAAAGCTGTAATGCAGAAAAACCCTGGAAATAGTGAAAACTGTCTTGAAGAGTCTGTGTAGTAGGTTCTACAGACTCTGTAGGGCCTCTGTTCCCCATCTGTGTAGGATCTTCTCTAGTACATCTTCCCAGGTGGCTCTTGTCTTCTGAGAACAGTAACTTGTTGAGCTTTTAAGCTGTGACTGGTTTCAGATACCAGCTGTCTTTCTCCCTTGTGTCACACCCTGTGGCTTTTGGATAAGTTCTAAAAGACAGTTTTTGACAGGAATTTAAGCTGTGGAAAGTTAACTTGGTGGGCTTTCAGTTCTGCCAGTAGCATCTAGTAGTGGCCAAAACATGGGAGAAGGCTTTGAGGTCTAATTTTTGAGGTAATAGTGGTAATAACAGTGCCTAGGTTATTGTAGTTCAGGCTTTAGGGGCATATGGGTGAATATCACAGAAATAACAAATTGGTTCATGGCTTCTCCTTCTAGGGTCTTCTCGAGGGCCACTTCCCATGAAGAGAGGTCCACCTCCACGAAGTGGAGGCCCTCCACCTAAAAGATCTGCACCTTCAGGACCAGTGCGTAGCAGTAGTATGGGAGGAAGAGGTAAGGACTTAATGAATTATTTTGTTGCTTAGTCAGCTGTAGCACTTTAGTCTTTTCTTCAGGAATTCTTGCAAATCATTGGTTTTAACTTAAGTCTGCTGTGGGATAGTGTATCGTTTTTCTAGTCTGTCGGTTCTCTTCATACCAATATAGTTTTTTAGCTATTTGGAACAATTTGGTGTGATTGGATGAGTGTGTTGCTTCTTGTGCTGCTTTAAAACTACAGTTTTAAAAAAAAAAAGTAAAGCAGGAATGTAAAGTATTAATGTAGGCTACAGAGATACTTTTAAATAGCTATAAACAGTCTGCTAATACTTAACTTGCCTTGAGGCGTCTTCTGTGTGGTTAAATGCTAATGAAGGTAAAAAAATTGGACTGTTTCTCTTAAGCTCCTGTGTCACGTGGAAGAGACAGTTACGGTGGTCCCCCACGCAGAGAACCAATGCCATCACGAAGAGATGTCTACATGTCACCAAGAGATGATGGCTATAGCACTAAAGACGGGTAAATTTTTTTATTAATTTAGTTTGGCACTTCTTGTGTGTGTGTGTGTTTGGAGGATTTTGATCCCTGATCTTTTGAGGTGTGGCATGTGGCTAACATCTCAATTCTTGTTCTTTGTAGTTACTCAAGCAGAGATTATCCCAGTTCCAGGGATACACGGGACTATGCGCCACCTCCACGAGACTACGCATATCGTGATTATGGTCATTCCAGTTCACGTGACGAATACCCCTCTAGGGGATATAGGTACCTACTATTGGATTTTTCTCCCTGTCATTTTATTCCTGCTGTGATCTCACTGATTTGTACTAAGTCTTAGTAGTCTTTCCTCCTATAGTGATCGTGATGGATATGGTGGTGGACGTGACCGAGACTACTCGGATCATCCAAGTGGAGGCTCCTACAGAGATTCATATGAGAGTTATGGTAAGAGTCCATTTTGAGGTTCACGTAGTAATCTGACTTTTACTAGGTTGCTCATGTTTTAGGGGGAAGTGGCACACTTTTTTTTTCCCCCTACAGTGAAAGTGCAGTTGTTGGTTATCATTTGATCATCTTGTTAAATAAGCTGTAAGCTAAAGAAGCAAAGTCTACAGTTCAGAATTGCAACTATCTCTGGAAAATATGGCTGAGTTTCTTCTCTAAAATAACAAGCTGTTCTGGAATACCCAGTAAAGAGCCTGCCTGAATAAACACCGTCTTCATTCCTTCAGAGTCTTTAAATCCACTCACTGCCTGATATGCAATCCCTACTTTAAATACCATTAATGTGGCAGATTATATTAAGAACATCTCAATACATACGAAAGAGTAGCAGTAAACATTTAGATACAGCAGTTCTGTAAATTCAGATTGAAATTGTTATATATAACTTAATGGTGTTGCCATATTACCTGACCATTGACCCTGCAGGTAACTCACGTAGTGCTCCACCTGCACGAGGGCCCCCGCCATCTTATGGTGGAAGCAGTCGATATGATGATTACGGCAGCACACGAGATGGATATGGAAGCCGAGAAAGTTACTCAAGCAGCAGAAGTGATGTCTACTCAAGTGGCCGTGATCGTGTTGGAAGACAAGACAGGGGTCTTCCCCCATCCATGGAAAGGGGCTATCCACCTCCTCGTGATTCTTACAGTAGTTCAAGCCGCGGAGCACCCAGAGGTGGTGGCCGTGGTGGAAGCAGATCCGATAGAGGTGGAGGCAGAAGCAGATACTAAAAACACTCTTAAACTTTTGGACCAAGACAGATTACTTCTCAAAAAAAAAAAAAAAAAAAGAAAATTCATGGAAGTTGTTCTATCTTTACTACCAGAGGACTACTAAAAGGAAAAGTTGTTTTTACCTTTTTTTATTGTTGCCTGTTAAGTTTTCCCCTCCATGACTTTTATGCTTTTGTGAGGAAAAGTTAAACCAATGTTTAATTTCATTTCAAATTGTTAACATTTCTTTCAAAAAGCAGATGTTAAATGTATAAAACTTGAGCTGTGTACTAGTGTTGTAATTTTCAAAGTAAAGTTTCCCTGAAATGCCACATGATTTTCCTCATGAATGGAACAAGCAGTTTTTAAGATCTTCCACACAACATTCAACCATCTACCATGGAGATGGATTGTTCTACATGTTCAGCATCACATTCTTAAACAAAGTATTGCTTGTGATTTGGAGGGTGGTGGGGATATTCCACACAAAGTTCAGTTGTGCCTAGAATTTGAAGTCACAGTGTTCCCAGTACAAAATGCCTTCAGATCCTTGTGTAAAGAAAAATAGAGGATATCATTCACTTAACCTGAAAAAGCAAGTGGATAATACTATTTTCTGCCTTCCTACTGTTTCATGGGGAGTTTGAAAAGGCCTCCCCTCCAAATAAATCATGTACATGTAAGTCAGCTCCAGAATACTGTAAAAATAAAAAAAAAATGACCAATTCCATCAAAGAAGCTGCAAAACGATGCTTACTCATACTGTTTCAAATTTTTGCAACTCTGTAGTGTTTCACTTTTAAAGGAACATCTTTGATTCCAAAGGAGAAAATAAGATAAGCAAAGAAGTCTTTCTCTCCAACTTCTCAAAGGCTTATGGCTTCATAAAAACAAGTGAATCTTTCAGCATTCCACAGCTGATTTAAAGCATCAAATGCCTGTGAAACAGCAAAGATGGTAAGCAAAGCAAACTAGTTTTTCAGTCTAAGTCAAAATTGAACCAAGTTAACTACCTCTAGTACAGTAAGACAAGCTGCACGTCATGGCAATGGAAGTGCTGTCTAGATTTAAAAAAAAAAGGAAAAGAAATACTCCAATACTTTAGAAGTTCTCCAAATTCAACATTTCTTCTTGGATAAAAGCATTTATGGCACCAATTCTGAAACTAAAGACATAATGCAGCTCAATGTAGACAGAGTATTGCCAAGTAGGGTTGGGAGGGGGTATTTTGTGCCCAGTATCTTTCAGTGAAGATGCTTAAAGAGGCTGCATATACTATATTTTAAAAAAATTACAGCCTTGTGAAATCAGGAATTGGTTTAGATTAACAAATATGAGCTCGGCCATTGGGAGTTTGAAGCAAGCCATTGCAAACTTGACATTTAGTTGGATGCCTGACTCTTTAGTTTGACACTGCGTTACAGGGATATCTAGTACATGTGGCAGAACCTGTGGCAAGTTGTTATGACTCAGGTAAAGCCATGAAGTTCAAAAGATGCTCTTGAATATAGTAGACATGAAGACCTCCAACTAAAAAACCAAACCACAAACCCAAAAGTTTTGTACTACTGTTTAGTCCTCAATAAATTGTCGTTCAACTTATGGATTTAACATGGCAGTGCACCATTGAAAATGAATGAGAATCCATAAGCCATGCAACCTATCACTAAGCCATTCCAGGCCATTCCAAGCCAGTGAATCTTCCACCACTTAAAAGAAAAGTAGTAAAACTTGCAACAGAATAATCCGCAAACCCGAGCTTTTGACTTTCTTGAAAGGGGGGGGGTGGCGGGGAGGAAGCGCTATAGGTTGACTTGCGCTGTAAAATGTACTTTTTTCAATTTGTTGTATCTTCTCTCTTGACTGCAGGGTGATACCTTCTAGAAGATACCACTGAAGTAATGCTGGTTCATCTGTGTTGATGGCAGAGATGAGTGGTGCCTGTACCAATACGTAAGGTAAATATTACATGAGTGTGATAGCTGGAAGGAGGATTTCTGGTGGTTCTGTGTTTATAGATTTAGATGGACATTATTCATGGCTAAATAACTTTTTCAACTTCCTGTTTGAATTTTGGAGGAGGAGGTTTAAGTAGGCTTTTTAAGTCTACCAACTTAGGAATGACAGTGAGAGACTTTTCATCTGCAGAAATTGGTCTGATTTGTCTATGGCTGAACATAGAATATGATTATAAATGCACTTTAAATCATGTTGCAGAGAGTACTTAGTCTAGGAATCTTCATAAGACCGGACCATAAAAATTTGAATTGCAGTAATAAATGTCAGTAGAGACATTTAATCAGTCTTGTTACATGTGCGGAACATGCAATTTAATAATTATAGTGAGTATAACCTTTGATTAGGAATTAATCTCTGCAGAGGTCCTTGGATTAAATTGCAGACTCCCAGGCATCTCCAGAATGGCTTAAAAATTTGTAGGTCAGCTGTGTTTCATGACTTTGAAGCCTACCCTATTAAAACTATTTTTCAAGTAGATGTAGGAGCAACTGTCTTCACACTTCATGTGGAAGAGTGACTGTCTCTTCTGTACCTCTGGTAACTCACCAGGAAAAAAAAAAGTGGTAGGGGCTGTCATACTAATACAGCTTTTCAGAAAACTTTCCTACTAAATAAATGTTACTAAAAAAAAGTAGAAATAAGTTCTAATGTGTGCAAAATCTGTTAAAATCCAGTATAGTGAAGGATAAGGACAAATCCCTTTTCCAAGGGAAGTATTTATGTAAGAAGCGTGTGTACTTCATATGTCATTTTTATAGTTAGTTTTCAAAGTAACCTGTAAATGTAAGAAGGTATTTTGCTGTTACTTTCAAATACTGCTTTTGAGAACCAACTTTGAAATGGTGAAAAGAAAAAGCTGTAGTTCGTACAGTGTTGTTCATCTGACACGTGGTTGCTGATTTGGGGGAATTTCCATCTTGTGTGAAGGACAAGTTCTTTTCCATACTATGTGATGTTTGTAGTCTGTTTACTTACAGTTTATTCTTTCTAGAGTCTCAGCAACAGCAACTATATAGCTGTGCAGTGCCTTTGTCAGAATATGCCGGTGATGTTTTGTAAATAGTCCTGATAAATTGCTGATGTTACCTTGATAAAGAAGAAAAAATACGGTTTTCTTTCAGGCTACTGGATTATATTTCAGATCAAATACGGAAGCATGAGTATTTTCTGTTCTGAGCCAAAGGAAGCATATAGTTAAATGAAATAAAAGCTGCTGCCTGACCAACTTTCTATTTTTCTGTCATTTGATAAAATTTCAACCAACAAAAAGTGTTACTTTGCTTATCTGTGCGTTCCTCTTAAGTGTGACTATTGAAATATTTAAGTCACAAATCCTCCTGGAAATGATGCTGTTTGAACTATAGGTGTCTCTCTAAAGATTAAAACACCTAACTTTTTTTAATTCAAAAATCACTGATGTTAGTAGTATGGCACCAAAGTGGATTAGGGAAATACGTCTAAAATAAGCTCTTCCCCCTTGGTCTCCCACCAACCTGCAAAAAACTAGCAGGAGTCAGTTTTTAAATTTATAGTTTGAGGCTGATCCAGATCATGAATTCTCTAATAAATAAAGAGATGGTATACTGTCTTTGATATGCAACATCCTAGGTGACTTTAAAAGGTTTTGCAAAATCATCGTATACCTTGTGTCAGATCGTTGTCAACTTTTTTATACGTGTGCTTCAATTCTCTGTATTAGCTGGGAAGCTGAAGGTTAATTGCTCTTGGCAAGTGAAAAAGCTCTCTTTTGGAAAAATTAAGAGCTTTTTTCTCAATTCACTAGATCTGTTTTGTCACTTGTGGTAGTGGGCCATGTTGTAATTAATCAAGATACTAAAGATAAAAGCAGTTTCTCAACCTACTCTGCAGCTTATAAACATTTGCAAGTTCTTAACAGACATGGTGCCAATGTAAGTTTAGGGATCAGTAAATAGAACTTGGGAAAGGTAATACTAACTTCGTAAAAAATAAGGATGTAATTCTGCTAATTCAGCAAGCTGTTCACCTTCTGTAGGTGACAAGTTTTATTTAATTTATAGTACATCACTATTTACAGATCAGTATCAGTGTGTATACCAGTGTTATTACAGGACTCCCGAGTATCATGCTGAGATGGTCAAGAGCTGGTGGGATTTTGTGGTAGGCAGTTTTGAGGGGGAATATGCACAGAAATTACAGAGGCTTTGCTTAGTACTTGCTCTGGAGACAGTGTTGTACAAAAAGCGTGCATTAATACAAGCAGTCCTCAGATCATTTTGATTATTGTAGTTAACTATTAATATATTTTCATACTATTGGGACAGATTTAATATAATCCAAATGTATGCATTGTGTATATAAAAAAATGAACTCGGAAGATGATTTAGCTTTCTTGTGTCTCAGTTTCTGAGAGTGTACTAACTTGCATTTCCTTTTTTCAGTTATGGTGACTAGAAGATGGCAGTGCAGCAGTGGATATGCGTTGGAAAATCGATGGATAACAAAACACAACTGATAAAGCTTGGCTTTTGAGTGTGGTGTTACCCACTATTTGTTTTAGAGGGTTGTGTTACCACTCAGGAGTTGCCTTTGAAAGTAGCACTACTAATCTCTTGGATATAAAAAAAATTCTCAGGTGGAAGTTAGTTGCTGTCTGCCATAGCTAACATCTTCCAAGAGTCAAGAGTGAGCCTTTTTTTTAGTTGGTATACGTGCATCAGTAGATTCTGCAGTAGAAAAATAGTCCAGCGTTGCCCTTTACATAGGGTGCTTTCCATTTATGCTGAAAAAAAAAGAGGAGATTACATAAAAGTGAGGTTTAGTCCTCTAAAATACAGAGGACTACATTGTTAAAAATTCTTTTTCACCAAGATACCATGGAAAGTTTTACTGTATTCTTACATTAACAGTTTTATAATTGTCCATCCCTTCTGGATGAGAGAAAGGAAAT
>JAVKLA010000039.1:15937883-15986874 GCA_034782735.1 Sagittarius serpentarius | reverse complement strand
AAAGCATCGCGGCCGCGGAGGGTCCGGGAGCCGGCGCGGCGGGCTGCGCTGCGCTGCGGGCGCCGGGGGAGGAGGAGGAGGAGGAGGAGGAGGAGGAGCAGCAGGGCTGGCTCTGCGGCTGGGAAAGGCGCTGCCCCGCCGCCCGCCGGTCTCCCTCTCGCCGGTTTTCGCGGCGGGGACCCGTCTGGTAGGGAGCGGCCGGGGTTTGGAAAGCGCCCGAAACGCCGGCGTGGGACGATCTGGCTCCAGCCCTCATCCTCGGGTTTGGATGAAGGGTCGCGGTCGCGCCGAGCTTTGGGCTTTGGGCTTTGCCGGGCTTTTGTCCAACTGTGCAAATAGTTTGTGCAGATAAAGCAGCTCGGGCTCGAAACGCAACCTGGCTTCCCCCAACTTTGCGGCACCTCCCGTCCCGGTACTGGGATTTTGGGTGGTGGTAACTTGCTAGATGCTCCTGGGTTTGATTTTTCGTCCTTCCCGAAAAGCTGGGTGTTCTGGTCGCTGCCCTGCGAGCACCGGCCCCTCCTCACCTTCTCGCTGCCTGCCTGCCTGTCTGTCTGTCTGTCTGTCTGTCGGACTGGCGGTGCAGCAGCGCAGGTTTTCTCTCTCCCGGTGTGATGCCTGACGGAGCAGCCGGAGTGTTTCACCAAGGGGAGCTGCAGTCTGTGATTCTGAAAGTCAGAAAAGCGGTTTAATGGAGATCCTCAGATGACAGCCATAGATTTAAGCGGGGCTTTACTTCCATCCACGGGATCTTCCATGAGCTAAGAGCCTTTCCTCCCTCTATTTTTCTTCTAGCCTTGCAGCTTGTCTTTTAGTTAGGAATGGAATTATGGATGGATTGTGCTGGAAAAAGTATTTTTTAGCTCATAAATGAGGACTTTTCTGTATGATGAATTTATTCTGGAACAAGCTGCATAGTATATTTACATTACAGTAGCTGATCCAGAAGAGTTTTCCACATCAGCATTGTTCTGCAGTAGCTATTCCAGATGATCTCTCCGTGAAGAAAAGTCCTAAAAGTTACTGCTTCCTTTTGTGCTAGAATTTTTTGCATATCCCTCCCGCCACCATTTTCCTCTGGATGTTGTCAGTCTGATGACTCTGAGCTTGCAGCATTATTCTGTGCATTGAAGGATCAGGGATGTATTTTACTGCTTTAGTCGTTAAAAAAAAAAAACAACCAAACAAAAAAGATGCCATTCATTCAAGGCAGGACTTGTTTTTCTGGACTTACTGAAGTGGAAGAAAAAGGGTATGACTGAAAAAATGACACACCAGAGAGATACACGCAGACATCCCAGCCTCGCTGTTTACTTTCCTCTTCTGCTTGGCAGGAGGGTGAAGGCGCATTACTGTAACGTTGCATCCTCCAGAGGCTGCCAACAGGGTCAGTGCACGCCCGGGCTCTCCATTACCTTCTCCCTTTCCACGGAGACGCAAATGTCGCTGCTTAGGGCTGGAGGCGATGCTCGGATAGCACTGGCTGCAACTGCAAGGCAAGGAAACTAGTTCACGCACCAGTTGGCAGAGGGGATGGGGTCCGCGTAGTCCAAAGGAGCAAACCCAAGTGAGCACGGGCAATAGATCAGCTTGGCACCAGCCCAAGGTAGGTGGGGATGTCCCCGAAATGTGCAGAGCGGTAGATACGATCGGAGCTGCGGAGATACTGGTTTTAATATTCCTAATGACAGCAGGCTGTTCCTCTGAGTGTCGATTAGATTTCTTCAGGATAAAGCCTTTCTCCCAGTACTGAGTGGCTGAGTCAATTTTTAAATATATTCTCAACAAAGAGCAGCCTTTGTACTGCCCGTGTTGGACTTTGTTGCTGCACTGATATGTCTGTTGAGGGGAAGAGATGCTGCGAGCATCCAGGGCTGCGGAAGAGGCCAGTCCCCTTCCTATTTGAAATATGCCAAGCATACTCAAGGAGCTATATGTGGAAAGCAGGAAAGGGCCATTTTAAAGGGCAGCACTACCCTGAAGGTAATTAAGGCTTGTGTACTTATTTAGCAGGGTACAGTCTGTAGTGCATTGGAAGTGTTTGTAAGTAGATGGCATCTGCCAGGAGCGCTTTAAAATCATCTTTCCTGTTCACTGGATTTGCAGATCTGTGGTCTCAGTCTGCAAGACATGTATTTGGGGATTAGCAGATGATGCTGTGGTGGTACCAATAATGGGGGCATTTTGTATCGCTTATCTTTGCTTCGTTAATGGTAGGACTTGTACAGTCTGTATGAACTTGAGGGCGTCTCCGGTGTTAGATGGGATTGCAGTGTTTTGGAAGTTCACATTGCCCCTCATTGTGCTGGTGATGATTTCTGAAGGGCTGGGTGTACAAGGTCCAGGTTACCACTCATAGAGAAAAAAACCTTGCTAACTATGTATGTCCGTTTTGCTGTTGAGGCTTAGCAACACAAAATTCTTTAGAGTGGAATTTTTGCACATAAAGTAACTGGTTTTGGCTTCCTGTAAAAAAATGTAAATGTATTATATATGCCATATTGCAATAGCAGAAAATTCTGTGTGTTTGTTTCTTCTGTGGAAAATATGCGTGTGTGTATGGACAGCCTCAATCTCTTCAGCTTTTGATAACAAAAATAGCAGCAAAATCTTTCCTTCCCTCAAGGCAAGCAATAACCTTCTCGGTGATTGTCAGAGGAGTCCCTGCTCTGCAGACAGCACCGATTTCTTCCTTCCCTGTTCCCAGCGTTACGATCCAAATGCTGCCGGGGTCCCCCTGCCCTTCCCACACCGCCTGCCACTGGCGCCCCAGGAATTCACTTGCTATACAGGAAATGGCACTTGTCAGCCCTGAATAAACACCCTTCCCCTGCAGAGACATACGGGCTACTTAATCCTCACTGTCACCCTCTATGTGGGCTGCTCAGACGGCCAGAGTAGGATGTTTCGGGCTCAACTGACCAAGTTCCTTTTTCGCAGGTGTTTGATCCACATGATTTGTACACCGGAGAACAGTTCTCCAAGGTCCTGAGTACATTAACAGCTGTAAATAAAGCTACCGAAGGTAAGAAAAAAGGTTTTTTTCTGTCATCTTTTCAAGTTCTGTCTTGTATATATGCTGGGGTGGGTTTTTTCCTTTTGGTAATTCCTAGTTTATGATGATTTCTGGAGGCTTGGCAAATTGCGCTGCCAGCACCGATGCCTGATGCTGGACGGTGGGATTGACATTTCAAGCTTCTGCCAACTCTGGTTTCAGAGGTAGTGTTCCAGAGCTGCTGTATGCACTTTGCAGAGCTGGATTATTATTGCTTGACACTAAGGGCCCTCTGCTCCGTTTTGACAATATTAAGGGATCATCTCAAATTAGGTCATCATAAAGGAGCCTTGATGTAAATGAGCATGCACCTCCCAAAATGCAAATATCAGATTTTAAATAGTGCATTTTAAAGCCAAAGAGAAAAACAGATCCATCTGCATAATATCTTTACTGAATGTCAAAACAAACGTTGTTGTCAGATGCTCAGTCAATTGTATTGATATTTCTCTCTCTCCTCTCCCTGGGTCTGTGGAATAGGCTCCCGGATCTGGGAATCAAGCTGATGGCTTGTCCTGCCTCCGTGGGTGCAGGAACGGGCCGCTGAAGCAAAGGAAATCAGCTCCTTTTGTTTCCATCCCCAATATGTAGCTGTTCCCCACAGGCTGCTTTAAACTGATATTCAATCACATAGGCAGTGAAACTAGAAGTTAAACGGGGAGGACGATGACACCGTGGTGCTCTGGAGAGTGGTGAGAGGACCAGGGTCTGTTTTCTGAGGGGATGAGGAGCAGGTCTGCCTGGAGCTGGGAAGAGTTTGCAGGGTGGAAAGTGTTTATGGTGCCCTAACATACAAGCGGATTTGCCCAGGGAGTCCTGCACACCCACCAAAGTCCAGCACCAGGAGAGGAGTTCATTTTCCCTGTTGCAGATTACGTTTTAGGCAGTTAAAAGGAGAAAAATTTAACCCCCGAACCCATAATTTTCCTTTCGTGGGAAGGTTTTTCTGTTGGCTTACTGTGTTTTGCCTAGATTTGGTTTGCGGTGGTTTTCTCAGTTGTTTCACTACTCTTTCAACTGAGTTTTTGCTTTTGGGTTCTCTTCTGCTAGTACAGAAGCTGCTCGGGTGTTCAATGAAACCACCTCATTGCTAGGACTGGACCCTCTCCTTTTTCCTCTTTTCTGTTCTGTTCTGATGCAAGGTTTTATAAAATATATATAAAAATATATACTATATTTATACATTGTATAAACTATTGTATAAATTATCATGTATATTTATATAAACAGCAACACATATAATAATATAGTAATATATAATGTATAATAATATATATACTGTATAATAATAATAGTATATATATGTACACAGAGGTGTGTGTGTGTGTATAATGCTCCTCTGAAGAAATTCAGGTTCTTAGGCTGCCTTTTGGCAGCCAGCACTCAGCTCTGCCGCCAGCTCGCTCCCTAGAAAGAAGGCAGTGAACGGTAATTCAGCCTCAGCACATCTCCTTACAGCCTCTTACTGCTCCATTAAATGACAGCACCTGGTGACCCCATGTAGAAAGCTCTTGCGGTTCAGTATCATGGGGGATATAAAATGCAGTTTACCTAGACCAGGAGCAAATGCTGTCATTATGATTGACATTAGCTTCATTATTCTGAAAGCAAAAAAGAGGGAGAAACTTTCCTGCCTCTGTGCTTGCCCGCTGCTGGACCGGAGGGGTGTGATGGGGCGGCGAGGCCGCGGGGCCGTTGTCACAGCAGTCCCCTTATTTACAGCCCCAGCTCTATTCTTGCAGCCACCTGTGTCCCAGCTCACCCGTGCAGTCACTGGGTGAGGCCCGGGACCGGGCTTTGGTGGAGAATAGTTTCTATCACACCTTACTGACGGGGCTATAGGGAAGCTGGGATCCTCTTGGTTTCATGGCAAACATCTGTTTGAACATATGCTTTCTCTGTTTAAATGTTAAAAAGCGCAATGCCTGCGATATAATTAGCTGCTCAGGCAGAAAGCACCCTTGGGAAAAGTACAGGGTAAAATAAATACATGCCTAAAACGTTTGCTTTTTGGTGGCTTGGCCAAGTTCCTGAGAAGCAGGAGCCTGTGTCCTACAAACCGCCACTGCAGATGGTCCGGTTTGTCCGTCTCGCCAGAGGCCAAGGGCTGAATGGAGCGTCAGGTCAAGCCGCGTACCGGCTACTGCAGCTCCTGCCACGGCCAGGGCTCCGGCGTGCCTGCGCATCCCGACAGCCCCGGGGCTGCTGCATCCTGACACCCTTGTCGGAGGCAGAGGGAAGTAGGTGACAGCTCAGCAAACGCCGTGGGAATGTGTTTCTGAGCATCCATTTGAAGTCCAAACCCTTGTGTCTTCGTGGATCTTGTTATGCAAATAACTAGAGGCGTTGTTTGTAGCGGATAAACTCAGAGTTCAGCAGCTGTCCATCAAATAACAGCAATAAAGAGCTTGATGCTTTTATCTGAAAGAGAGGGCAGGGGAGGAAAACCAGCTGTGCTGGATCAGACGAGGCTCATCTGCCAAAAATAGCGTAGGAATGTGAGCAGAAAACCCAGCTATTTTAACTGTAGTTTAAGCAACATATGGCAGCAGTGTTCCATGCTGGACCAGGCATAAAATAGGACGCTGTCATGATGCAATATAAATGATACGCTTCCCTGCCAAACTGTCAAAGTCAGTTTTACATTTGTTTCTAGGTTGCTGCAGATATTTATAAAAGCTTTGGAAGATTGGGAGGGGCAGGGAGAAGCATAAAATCTACAGTAACCGAGTCATTTCCGTGGGACTGTTGCTGATAGCTTGAATAAGCGGAGAAGTCTGGACTCGCGGTTTACGCCCTCCCTTTTTAGAAGGAATCAGGGGAAGAGCATCTCATGCTGGCAGCCAGCCAGCCCTCCTGGCCTGTGAGTCGCCGGGAAAAGCCGAAACCGCTCCTGCTCAAGTGTCAGGATGCTTCAGAGAAAAAGAAAAACCCACTCTGTGTTTGCAAAGTAGGTTTTCCATGCAGAGGGGTTTTGCTGTGCTGCAGCCCAGGGAGCTGGGAATTCACCGTGCGGTCATCAGGCAGTTGTGTAACGAGCAGGGCAAGAGAGAGAACTGACTCGCTGGCAGCACAGGAGATTGAATGTGAATGTTGTCCATCGCTGGAGCATGGACCGGGCGGACCGGTGCGTGGGTGCCGTGTGGTTGGGGGTTTGTAAGACAGCGGCGCCTGGAAGTCATGGTCACGGCCCTGGTCCCCATTGTGCAAGGCGTTGGAGAAAGACAAAGCAAGTCCGTTCTCCAAGAGCTCACAGTTTGTGTTGCTCCAGGTCCAATCTAAGGATGAGGTGTTTTCCTATCAAAACAAAAATCCTCTGGGGAGAACAAAAGCCCAGCTGAGTTCCTGTAACTCCCACCAAACTTCCCCTTCGGAATGATTTTTCCATGCTGACATTCAGACTGGAGGAGAAT
Source organism: Sagittarius serpentarius (assembly GCA_034782735.1). Lineage (NCBI taxonomy): Eukaryota > Metazoa > Chordata > Aves > Accipitriformes > Sagittariidae > Sagittarius > Sagittarius serpentarius. Next base: position 15,980,406 of record JAVKLA010000039.1, on the reverse strand, counting down.
GGGGGAACAACAGCCTTAGAGTTTGTGTTTTCCGATTCCTGTGCACACTCGGTGGCTTGATCACCCTCTCCTCTTCCAGCGTTTTCAAAGATCTCCAAACATCCAGGTGACTTGCACACCCAGCAAAGTGACACCTGCAGACCGCAGACTGCTCTTCTCCGTCCTCCTTTTGAGGTCCACAGGCATGCTGGGTCCACACTGCAGGTGCAAAACAACAGCTCTGGGATACAGAAATGTCCTTAAATCTAAAAAGAAGCTACAAGGCAAATCTCAGAAGTACTTCACAGTCTACTTGGAAGGATAATGTCTGCCGTTGCTTCGTTTGAGCACCATAGCACATAGGAAGGAGGTAATCTGAGTGTTGTCCCACAGAGTGGTATGAGGTACAGTAGCAGAGAAGTACTGGGAATGACTGGGTGGCTTGAATCCCATGTTTCTACCACTCTGCAGCATCCAAGCAGGATTGTGGGGCTGAGCACTGCCAGGTCCTGCAGGAGCTGGGACTGCTTTTGCTGATGAGGCCACTGACTCAATGTCAGCACAGGGCAGTTGTGACCAGGAAACTTTTTACCCTCTGGCAAGTTTTTTGGTATCAATATAGAAACAAATCACTAATTGTGAAAAATAGATATGTGTCAGAGCAGCAGCATTATTTCCAGCATCAGGCAGGTGGTGGCAGGAACAAGCCCAGAGACTAATTTGCAAAATGATGAGCTTCAAGCATGTGAAGGAGGCAACTCCACGAGCTGCTGCGATGGTCTGAGCCTTTCCGTGGGCTGCTGGTCTCCTAGGGGTGACACTCCTGTCCTTCCTCAGCGTGGTCTGAATCCCTCTCTCACATGGTAATGGCAACGGTCCACGAACAGTAATCAAAATTCTGCCTAGCCTCTTTCAGCTGTATAATGAACCCAGAAGGACTTATCTAAATAGAGAAGTGATTGTGTTGACCAGCTGTTCAACATTCTTCTCCACTCAGCGGGGAAGCCCACGCTGCAGCTGCAGAGGTGACCTAAGAGCGCTCACTTGCGAGCTAAACTTTGAAACACCTTCAACAGTGCTTACTTGGATCCCAGCAACACTCCCAGTTGGGCAGCATTGGGCTGACTGTTATTCTATTTTTCTAAACAGTTTTAAGGGGGATTTCAAAAACATACTGTGGTGGGATGTGTGGCTGCAGAGCTGGCATAACCTAGGCATGCCTTGGGATGCAATTCAACTTCTTCCGTCATGGAAGGGTTAACCCATGCCAGCAAAACCATCTTGACTGTTGACTAGGAGTACCCACACCGGAGATGCAGTGCACTTGCTATTCAGCTCTGATAGATGCTCCTCCAACTGTTGTGCCCTGTTCTTGTTTTCTTTACGGACTTTACTTTTTGCTTTGCTGTGATGCAGAGGGATGGTGGGCAGTTGGGTAAAACTCAGATGTTGTTTTTGCCTCACCAGATCAGCCGTCAAAAGGGCCATGTTCACATCTATCCTCTCTTAGCTCCGCGGCTGGAGGTCCCCACACTGACTCCAACGGCACAGCTTCACAGTCAGCGAGGGTGTTAAGGAGGCAGTCCAAGCCTGTGGTATCTTTTATTTAACATCTCATCAAGGGTTTGATGGCTGTGGGGATGGAGGGGTATGAGTGCTACCCCTGGGTCGATCATGCCAGAAGAGTTTGTTCTCCCCTGATCTCCTTCATGGCCTTGCTGTCCCAGCCGGGGAGGGTCTCGTGGCTTCTCCAAACCGTGGTGCTCCTCTCTGTGACATGAGAAGAACGATTCTTATCTGCCATCCATTGCACTGTGAAACTAAATTAGTGCTTGGGAGGGACTTTGTGGTCTTCTGGCAGGAGTGCTTACACAAAAGCAAGACATTATTGCTGTTATAAAGAGCAATACTGAAAAAACAGCTGTCACAACAAAGAACAATAGCTTGTGCTAGTGGCTTCTGCTTTTTTGGACTACTTACTGATGTTTTTCCATGTTTCTTTCCTTAGGAGATGACCGAGAATGGCAGTCATCAGCTGGTGGTAAAGGCCAGGTTCAATTTTAAGCAGACCAATGAGGATGAACTCTCCGTTAACAAAGGAGACATTATTTATGTCACCCGGGTTGAAGAAGGGGGCTGGTGGGAAGGGACCTTGAATGGAAAAACAGGCTGGTTCCCAAGCAACTACGTCAGAGAAATCAAATCCACCGGTAAGCAAATTGCTTTCAAGGGCTGATTGAATGACAGCGGTATAATGCAGTGTAGATCCCTGTGCCTTTGGGAAATTGCTGCTATTTATTAAGGACTGTTTGTGTCCTTAAAGCAGCAGGGCTAATTGAAGGATGAACGAGGCCAGAAGGGTAAAGCCTAGTCTTCCGCATGAGTTGTTTGAGAGCTCCTTCGCCCTCTCCCCCAGCGCATCGTGCCTTTCTATTGCTCCCCCAAGCCCCAGCAGTGCGGGAGCGGGGATGTTGCCGGAGGACGAGCCCGGAGATGGCTGCGTGTGTCCCCTTTGTCATGGAGAGCTGCCAGGTCGTTCCAGTGTCTGAGCACAGAATCAGCTTTTTGTTAGAGACCTCGGTCAGGCAATGTATTTGCGTTTGATCCTGCTGTTTCTGGCAGTGGTGGAATGGAAGCTCACGGTCGCATTGAGGAAACCAACAAAAACTATACGGCCACAGGGAACGGTCCCCTGGTTTTGTCCATAGTGATGGTTGATTCCGTATAGTACATTTTCCCCCAGATGCATCTTCTGCTGCAGTATTGAGAAAGGAAGAGGGAGGGGATGATCCATCTGATGACATCTGCCTTTATTGAGCTTTGTCTTGAGTGACCTTAACATTTTCTGCGATGTGATTTTAACCAGATGTGGGGTGGTGATGACGTGAAGCATGCCCCTGGCTAACTGCCCTGTAGCGTTACATATCCATTCAAGCAGCTCACCCCATTGTGCTTCTGAGGCCATTGTGTGACAGTAAACTTGTTTTTTTACAAAATTCAACTTTAATTCCTTAATGTGCCTTGAGGGATTACCCTAGACAGAGACCTGTTGTGTGCTTGGTGCTGGTTTTATGGCCAGGATCAGCCCTGGCCTCAAACACTGTGAGACATCAGCAGCGGTCTGCAAAGTGGCTGCAAAATGTACAACCTCTGTTAGATGCCCTTGCTCCCACACTTTCAAGCAAAAAAGCAAAGGAGGGAAGAATAAAATTAATGAGTAAGTGCTCAGAATTAGGCCAGTTTTTATTTAATTCTAAATGAAAAAATCATTGTTAGGATATCTCATCTCCCACTGTTTCCCTCTGGGAAATGATGTCTGGAGCAGGACTTTGCAGCAGAGATTGAAGGCTTGTCTGGCACAACCCAAGAATCACTAATTAAGTCAGTGAGTGGAGAAGAGAAATGTTTTTAACAAAGGAGAGCAAACTTCAGTCCTATGAGGAAAGTCAGTTGGGAGCTGCATGAAATAACGGCACCTCATTGAAGCAAAGGACAAGTCTCCCATTGATCCTGATGTAGGAGCCCACCAGATTTTTTTATCTGCAGAGCTTTTCCCTCTAGATCCTCCCTCCAGCACCCATTTCGTGTGGGAGAAGGGTTCATTCCCCTGGTCCCTGCTTGCTCAGCACATGTGGCCATATTGCAGATGATGGATGCAGGGACCCTCAGCTAACCCTCTCCCGCCCTGGGACCGCTGCCTGGGGGCTGTAGCGTGGGGGGAGCCCTCGCTGCAAGCCAGCGGGAGCTGCTTTCCTCCCCTCCAAAGTGTGAGACGTGTCACCGTAAATGGAGTTACTTGTTTTTCAGCAATGTCTGTACCTCCACTGTGTCCTAAGCATGCCCTTTGGGTGGAAGTAACTAGCAGCACGGAGCAAAGCTCCTCCGAGTCTTCAAATAAGACACAGAGCTCCCAGCTGCAAGTGACAGGAAACTCTACAAGGGCAATAATTAGACAATACATCAAGCTGCGTTTTCCAGGGGCTAAATTTATCAATTTCGAGCTTCTCCCCTGCTATCGGTGTGAAAGTAATTGCCTTCTCTGAGCGACTGCAGGGAGAAAGGAGGGACTGGCTGCTCCGCAGAGCACGGAGGTGTTTTGGTACGAGGTTTGTGGCATGGCCAGGGCCGGCGGTGCTGCCTGGTGCTACCGACCTGTCTCAGTCCGGGGTGGGGTGATGGTGCCGCTGCGGTGCCAGGAGAGCTGGCAAAGCTGTGCTGCTGGCAGGGAACCGGCTTCTCTAGGGAAGGGAAAATGGAGCAGGGACTTGCGTGTGTGTGTGTGTGTGCATGCGGGTACCATGCTGGAGGCATCAGCAGGGATTTAGCAAATGCAGAAGATGAGATTTGACTTCTCGGTTTGTGGGAGCTTTTTGTTCAAATCGACCTTCATTCAGGGAAGGCTTTTGCATCACAAATGACGGCGGGGATCAGGGTTCAGCATATTGATTGGTGTTGGCTTCGAGTGCCTTGTGAATCACCTGGAACAAAACTGTATCCAGCATTTCTGATAGACACCTAGTTTTAAAACCCAAATTTTGTGGGCTGGGTGAAGCCACACTGTAGCTCCAAACAGCGCCAGACACTGGGCTGCTGCCAGGGATTTCAGAGCAAACCCGTGAGTTAGTTGGCAGAGGCTGCGGAGTGCTTCTGGTGCGACTTGCTCGGCTGCCTTCAGTGTCGTGCACGCCTTTGGTTTGCTCCTAGATTTTCTGAAGCAGGCAAACAAACCCTGCAATTGAAGTTTTGCGTTCACAGGGGTGAAGTTATGTTTGCTGGACATGATGCGGCAGTGACTTTTCCTGCTGGAATAATGAGGGCTGTGCACTGTAATTTATTGATGTGTTTTTTTGTACAGATAAACCACTCTCTCCCAAAGCATTAAAAGGACTTGAAAGCACTCAGCTGACAAAGAATTATTACCCTGTGGTAAGTTTTAAAGTGCTGATCATACATTTTAATAATTAGCATATTATTAATCTTCTGAACTGGCTCCTTCCTTTAGAAATCATTGAAGCAATTTGTAACAATTGGTGATGTGACTCTGTATTTAAATGCAGCTCTTGCCATTTCCTCGATTCAAGGCTGTCGAGACAATAAACCACAAATGGAAGTTGCTGCAAGATGTCAAAAGGAGAGACTCAAAGTAGGCGACTGAGAAAATATATCAGAGGTGGCAGCTTTGAGATCAGCTTTGGGGAATAAGGCACAATGTCTCTGGTCCAGTCCTTGCCATTGACTGCGGGCTATCTCCCTTTGATAAAAATGGGGAGATAATGTCATGGCGTGAAGCAAGCCAAATTAGGGCTCTGATCCATGAACTTTTTCTTGGGTTTGGCTGGAGATTGTTCCCCTCCGAGCTGCCTGTGCCTCTACCAGCGGCTGCAGCCCGCAGAGAAGGGGCAGCTGCCACGGCTCACAGCCTGGCTTGTTAACTGGGCTGGCCTTTGGAGCCGGTCAGCGTACCAGGCTATGAACTGTGGCTGCAGAAGGGGTGGAGGAGCATCACCTCCTCTACCACCCTGGTACCGGAGCGCTGAGGTCTGGCAAAGGCGGGCAGGTACCTTCCTGCTGTGTCCAGGCTAGAGTGAACCCTGCAGTGTAAGAGAGTTAAAATGCCTGCATGTGAACGTCCCTGGCTCTCGGTGCCGGAGGTAAAACGTGCTTATCAGCATGCCTAAACATATTTCAAGCAAAGCAAAGCAAATCAGAAACAATACGTCCAGAGAGCTGGGAACCACCTCCACTGTCTCCAAAGCTCATCCATACTGAGAAACTGAAGTGCTAACTGGGAGCGTGCAGGCAGTGGGTTTGCCTACGCTGCTGCCGGAGGCGAATTGGCTGCTGAGATGGATTAGCAGGACCAAACCCAACTCGGCACATCCTTGAAGTAGCAAGTGAGCTGTGCCCTGGCTTGAGCTGCCGCAGGAACCGTCCTTGGTCTGGCCACGGTTGCATTTAAATTATTCCCTGCCTTCGTGCAAACGGTGCTCCCAGGATGCATGCACAAATCATTTGTTTGCATACCTTGGCAGCCAGTTATGCATGCAGGGTTAGGCACGAGCCTCTCGGGGGTCAAGTACTAAACTCGGGTCCGAACTGACATTGTCTTCATGCTTTGCCAGAGAAGAAGGAGCAGCCCTTAACACCTGCTTTCCAGGCCTCCCCCAGTTTGCAAAGTAAAATCCCAAATTTGGACCCCCCCAGGGCTTTCCTGAGTGTTCTGGGTTCTGCATTAACGAATGTAATTTATGGATTTAAAATACACTTCCATGCTTTTCCACACTTGGAAGCTGATGTCATGTTCCTTTGACTAGTTGCTAGTAGAAAGATCTACTCAGTGCTCTGTCTCTCACCCTAGGTGTTGCAAAATATTCTGGAAACAGAACGAGATTATGCGAAGGAACTACAGTCACTTCTGGGAACTTACTTAAGACCCCTCCAGTCTTACGATAAGTAAGATACAAGGGCATCTGAGGTGGAGAGAACCCCGTAAAATCGACCATAGTTCATTACTTTCCTGCTTGTGAATGTTTAGGGCCTGTTACTGCTCTTCTTGTAAAGCCTCACAGCTTCTCTGTGAGCCAGAATAAAAGCGCACGCTGTACAGGTTTCTGCTCTTTCCTATTCCTCGGTGATCGTGCAGGCATCGGGCTGTGTTAGAGACGGGCATTTCCATCGGGTCGAGGGCTGGCTGTTACAACCCATCTGCAAGCTCGTGTGTGGCTGTCCCAGCATGCATGTTTCCTGGCGGTATGCCTTGCATGGCTTCTCCCCTTGTAATTTGCCTTGTTGTGACTTCTCAGCCCCAAGATGCCACTCCTGGTCGTCTCCTCGTTTCGTGCGCGACGACACGTATTCTTTGCGGTTAGATTGCCTCTCGCTAAATCCAAACTGCTGCTGAGCAAGAAGTGGCTCCCCTGTCTCCCTGTCTGCGCAGCCGTCGGCATTAAGTACCTCCGCGCTTGGGAAGAGCGTGCTGCCATCCCTTAAAGCCTGAGCAACGCCGGGGCAACTGGAGGACTTTATCAGGGCTTACGTGTGGACATAAGCCGATGTGTTTTCCATCCGTGCTGGCCAGTGTGGTGCAGAGGCAGCACACGCCGTCCTATCCTTACCCAGGCAGCGACAGGCAGTGCGCTGGTGCCTATCAGCGCATTCCTGTCAATAGTTTCACCCTGCATAAAAGACCCGGTGCAGTTAACTTCACCTCCTGCTTATTGCTTCAGCTTTACAGCCATCTCTTCCAAACGGTGCCATCTCAGCAACCCAGAAACAGCTGCGTTTGGGGCTGGGCTCCCTCCGGCTGAGCACGCTGCGGGAGGAGCGGGCAGACCCGGGGCATCACAGGCGGAGGGCAGATGTTTAGACATCATCTGGTCCGGAGAGATGGGACAGTGGTGTCTTAAGACCTTTGTGTTTGAATCTCTCCTCCCTTCCCCGGATCTTCATGTGGGATATATTCAGCTGGGAAAATTTCTCATGCTTTCAGCTTTGTAGGCAGCAAATGGCTTAAATGAGGGTGGTATGAGAGTGACTCTGAGGATGACAGAAGCAGGCACGTTAGCTTTGGCTAGGAAAAATCCAACCTCGCTCAAGTAACAGAGCAACCTCTACCTGAGGGGCCTCTCTGTAGGACCCTCCTCCTGCAGGGAAACCCGCAGCATGAATCCCTGAAGACAAAGCTGTCTCTGTGTCTGTGCACACCCCTCCCTCCCCACCCCAGGCTGAAATCCCATCTGTCTGTGTCTATTAGACAGCTAAACATCTGAGAAGATTAGTGTGATTAAGTGATTAAAATCCAATTAAGGTTATCCTTGACAGCAGACATCTTCTCTGGGAGGCTGTGGTCTGTAGCAGACAAATCATGGATTTTGTGTTTTCCCATGTCCGATGATGTATCTGGGGAAAGAGAAATTCTTGGGTCTTTTTGGAAGGACCGCTTACAAATACCGTGGGGGTGCTCCTGAGAGCAACATCTCTTTGATGCTAATTGGTGATTTGACTCTCTTAGGCTCAGCGCCGTGGACATCGCGTCATTGCTGGGAAACGTGGAAGAAATCTCTGCATTTCAGCAAACGCTGAACCAAGCCTTGGAAGAAGTTGCAAAGTAAGCTTGTGCCATAGCACTGAGGTTGTTAAGCTATTAAACTGCAGCTAAAAATAGTGGAAAGACATGTTTATTCGTGTTCCTCCTGACTCGTTAAATACAGAAGAAAATAGCAGGGTTGAAGAAAGGCAGCAGGTAGTGCTTTGGCAGGAGGGAAGGTAGAAGAAACCCTGACATTTCTACTCTTAAGGCATCTGCTGAATGAGAGTGTCACTAGACCTGACATGAAAGTGTACCTAGACCAAAGATGCAGACACATGCAGGTTGGGAGATCTGGCAGGCATGAAGAAGGGGATTGCCACAGAGCAAAGAGCAAATTATTAGAGGCGATAACTTTCTGCGGGTAGGCTGGCAGACATGTTCAGCCTTAGCCTAGCCTCTCCTCTGGAAGGGCTGAAAAGAGATGGGGAGAAGACGGAAATATATTTGAAATATATTCAGGCTGCGGCTTCTCTTTCTCCATCTCCTGTCTCGTATTCATGGGCAGTGCAGACTGTGGGACCACTCCTGCATTGCACCCAGTTCTTTCCAGCACATCCTCATCAGCCGCGGCTACAGCATCCCAGCTGCAGCTCTGCTGGTGGGACAGGACAAGCTGGGTCACACCTTGTCCCAGGCTGATAACGGGTTGTGACACTCACCGGCTGCCCCACAGAAACCCAGACCCATCTGAGGACTTCCTTCCTCTTCCTCCCTAAGGGGCAGGCGTGGGTATTTTGCCTGGTGCTGGAGTTATGCAGTGACCTGGGAATGTCCCCGTGCGGCGGGGGGTTCCTGGGCAGATACCCGAGAGTGCCGTAGCTGCAGGGTGCAAGCAGATCGAGAGGCTTAATGTTGTGGCTGGTGTGTTGATGTCCGTAGGCTCCCTGAGAACCAGCAGCGTGTGGGAGGCTGTTTCATGAACCTGATGCCCCAGTTCCGCTCCCTGTACCTGACGTACTGTGCTAACCACCCATCTGCAGTCAACGTCCTCACGCAACACAGGTGAGTGGTGAAGGAGGAGATTCAGACTGAAATCTCTCCTTTAAAAAGTTACTTTTATTATTAATGCTTGGCCGGCATGGATTTTGACCTGTATTTTGACAACAGGGCAAAGGGATGACATGGGATCCTGCTGCTGGGAAAACTGCTGGGGCTTTGGGCTCTTCAACATAGCCTCTCAGCTCAGGCATGGAGACAACTCACGCTGCTTGTGTTCAGAGCTGGTCTCACATGTCCTCTCTCACAGGACTCCCTTACCTTGGGTAAAACAGGCAACTTCAGCCCTTCCAGGAGCATTTCCTGTGATTGTTAACTTGCTAAGGGACCCAGATGCTGTTTCAGACCCGCTGCTGAAGTGCTCACACACTTGCAGATGGGATTATGTTCTCCGGTGCGGGGCACACGGTTGCCAAAGGAGGGTGGTCATCAAGTCACCCAGAGTTACCCAGTGTAATAACTGAGCTGCTGTTCAACCAAATGGTTGATTTGTAGGGTCGTTGGTAGATCGCAGTAATAACATCTTCCTTCAACGTGTCGCACTTGAGTAGACACTTGAATTTGTGGAACGTCATGCTCAAGAGCATGCCAAGCCGAAAGGCTACAACTGTGACACCCCTAATGCAGTTTAGCTGTCCTCCCTGCAGTGACGGGAAAGCCAGGACCCCGGCCATAGTGTTTAAGTCTTCCCATTCCGTAATGGGAACTCACAATGTATTTACTTACCTGCAGAAATCCAGCTTTAATTCAGCCTAACGAAAAGCTTGGCTCCTGTAAATGACTCATTCATGTGGTTCCTCAGTCTGACCCCTTTTCTTAAATCAGTCAAAGGATCAGCTTTGGCAAATGTGCTGACACACACAAGCCATGTTTTCTGGAGCGATACACGCGCTCGCACCTGCGTCACGGCTCCCAGCAGGGTCCCAGCACGTTGCTGCAGCATCCTCCAGCACAGCACCGGCCTCTGCAGCACACGCTGTCCGCCAGCCGCCTGGCCCTGGGCCGCCTCGCTGTGCCGGGGGACCAGCTGCCAGCACCCATGTACCCCAGAGGCTGTGCGCCACCAACACCCGCCACCGCACAGCATCCTCCCCTGCCTCCCTGGGGAGCAGGGCCTTGCTTGGCTGGAAGCTTGCCGCTCCCTGCCTGCCCTGCCGGCTTTGCGGCGCGGGGGTGCTTGGAGGCGGGTGGCAGGTCTGCCTTTAAAAAGGCGCAGCTCGGACCGGAGCTCCGGCCATCAGGAGAGCGTGGGAGGCAGCAAAACACAGCCCTCGGTGGTGGCGAGCCCTCCTTCTTGTTGTTGTCTCTATTTATAGCGATGAGCTGGAGAAGTTCATGGAGAGCCAGGGTGCGGCCAACCCAGGCATTCTCATCTTAACCACGAGCCTCAGCAAACCCTTCCTGAGGCTGGATAAATACGTGACGCTGCTACAGGAGTTGGAGCGGCACATGGAGGTAGGTGGGATGTGGGGCTGCTGGGCAGGCTGCGCCCCTCGATGCTGCAAAAGCTGCCCCCCGAGCTGCAAGAGGCACCTCTGCCTGCCGGTATTTGAGCACCACATTGCTAAAAGTACTTACCACCCCTCCAAGGAGGCGTCCCACCTCCGTGGGACGTTACCTGCCTTTCAGATTAAAAGTGAGAAAGTGGTGGAGGAGTCTGGGGGGTGTTGTGGGAAGGCACTGCCTGCTCTTCGTCCCAGCCCTTCCTCAAAGAGGGGCCATTTCCAGCAGAAATAAAAGCGGAGTTCAGGGTCAGGCTACAGCTGGTATTAATTTGCACAGCAGGTAATAAATCAGTGGGTTTATTATCATTTTGTGAGATTCCTATGCCTGGCCACTCGTTCCTGCAGCTCGCAGGCACATCCTCACCCCTCGCCCGAGGCTTGTGCTCCTGGGTGGAGGCAGAGCCGCACAGGCAGACATAGATCTGGCAGCTGGCGCAGACACGGGGGCGGAGGAGCGAGTGCCGGAGAGCAGGGAGAGCCGCGAAGGAGGACAGAGGCTTCCTCGGCGAGTGGCAGATCTGCTTTAGGACATTTCTCCCCCTGGGGACTGTAGAGATCTCTGCCGCTGGAGCTCTGCTACTCGCCTGCTCGTGCACTCCAGCTGCGGGGATGCAAACCTCAGGGGTGGTACAAGGAGGTGAAGAAACCAGAAGTAACAGTCTATTTTTAACTGGGTTTGCTTTTTCCCTCTTCCAGTATTAATTACCAGTTAATTACTCGGCACGCTCAGACATGATCATTCAAATTCATCTCCCAGCCAGAGGATTAAAACCTCTGTGCTTGAGCCAGGGGGGTTTCTGCATAGGAGAGGGCATAAGAGCCGGCACTCTAGGCACGCTACAGACCTGACCTGTCCCGCTCTCCCCTGGCTTAGCTGAGCTGCAGGGACTGAGCTGAGCTTGGCTGCAGCCACCAAGCCCGTACAGAGACAGCGTGCTCTTTGCAGGATGCTGCACGGGAGACGGCAGTGTATTCAGGGACACACACATCACCTGTTTCTCTTAGTTTCTAAGCTGAATGTGGGGTTTTTCTTGCATGAATCAGTAGGGTTGAGGTTTAAGCTGCGATGCTGTGGGAAGAGCGTAGGTGCATGCAGTGTAGATGTATGCAGTGTGGATGTATACCGTAGCATTCCCTGCACTGCTGTGCAGCTGGAGATGGGGTAGGTATGTTCAGAGCAACCCTCATCCCAAATTCAGAGGTGAGTGATCCCAGGCAGCCTCTGACAGCTGCAGGGGCGGCTCCATCACAACTTAGACACCTTGTGATTTGCTTGGCATGAGGACTGGATGGTGAAGAGCTTATGATGTGGGGCCCTAGATCCAGGAGAAGGTGCTAGGAGAGTACTAGCGTGCAGCTACAGTCAAAGACAAGGAGCAGCATCCTTCTTTCCCCTCCCTGGCCCAAGAGTTCCTCTCTCAGACGTGCCCTCCCTAAAACCCAGAGGTGAAGCTCCCATCGATGCTCATGGAAATGGCACCCTTGATGGGGCAATGGCTGGAATGCCTTGCATGCCAATGGACGTTTCCTTCCTGAAGGTGAAAGCAGAAATCCACCCTGCACCCCTGCCTGTTTTGATTGATTTTCTTTGCAAGCCGAGTCTGTTCTAAGCAAAATTGTATCTGCTCTTGCTCTGGCCACTTTACCCTCATTAAATTGGTATCAATGAATTGCACAGCTGCTTTAAACCATGTCACGTTGAACTGGGTGGTGAGGAAGGTACCTGGGGGATTTTGGCCCCCCATCCTGCAGCCTATGCTGTCTGCACCCTCGGCCCCACATCCCCCAGCAGTCTGCGAGCTCTGCAGCCCTGGGTGCATGGGGGCAGTGGGTGCTGCACAGGGTGGCTGGTGGGGGGGTTGCTGGTGGGGGGGGTGGCTGAAGGATTTTTCTCTCCCTTCACTAGGAGGCGCATGCAGATCACGAAGAGGTTTTGAAAGCCATCACATCCTTCAAGTCCCTCGCGGTAGGTGGCAATTCTTAAAATAGAGCGCTCCATTTCAGGGCTGCATTTCTCGAAGAATGAGTCAAGCCTGACATTTGTCTCCTCATTAGAAAAAAAGATCATTTTGAATGGAAAAGATGGGTTATAAAGAATCTTGATTTCAAGTTTCGAGCCTAGAGCTGCCCCTCCGGTTGCACGTTTCAGCAACTGCATGCTGGCGCCGTGGTCCCAGCAGCAGAGACAGAGGATCTGTGACTTTCTCCTCCGCTGCAGAAAGCCACGTGTGGGTAGTGGTGGCGGCGGGGTCCCTTTCATCTCCTGTTGCCTCCATACCCTAATCATTTGCCGCCTGAAACTAGACCGCCCCTTGCTGATTGAGATGAGCTGAGAAAGGTTAACACGGGTGTCTGACTCAACTGCTGCTGCCAGCAGGAAGGTCCCCTCTGAGCCCATATAGCAACTCTAGGTTTTGTGGAGGTTTGCTCCATGGGCACCGGGCGGCTTTGACAATATTGCAGGTAATTTGTGGCTCCGGGTGCCGTGGCCATCGGTGGGGAACAAAGCAAGCGGCAGTGAAGGGATGAGTCAGAGATAAGAAATCTATTTCTGTGAGCTGTGTTACCTACACCCCTCGAAGTCCTACTGCACTGAGATGAAAAAGAGCCGGGGGGAAAGTCATCCACGTGCACAAAGGTTTTGCCCGGCAAAGGTTTTTTCAGTTATTAAAAAAGCTATAGTCTCTCTCGCTTTGTAGCCACTGAATACCTTTCACTATAACCACTCCAGATGTGGTCCAACTTCCTTCCTTAGCACAGCAGATGCAAGTTTTCGGTGCTTAGCAGTGCAGATAAAAGATGGGGAGGAGAAAGTTCATAGAAAACAGGAAAGGGCGATCATGTTACATTTACTTAGAAACTCAGCTCCCTTTCCATTTATTCTAGTAGATAATAGGGGAATGATTCAGTTAAATTACAAGGTGTCATTAATCTTTAGGAATGCTTGTAAGTGATGGATGGTTTTACTTGAAATATGTACTTGGGTGCTGAGTAACTTAATGTAATTATGATACGACTAAAGAGGTTCAGCGTGGATTTGAGGTTAGACAGGCAGAGATGCCCCTTGCGATGCGCACGTGGTTCCGTGGTAGGACAAGGGAGGCTCCCGAGTGATGGCAGGGCAAGGACCGCGGAGCTGCTGTGATTTGCAGGCTGCGATGGATTGCTGTGGATTTTACATGGATTTGCATCCTGGGAACATTGGATTCAGACACCCAGGAAGCCATTGAAGCACATGAGAGTTGCAAAACCAGAGGAAGCCCCCCACAGTCTGGTTCAAAATTGTGTGTTTTCAGACCAGATCCATGCAGCCTCTCTCTTTGGAGATCTGGATAGTCAAAGAGTTTGCATGAAACTGAGCTGGAAAGGAGGAAGGTCCCTGTCAGAAACAGGGGTTTGGAAAAAAACAAGCAGCTGGTGAGAACTGAGCCAGGGTTTGGCTTTGTGGCAATTTTCCCCGTTGGCAGAGGGGTCGGTTAAAGCAAGGTTTGCTTGGATTTGCAGGGCTTTGTTCAGTCAGCGTTGTCCTCTGCTTGCTGAAAGCTGCTGAAGGACTGGCCGCTTCGTGGAGCTCTACCAGTCCCCAGCTGCTGAGCATTGGTGCACTCTTTTTAGTTACAGCACCTCCAAAAGCTTTTTTTTTTGTGCTACTCTACTGCACTGCTGAAATATTGCACAAAGTCCTGCTTTGGGGTTTGCAAATTTTGGTTAGAAAATACCCACCCATCTGACTCGTGGGCCTTTACATTGCTGCAAGCGTAACTCTCTTTGCTGTTTGGGCAAAATGGGCAAAATCGCTCTAAGCAGCTGCAAAATTAGAGACATTTAACTCTGTGGCTCTCTTGGCTTGGAAAATGTGACCCTGTACTCTCAGAGGTAGGACTGGTTTGGAAAGAAAAGTTTGCTCAGTGCAGTTTGCAATTTCTTTGACATTTTAATGTACTTATTACTTCATAAATTGCTAGGGTGTGATTTTTTTAACAAACTTCGTGTAATAGAGCCAAAGCAGGCTTTCCTGATCCCTTGACGTGACCAGCCCTGAGCCTACATGGCTCTGGGAGTGTCGCTGGTGAAACCGTCTTTGTTGGGGTGGTTTGGGTATGCGCCTGCCCTTCGGCTAACAAAGTGCCCTGCTGCGATTCCTAGTCACAATGCCAGGAGCTGAGGAAGAGGAAACAACTTGAACTGCAGATCCTTTCCGAATCCATCCAGCGCTGGGAAGGAGAGGACATAAAAACGATGGGAAGCATCATCTACATGTCCCAGGTTATGGTACAGTGTGGGGGAAGTGAGGTGAGTGCGGTGGTCCTTCTCCTGGCTGAAGACCTCGTGCCCAAATACCTCCTTGCTCATGGGATCAGTGACGCAAGGCGGCAGCTACTCTCACTCCAGGCCAGCAAAGTGCTGACAAATAACACTGATGAATAATTTCACTTGGAGAAGAGCTGTGCAATGGGACTGTGCACGTCTTTGGAGTCGGGCACCCTGGGGGCTTAGCTTCAGGCCTTTGGTGACACACTTTTCAAGAAAAAGAAGTATCTCAGTGTCATATAGCACCTTAATTTCCCTCTTTCCCCGCTGTGACTTACTCTGAGAAATGAGAGTGACTTTCAGTGTGCATTAGCGTAACCATTTTGCCATGTCCTGTGCACAGCGCGGCGGCTGCTGTGACGTCCCACGCCAGAGCTGACTGCGCTTTGGAAATAGCGGGAGGGATTCTTCTGCTGCTGGTTCTAAAGCATCACACCCGTGCTTGCCGCAGGCCTTCACCAGTGGTGTTAAAGCCATGCATACTGCGTGTTTGGTGTGGGAAAGTGCCTGTTATCACTGAATTGCTTGCTTGCTGTAGCAACTTTTCCCTGGGAAGGGAAGACCTGTAAAACAAAGCCCTGTAGAGTCTAGTCCCAGAGTCTTGTTTGGGATGCGAGATGCTGGGGGACATACAGTCTTGGTCTTCTGAGGCACTCTGAAATGATTGGAAGAGGATTAGCAGGATGCAGACAAAAATGTATGCAGGAAAAACTAGTACTGAAATGAGATGCAGTAAAGAAAAAAAAGCCAAAATAATTGGTTTGGGGGGTGATCTCTCGCAGGCTGTGATTCCAGCTGCAACAGGTTCACTTTGCTGGAGGAGAGTGCTTGTGATACATTGGCAACGGGATTAACCTAAATTCTTATCCCTGCAGGAGAAAGAAGAGCGGTATTTCTTGTTGTTTTCAAACGTTTTGCTGATGCTGTCTGCAAGCCCACGGATGAGTGGGTTCATCTATCAGGTAGGCATGCTTAATTTGAGGTTGCAAGGCGTTAGGTGTGAAAAAGGAAATCAGATAGCTCTTATCAAATTCAAGTCCTCTGCTTCCTTAAACCTCTCTGTTGTGATGCAAATGCCCCAGGCTGGGAACCAGGGCTTGGTTTTACCACGCCTGCCAGGACACCTAGTGCCTTTGTCCTGCCAGCTGGTTGAACAGCATTTGGTAAGTGTGAATGCTGTGAAATTAGAAAAAAAAAGAACTTTGCAGCATTTTGTCCTACCCGCTGTTCTCAAGAATGTTGCGCGTGTGTGTGTGTGTGTGTGCACTCACGTGCGCGCCCAAAATTTCCACTCCATGAGGCACCCCAAAACTCTGCATTTCTTGTGTTTTACCATTTGAGTGGCTGCGATCAGGCTGTTGGGAGCTTGGCTTTTCTCCAGTTGCCTCCAGGAAAAGTATGCTCTTGTGTTGGCATGTCATTTGTCATACTCAAGGGAGATGGGAAAGATTTGGGAAGGATTTGGCTGGGTTTTTTGATTTTATCCACCAGTGGGAGTAAGGTGAGCAGGCAGTTCAGCATGCAAAACAAAGGGACGGGGAAGGCTTTCAGAAAAACCAGGGGAAGTTGACTTGGTTGTAAAAAGGGTTTGCACCTAGTGAAGGGAAAGGGTGGCAGATGAGCCGGGGATGACTCAGTTGTCATGGGAGCCTCTTCTTGGGGCGGGTTGACCTTGTTGTGCGGGGAAGTCTAGATCCATACATTAAAGGAGACTCTTCTGGCAGTCTGAAGCCTTCACAAAATAGTTTTTAATGGCGGTTCCTAAAGAGAAAGGAATCGGCAGAAACAAGAAGAACAACGGCCTGCTGGGAAGCAGATGCAGACGCTGACTCCTCCTCAATTCTCCTAGGGAAAGCTGCCTTTGACAGGAATGACGCTGACAAAGCTGGAAGATGCCGAAGGGAACGAGCACATGTTTGAAATTGCAGGTTAGTGGGGCCCCTGCCTCAGGCCATCCTCCCAGTCCAAACAGCAGCTGCCACTGGAGGTACTGGTCCTCCTCCTCCCCCTAACCACTGCACTACGCTCTTCTTTTTGCTCTTTTACCCATGCGTTGTCTGAGTTCCTGAGCATCTCCCTCCTGGTTGAGGCAACCTCCTCCCAGTGCCCTTGAGCTCTGTCTCTGGCGCTGGGCTGCTGTTGGAGACGATAGTGTTTCGCGTGGGACAAATCTGCCCCCGTAGCACTGCTCCGTGCTGTACATGCCCATCTGCATCTGGCATCCATCCCATGCACCTGTGAGCGCCTCATTTATTGACAGATTAACGGGTCTGGTCATCAGGTAGCTTTCCTAACATTGCTCCCAATTTTCCCCTTCAATTTATCTCATTACTTGTAGCTATACACAGTCATATCAATGCTCAGTGCCTTGGCTGCAGTGCAGCTGTTTGTGCTGGTGGTATTGGGTGTCAGGGTCCTGTTAATCACGGAAATGTTGCGTTTGATTATTTTTAGCATTAAATAATTCCTCACACATTCAACTCGCCAGTTCCCTTAGCTTTTCGGTGCAGCTCCCACACTGGCTGGCACTGGGTGCCTGGAGCAGTCACATCTTTGCCCTGGCCTTTTTGCAGCCACTGGACTTCGCAAACTGAGGAGCCGCTTACTCACCCTGTGTTTCCTCCTGGGTCTCTACCGCTTGCTAAAGACGGTTATCTAACCCTCTGCTGCAGGCAACATGACGGAGCGGATCACCGTGTCCTGCAGCACCAGCCAGGACTTGCACGAATGGCTCGACCACTTGCAAAGGCTGACCAAAGGGACGTGCAACACCGTGTCCAAAACGCAGTCCTGGAGCGCTCATTCAGTAAGCGTCTCGCCTCCCCAGCCTCTCTGCTGCCCAGGGTTCCTCAGCGCTGGCTGATCTCTGCCTTTCGGCAGTGCTCCTTGATATTGAGCTCATGTGTACAGCTGTAAGACGCATCCTGCAGTTTTGTTTGTGACCGTGTCGTGCTTGTACCATTTTACACATATCCTGCCCTATTTTTGTTGCAACCTAGATGTCTCAAAGGAGTTCACAGTGAACTGTTGTCCATCCCCCTCCGCTTCTCTGCACTGTTTGGTGGCTAACAGTTTTCATTTGCTTCTCATCTATTTTCTCAGACGTTTAGTTCAGCCGGACAGATCCGTGGGCCTCTAGAACCCCCCAAAATCCTCAAGCCCTGGAGCTTGAGCTGCCTCCGTCCTGCTCCTCCACTCAGACCGTCGGCAGCACTGAGTTACAAAGAGGTAATCGTCCCTCATGCCTGCAGAGGACCCTGATTTCGTGGCAATCCCTAGTGCTTGTGTCTGGGTTTCTTACCCCACGGTGAGGGCACAGAAGCTCAGGTTAGTGGGGGTGTTGAGAGAAATGACTCTGCCAAGTTTTGCCCCAGTCCTGTGATGGATGCTTGTCGCTGCGGCTGGCTTTGTGCTACAAGCGAAGGGTGAGCACGTGTGTTTGCAGGCTTGAAGTTTGCCATCGCCTGCTGTAGCCAGCGCCCTCGGCTGCTGCATGTCACCGGTCCCACAGCGGCGAGTCCCACAGCCTTGCGTGTCCCATTGAGCACTCTCCTTCGGTGGTGCCGTGGAGGAGCTGCCTCCTCTACTCCTCCTTCTCCTCCTCCTCCTGCCTTGGTGTGAGCTGTGGGTGGGAGCTGGGCTCCCTGCCGGGACATATTCCAGCTCCAGCCGTAGCAGTGGCTCAGCGTTGCCCAAGCCAGCGCTGCAGGATCGAGCAGCAATGCTGCACCAAGAGGAAGAGGAAGAGGAAGAAGGCCTGTTGATATTTCTTGTGTCTTCCACCCTGTGTTTCGGTGGCTGGAGCAGGGCTCCCCGCAGTAGCCGTGGGGCTCGACCCTCCTTCACTGCCCACCCAAGTGTTTTACAGACCCATACGCTGCTGGGAGGCAGCAGCTCGAGGGATCGCTTCCCCCACAGAAACCCCAAGCCTGGGAGGTAGGAGGCAGCGTGGGGAAACCCAAAATACAACCCAGCTCCGATTCTCACCCCCTGCTGCAACTGCAGTGCTCTCCTTCCCTACCTCACGTTAAACTTTTGGGATTACTCACCAGTAACCTGGGTAATGTTCCCCTTACTGAATGAGCACTCCGGTTCTGAGTCAGCTGCCTTTCTTGGTACAGCAGCCCTGGGAGCATCACTGCCCGGGCTCCCAGCTGGGATGGGGACGGGAAGGGGGGCTTGGACCCTCCCAGCACCCCAGCACTCGGGGATGGAGAGCCCAGTAGCTGGGGGGGCTGTGGGTCCGCTGCTGCAGGTAGAGATTTTAGATAGTGTCTCGGCTTTTTATTACATTTATGTCTTAAAATTTGTAAAACAACGCATTTCAGTTCGGGAATTAAATTGTTCAAAAACCAGCCAAGCAGACAGGAAACGACCCTTAATCTTTGCATGGTCAAATCCTTAACGTAGACTAAACTGTTTCTTGCTCACATGGTGAGTTAAAATATAGGAAGAGGCTTGAAGTAGAGGAGAAATTTTTCTGTGTGAAAGTGCAAGGCTGATATTTATTTATAAGTAGGCCAAACCCACAGATTGAGTGATATCATTAATACCACGGTCCTTTGCAGTTTCTCAGTTGTCCCCTGCCGCGCACAGCAGGAGTTAAACTCTGTGTCGAAACCAGGCGAGAGGTTTTTGCCACAGAGGCTGAGCGGGCAGGGAGCCCCGAGGGGCGGGATGCTGCTGCAGGCTGGACCGTAGCGTGCAAGGTGTCAAAGGACCAAGAATGTGGTTTGCACAGGAACGGGCTGTGCTGGCCACGTTGGTGGAAACCCGAAGGCCAACGGCTCCACCAGAGCTGGAGCAGAGCTGGGCAGGCAGCCACAGTCTGGTACCCAGTCAGTCCAGCCCGAGCCTGGGGGGCAGCTCCCCTCTCAGGGGAGGCACTCGTGGACACGAGCTTGCGATGACAAATGTGAAATAAATTCAGTCGCTGGCCCAAGCAGATCTGCGTCTGCCTCGTCCCTCCCTCCGGGGTGCTCAGTCACTAAGCAGAGCTCCTATTTCATTGAATTATTACTTTTTTTTTTCCTTTTTTAAATTTAAAGTAGGGCACAAAATAAACCGTGCTAACAGCTCAGTGCATGTCACCTTCCTATAACGAAGATATAATGAAGGAATACAAATTTCAAAGTTAATTTGCAGGGAAGGGAGTGGGGGAGTTTGATTAAAGGATTAGAGAGAGATTTTCAGACATCCAGTGTTACTTTAATTGGCTTCTGGTAGTGTAGGATGGGATGGCAGAGTCTTGTGCATTTCCTCGTACCTAGCTGTGCTCAGGAAACCCCAGAACCTGCTTGCGTACCGCACAGCACTCTTGTTATTTCCATTGAAATTGGGTCATTTTTCCTGTTCTGTTTCCAGTAACCATTTGAAATGACAGAGCAGGTGCTGTGGGTAAAGCGGTGCGTCCCGATTCAGGTTAGCAAAGTGATAAAGATTTACAGATGATTTCTTCTACTTTTTTTTTTTTTTAAAATAAGTGGCCTGCTTTGCATTAGGTGAAGCGTTTATAACACCGGGTTTCAGGATTCAGGACTTTGCTGGCCAGACCTGCAGGAGAGCCGCACGGCTCCCTGTGCCAAGCATCCCTGGGATGGGACCCTCCACGGGGGGGGGTGCAGGGAGCTGCCCGTCCTGCCAGCCGAGCGAGGCGACGCTGCTGCGCTGCTGCCTGACACTGCTGCAGGTCCCCTTGGAGAAGACGTAGTCCTGGGGGCTTGTCACCAGGGTGGGCAGAGCACCCTGTCATCCCAGCTGGGTCAGATTGAAGACCGCAGGACCGGTGTTGAGCGCGGGGCCAGACCCCGAAGCCGCTTCCCGGGGCTCAGACGGAGCTGGGCGCGCGGGGCGGCGGCAGCATTGGCTAGCACCGAGGGGTGCTGCATTTTTAAGCGCTGTTCTCTTAGACAGCCAGCTTCTACAGAAACCTACTACTAACTAAGGAGGCATGTTCTCTATTTTGACGTGTTCAGGGTGTATTAATGCCCACTTACCATGCATTTCACATGTAATTTTTTCAGTTTTGCATGACACCGTGCTCCTTTGCATGTTGATAGTGCTCTAAAACCAGTATGGAGGGTGTGCCACATTAATCACAACACTAACATTTAAATGCGTTTTAGAATTGTGGATTTAATGGACTTGGTCAATAAAATCATCAGTCTCTCACACTCATCTTCTCTTTCTTTGCATATTCATTGTAGAGGATGTCTTATATCTTAAAGGTAAGGGTAGATACATCTCTTTGGCTTACCGTGGCAAAGAACGCTTGTTCCTGTTCACGTTTCTCGTGCTTGCATGACCCTAATTTTGCCTGGCTGTATCAGTAAGTTATTGTGAGAGTCAGTAGGGACTGGCAAATATATCTCGAGATGACCCTCAAGAAGGATTTAGTATTATGGTACTTAAACTTCCTGGCATGCCTCGTCTCCTGCTTAAAATCTGTATTGCATGTAACCTACTAATACACTAATCCTCTGCAAATCAACAAGACTTGTAACTCAGTGAAGGAGATAAAAGCTTGTGTTTCTTACTTGTGGAGTCATAGCAAACACTAACTTTGTGTGTATTTGTTTGTTCTCTGCGTACGTGTGGGGGGGATTTATACTTTCAAACAAATTGTGTGCATTTAGAAGCATTGTTATTTGCCAACTGTTTTATATTAGAAATCAAATCAAGTCAAGGAGATACACAACATTATAGGGTTTTCTACCAAAGACCGCAGAGTTAGTAAGCAGACTAAAAGTGCTGTGAATGTGTTTGAATTCTTTGGCTAAAGGATCCTAGCTGAGGGCTGAATTTGCTAGAGGAGCTTGTCCTGGCCCAGAGCTGCAGGTGCAATTCTAGGGAGCAGTGGGCCACAACTAGCACACGGGAAAGGCAAAAAGCATCATTTTCCCAACTTTGTCATTGTCTGCTTTGTAGTTCTCTAAAGTGTTGTGCATAACACGGATAGCTGCATTCAGCTGCGCTGCTCTGCTGTTTGAGCTGCCTTTGGTTCTGGTTAAGCACAAGAGTCTGTTTCTCTGTAGGATTCCAGCAAAAGTCCAAAAACAATGAAGAAGTTTCTTCCAAAAAGGAAAACTGAGAGAAAACCATCTGATGAAGAGTTTGTTATTCGGAAAAGTAAGTGGCGTATTTTTCTCTTCTTTTGGGAGGTTTCTGTGTACTCAGTGATCCCCACGGGACTTCGAGAGCAGCCTTTCTTACGGTGCAGGATGCAACACGATGCTCACGTGAGCAAGCCTACATGCTGCTGAGCACAGGAGGCTTCAGGAAGCGCACTGGTCCTCAGCCTCTGACAGATCCCCCCCCAGTTATGACTGCCGGACGTGCTACCACCCTCCTTGTGACTGCTAGCACGAGGTCATGGGTTGTGAATGGTCGTGTTCTGGGTACAAAGCCAAGGAACTACTTCCATGTAGTCAAAAGCTGCAGTAAAATTGCACTTCAGCAGTCACCAAAATATGCCTGAGAGCTGGGACAAATCCTTACCTGGCCATGCCAGCAGGTCCTGGAACAGTTTCCATGGGGGATCAGGGAACAAAAAGAAGGCCCTATCCCTGCAGAGGTGTTCAGCTGCAAAGAGGGACGTCCTGACAGCTCCCTGAACTCCACTTGGACATTCCTCAGGGGCTTTACATGAAAGGCCACGGTCACCCAGCAGTGAGCTGCTGCAGTGTACAGCTTGAAGGTCAGTTGTCTCCCTCGAGAAGACAGCACTGAGCTAAGGCTGGAAATTGAGACTTCACGTTTCCAAGTCCTGCTCTGATGCGGCTGTGCCAGACCTCTCCTGGCAGGGCTGCTCTGCCTACCCATCTCCTGGAGGCATCACCCCCTGAGTTTTGCTGAGATGAGCAGCTAGAAGTATGTTTTCATGCCGTTTAGTCATGTTACTCAATGCCACAGGATATTGCAAAAGCCAGAAAGTGTAAAGGACCTCAAAAGAGAATTAGGT
Source organism: Sagittarius serpentarius (assembly GCA_034782735.1). Classification (NCBI taxonomy): domain Eukaryota; kingdom Metazoa; phylum Chordata; class Aves; order Accipitriformes; family Sagittariidae; genus Sagittarius; species Sagittarius serpentarius. The sequence continues at coordinate 15,957,566 of JAVKLA010000039.1, read as the reverse complement.
AAAGTCCCTCAGACAGTGTCAGTCAAGAAAACAGCACACTCTTCTCTTAAGGGACTTGGGAGCAAAGGCTGGGAGAGGTGAAGCCAGAGCACATTGGTTTTTGTGACAGCAGTTGTCTGCAACGTTTTATAGGTACTGCTGCGCTGGAAGAAGATGCTCAGATCCTGAAGGTGATCGAGGCATACTGTACCGGGGCAGGCTTCCAGCAAGCCCTCAGCTCAGGTGGGCACGCAACCAGATTATTCAGTTCATATTCTGCCTGCAACACTGATAACCCCTCTGGGAAAAACCAGATGGTTGCATCATACAGCAACGAGACTCATGCTAGGAAACTGTGTGGTGTTCAATCTTGAAGATAAGGGAGCTTCACCTATCTAGTGGTTTAGTTGCCATTGTTTTTCTTCTAAACACAGAGAATGAAGCAGGTAGGAGGGCAGATGAGACACAGCTATTTCACCAGCACTTGTTAGGAATTAAGCAAACCTAGTCAGTGCCTGTGGCTGTCAGCACTGAAAACCTGATGGTAATCTCAGGTTGCATATAGCTTTAGAAAGGAAGCATGAATATTATCTCTCAATCAGCCGCGTGTTTAAGAACAAGCTGCTTCGTAAGAACCTAACATCTTCAACTCTGGAAATATAACTATTTAAGTTGCTGGTGAGGTGTCAAATTAAATCACTGAACTATCAAATAATGGTACATTTAAAAAAGGGAGGGCATGTTTCTTCTGAAAGCTCTTGACCCTAATCGAATGTTTTCATTTATAAGTCATGATGTAGCTTTAGATGCAATGAACACTCTTAAAAAGTTTCCACTTGCTGCTTTAGCTCAGGGTTAGCGGTACGTACAAGCCTGTATTTAACCGTGGCAGATAGCCGGCGGCTGCTCGAACCCCTGCGTCCCCGGTCTGCCCCGGCCTTGCAGAGGAGCCGGGAGAACGAGGGCTGCATTTGCCGTGCTGCCTCCGGAGTGGCCTGGGCATCAGGGAAAGTCTCCCTTTTTTCTACCTGATGAGTAATTCTTGTACACAGGCTCCCGTAAAGACTCCCTCCCCCAAGTCCTTCTTCCTGAGGAAGAGAAAATCATCGTAGAGGAAACACGAAGCAACGGCCAGACTGTCACGGAGGAAAAGTAAGCGCAGCTGCTCTCCACTTGCAGATCCCCTCATCGCTTTTTGGAAGGACCTTAAAAACCCATGCCCTCTCCTGCATCTCTGCAGAGGAGTGGGGCCGGTGTCACCGACCGCTGCCTTCGTGCTGGCAAGAACCACTGGGCTATTTCAGTTGCTATTTTGTCCCTTTTTAAGAAAAGAGCCGCCTTCCCAGCTGCTCTGACGTGGCTGTAGCCCCCCGGGAGTCTGTGTGCTGGGTCCCGAGAGCCAGTTTATCGAGTCGCAGAGCTTATCCGTATGTGGCTAATGGTGTCGGGGAGGACAGAACCAAACAAGTGGCTCTTTTTTTTTTTAGCTACTGACGTACTGGGCTGCTGCTACCCCTCGGGAGCCCGCCTGGCACCCTGTCTGTGAGTGCTCCCAGCCTGTTACATAGCTTCAGCATCACAGTGACTGCGTTGATCCACTCCTTTTCCAATCCAGACAGTGCATTCCTTTCATGCTTGGTTTTTTGCAGCCATAACCTCAAGGAATCAAGGCCATTTTCCAAAAGATGCTCAGGCATTTCCAGTTTTAAAGTAATTGTTATTTACTGCAGTAGTGTTAACAAGGAAGCCAAAGCCACAGTCCTTTGTTGATAACTTAAAAGATAGCAGAACAAGGTATTTTTCTTGAGTTTTGAGAAGAGAGCCCTGAATTTTGGACCGGTGGCCTATAAATGCTCCTGGGCATTCCAGACTTTCCAGAGTCTTCTCACAGGCAGCAATAGCAGCAGCCTGATGCTTGCAAAGCAGAAGCTGGAAGCACCTTCCTTATCAGTGCCTTGCTCATGAAAGCTCCCATGCTGTTGCTGTTTTGCTGCACTTCAGCTCTTTTTATTCCGTTTTTGTTTTTTTTTTTTTTTTTGCATTTCTTTTTGCAGGAGCCTTGTTGACACGGTTTATGCACTGAAAGATGAAGTGAAAGAACTGAAGCAGGTAATTTGAGTGGGATTGTTTGCGCTGGGAGTTGAGCAAAAGCCAGCCAGGCCACACCGGGTCGTTGTCTTCGACTGGTCGGTGCTCAGGCAAAGTCTTGCCAGTGCTGGTGCGGTCCTGCAGCTCCCTGAATCAGCGTTAGTTTTCTCCTGGTTTAGCTCCCTGAATCAGTTCATCACGCAGTCCCTTGGGCACCAGAGCCAGCAGGAAGGTCTTTGTGGTAACATGAAACTTTCTCCCTACTCTAAAAGCTCTTTCAGCGTGACTGTTCATTTTATAGGGGTCTGGTGGATACCCATTCTTGTAGACTCAGAGGAAATATGTCCTCCTCCCTCCAGCCCCACGCCTGGAGGTGGGAGAGACCACCCTGGGAGAAGAGGGTCCTCCGACCCAGGCTAAAATTAGGTTTCCAGGAGGATGCTTCTGCCTGCTCAAAGTAACTGGGACTTTCATGCAGGTCTGTAAGGTAGTAAGGGTCTGCTTGAGTGGATCGGACCACAAGTAACCCGTGTTGTTCATCCTGACAAGGCGGCAGTGACCTGTCCAATGTCCCTGATATTTCATCACCTCTGAGGCACCAGGAAGCCAGGCGCATTGAAGTACCTCATTGCGTAAAGTGCGTGGGCACTAACTGCATCTTTATTCCTTTATTTTTCCCCTCGCAGGAGAACAAAAGGATGAAACAGTGTTTGGAGGAAGAGCTTAAATCCAGGAAGGACTTGGAGAAGCTGGTTAGAAGACTGCTGAAGCAGACAGACGAGTGTGGCAGGGAAGACACGGGGCGCAAGTCGTCCCTGATCGCCTGAATTCGGGGAGAAGCTGCTGGCAGTGGTGTGTGACCTCAGGTGTTTTTTGGGAAGCGGAACTGGATCCTTTGCCTCTTCTTGCTCCTTATTTTGTTGGTTTTGGGAATTTTGTTACCAAAAAAAAAAAGTCATAGAGAAAAAAAAAGTTTTTCTTCCATCCAATAAGGAAATAAACCAGAAACAATCGATCACAACTAAACCAGTAAGCAAGCGGTCCATGATTCACAATTCATCTGCAGCAACTAATACCTCATCCGTACCTGCTACTGGGAGCAAATACAAACTCTGCTAATTATTGCCACTCACAAAGGGTTTGGCAGCAGTTTCCTAGAGGAAGCTTAAGCACTTTTTAATGCTTTCATTCTTTTCAAAAGCACCGGTACCTATTTATTGAATGAAAACATTATTGAGGTGGCATTGAGCAGAAACCAAAAAGCACCATGCTCCTCCTTTCAGATAATCACAACTGGGGAAGATTTTCCCATCCTCCTTCTTTTTCCCCATTAGTTGACTGTAGCGAACTAGAGCCCAGCAATACTGTGGTTCCCGTGTGGCCTTGATACTGATTAAAATGTGCAATTAACATGAAGACATGTGAACTCCTTGGGGAAGTCAGATCTGGAGCACCTGTCAGAGCGCATGGGAAGGTATGTTGCAGTGCTGCCTCCTAACAGCTCGTGATCAGCACAACAGGTAACTGCTGTTCTGCCCCTGCCCGTCCCTTTTCTTATGCATGACTGATAACTCCTACCCCCTGCTTTGTTTTCACATTGAGTGTCCAGGTATCATATCAGTTTATAGTTTTGCTGTGCTTCCCCTTGCAGGACGTGCTTTTCTCTGTATGAAATGTAAACGCTGCTTGACAACAAAAAACAACCCCCAAACGTGCTGGTTCCCTGCTCCCTTCTGCCCACGTTAGGCTCTCCATCGCTCCTTCCCAAAGGCTGGGAACGTAGCCAATGGCCACTTCTCCCTCCATCGCCCCAAAGGGGCTTTTGGCTAGGAAAAAGGAACTTTCTCTTGGAATAGGAAAGCTGTTTATGTTTATGCTTTGACAAGAACAGAAACGCTCCTGGGGCAAGGACATGCAACACCCTTCCAGATCCCTGCACAGCTCCTCGAACACAGCACACAGGCAACATGCATATGTATCAATCAGCTATCTTCATCTTATTTGGTGTTATACTCTAGTTTAGAACTGATGTTTTCCTTCCCTCCTTAGCAGCATTATAAAAGTAACCTTCTGTTAAAGTTAATGATAAGTCTTACGTATATCACAGGGCGGCATGGTCCCAGGATGTGCGGACACACCACAGCTCATTGCAGTCATGCCATTACGTTGGTCATGAAGGACATAATAGAGGCAATAATTACAACTCCCTCCTCTCAATTAAAATTTAGCCAGAACATAGCAAATGGTGTTTGGGGAGAGCTAGACTCCAAAACATCACAAGGAGTGTAAACAGAAACCCTCTTTCTTTAAATCTAAGTTGTTTCTAGGACAAAACAGAGGTCGTTTTTTTTGCTCTGGCTACGTTTGCCATCTCCAGAGCATCCCAGCTGGATGGCAGCTCCCCACATCCCCGCCCAGGCGCGCAGTTGAGCGGTTTGGTCAACAGTCAAGCCCTGCTGGGCTGGTTAATCGTTTTCCAGGGTAACAGCCTTTGCTGCACACTGAGCAGCTTCCGCTGCTATTCTGGGATGCCATGCCCAGACACCCTGGCATTGACCGGTCCTGCTGCCTGCCCAAAGGCGGGCTGGGGGCCGGGCTCGCGACGTGCAGCGGTGCAAGGAAGCAAACCAAGGGCCATTTACACTCTGAGGAGAGGGTAGAAATGTTTCCCTGCTGCCCCTCTGGTTTAGTTGAAACCTGTGCTGTGTACATATGCATGTTTGTAAGATGTAATGTGATGGAGGGCACACTGGGACATTTTGGATCAAGTGTTTGTCAAGAGCTAGAAGCCAAAAAAGACAAGAAAATAAAATAAAAAGGAAAAGAAGCCATGCCAGATGGACAGCAATGTTTCCATATTTACTTTGTTTACAGTGCTTTGTAAATAGGTTCCAGTGAGTCTGTCTTTAGATGGATGTTGTGTCAGCTGCCTTCCAGTTTATCTTTGTCATGTAGGTTTATTTACTGTAACTACTTATGCAAGTTCAATTTTTCTAACGTTTTTATTTTGAACAGTTTTTTAATTGACATTTTCAACAAATAAAGAAGGATAAAAATCGCTTCTTAGCTCTCAGTGCTGCTTCCTTTGTTTGCACCACAAAAGCAGAGCCAGTGCTTGCTCTGGGCATCCCTGATTTGCTCAAAATGCCCGTGGCTGCATCATCCACCCTCCAATTTACTGGATGCTCGTGGCGATACTGGTGCAAATGGTGATGCTAGCACTTGGGCTGTTGTTCCCACCATCACCCAGACCTGCAGCAGGGAAGGGTGCCTGGTCCCAGGGGAAGGAGATGCATTTCCATCCCTCAAGCCCCACTTGCACTCTGCTAACAAGGATGCTTTATGGAGAACTATCTGCTCTCCGCTGCACCGGCGGTTTGCTGTAGGTAAGTGACTTCCTGCCTGTTTGAGATTTTATTATTTATATAATTTTTTTTTTTTAGTTAGTGCATGTTTTTTTCTGGCGATTAGGTGTGGTGACAGGATTTCCTTTGGTCTACCACTTGGACAAGACCTCTCCTGCATGCTGATATTTTTAACTCTTTGGTACAGACATGCTGCGCTCTCAGCCCGCAGCCAAAGCGGGAGGATCGAGGGCAGGAGGGCCAGACACTGCTCTGCCTCCCCAAACACAGCAATCGGAGCGGGAAAAAGAACAAGTGAAAAAGAAACACTGGCCTTGGGTGCATCGTAGAAAAACACCAATGTCTGCAATGGAGCCCACTTGAACCCCAGTGGCCTTTGGGGAATTATTGCAGAGGCAGAGCAGGACCACATCCAGACCCGTGTGCCCCAGAGCCTGCACTGGGCGGACGAGCAAGGAGGAGGCATCCCCCAGGCTCATTTTGGAGGGAGCATCTCCACTCCCAGGTCCCTGAGAGGCCAGATCCAGTCCTTAAAAGGACACCATCCATCCTGCTTTTCTGCTGAATACGGGGTCCCTTTGGTTCCCTCTATGATGCCAACTCCCAACCCCTTTGCATGACCCAACTCCAACGCAGGCAGCACCAGCATCCTCCAAGCAAGAAAGTCTGGCTTCCAATGACCATCAACATGAAAAACCAGGACAAAAAATAAACCACCCAACAGCTTAGTCTGTGCAGCCCAAACCACCGCCGCGGCCGGGGATGCCCTGGAGGTGCCCATTTGTGGTGGGCTGCTCCCACCCACCATCCCAGTGCTGCACCGCTCCACTGGACACATGCCCCCAAACCGAAATGGGAGGGACAAGTCTCCCTTGCCCCAGGCAGGGGTGCATGCTATGGGTTTGGCCTCCTAGAAAAGATGGAGACCTGCCACTGGGGACCCTGCCCCGACCAGGAGAAAGGGTTGTCACCAAGCAAGGGGTGCCGAGGCAAGGCTGGCACCCAGGCACACGGTGCCTAACTGGGAAGGGGGATTAAAAAAAAAAAAAAAAAGAAACCAAAGTAGTGCACAGAGATGCCAGGACAGACTTGTCACCCGGGTGGCCACCATGCACAGCCACGCAGCACGTGGCCAGCCATCCTCCAGCTCCTGCTGCCCAGCAGCCCTGAGCTCAGGGGCACGAGCTGGAGAGGTCCCACTTGGAAACCTGCATCCCAACCTTTTTTGAAGAGGAAAAAAAACCAAAAGAAAATCTAATTTCTTGTATAAAACTAAAAAAAAACAACCCACCACCACATATATTTCCTGGTGAGCTCAGTGTGTCTTGAACCATGCAATCACCCCTCCCAGCAGATAACCATACTGCTGCTTACTCCTGCCGCTGCTCCTCCGTGACCACCCGTGCCAGTCCTGCCGATGTGCCCCACATACTCATCATCACCCTCTCATCCCCTTCTCCCTTCTTTACTCGGAAAGAAGAACAAAAATCAGTTCAGAAACCGTGAAATCCACAGCCCAAGGAGTGACAGAGAGGCCCCACGTCAAGGGAAAAATCAATGTATTGACAACCTTCAAACTTTCCATGGCGAGAGGAAACCTGCACCTGCCACGGCACCGGGCAGGGGCTGGGGAGGAGAACAAAGCCACTCGGGAGACGGCCACAGCTGGATGGTAGCAATTGCATCTCCTCCCCTCCCACGCACCACCTCACGTCTGAATCCCACGGGCTATTTTTGGCAAGTGAAGAAACAGAGCCAAGAAACAAAAGCCCTGGGAAAGGCAGCAGTGTGGGCAGGGGGCTGGGCAGGCAGCCCTCGAGGCAGGGGAAGGCAGCAGTTGGCATCTGCTGCTCTTGCTGCAGAATTTATAAAGTCGGTTTATGCCTTTTGTTTTTTCCTCCCCTCTTTAATTGTTTCTCCCAACCATGCATGAAAAATCTATTTCTCCATGCGATTTGCCGCTCCTGGATCCCCTCTCGGTGATCTGGGCGGAGGATCACAGCCTGGCCCAAACCCTCCGGCGGGTGCTTCTAGCCACCAAAGCTGAGGGGCCGGGGGGGGTTCCAAGGCTGTGCACCGATCACAATTTCCCCTCGCCTGTGACAAAGAGCATTTCTGCCCCTGAAGGATCAGGGCACCCGAGAATGACCACGCACAAGCTCCTCACAGCTCTCCCTCCCTCTCCTCATCTGCTTGCTCCCAGCTAGCTTTTCCCCCTTTCTCAGACCATGCCAGTTTGCACGGTCTTTGGTTTCTCCTGCGGTTCCCACCCACACTCCCACCGTGGCCGGGCACCTCAACCTCCCCTACAACAGCGTGGGGCTCCCCAGCCACACCAGCGCTGCCTCCACAAGCCCAGCCCGCAGGGCCTGGCTGGTTTTCAGCAGCGGCAGGGCTGTGGTTGGACCCACACCACCGCCGGACACGGCGGCCGCCCAGCCCCTGCTGCCCCACGCGTGGCGGCCACAGGATCGCACCTCGTGCAGCATCCGTCCCTCTGCTTCAAAGCACAGACGTCCCTGCAGGCTCCGTGACCTGAGGGCAGGCAGGAATAGTCCTCTTCCAGCCAGGTGTCCTAAATTCCCTTAAATTAGCCCCCACCCCTCTGCTCCACAGTTGTGCCGGGGGCTCCAGCCCTGGTGCCTCCCTGCCTTCCCAGGCCAGGGGAGGGTCCCTCCTCCCTCTTCCAGCCAAAATGCCCCCGGCACTGCCTGGCCCTGGCACCCCAACATGCCCCAAGGAGCAGGGTGGGATGGCTACCCCCAGAGGCTCTCCTCACTGTGTCCCCCAGTGCCACCCCACTGTCCTTTTGGTCCCCAGACTCCAAGCAGGACCCCAGGAAACCCCAGCCTGGGGCTGAGAAGGGTGAGTGGCGTTCAAGGCATACAAAGCACCCTATCTCTTAGTTCGTAAATTGTAGTAGTTGTAGGGTGACAGTGGACGAAACCCCACAGTCAGGAAGGGAGAGCCCTGAACTCTGCAAAACAGAGCTATGGCCGCGTACAGTCCCTTGGCACGCAGTCTCTCTCTGTTTACGACTATAAGACAGTTTTAGTTAAATAAATAGTTTTTATACATGGTGTCAGACAAGAGTGGTCCATTCCCTGACAAAGTTAGGCAGTTTTGGAGAACAGCCAACAAATGTGTATTAAATTATAGCAAAACCACACTGGCTCTGAGCTCTCCTCTACTGACTTTGGGAAGGGGCCGTGCCGGGCACCCAGCACTGCAATGAGCTGTGCAAAGACTGCCCCACCGTCCCGGCAGTGGTGGCACTTGGGCACCGTGTTAGGACCAGACCTGCAGCCTCCAGCTGAGCGAACCCTAAGGAATGCCTAAATCTGAAAGCTCTTCCACTTGCAAACCTGTTGGCTTCCAGGAGTATTTCCAAACTTTTGCACTCCAACAAGCATGACCTGTATAACCAAATGCTCCAGGCTTGCCACCTTTGGCATCTTTAGACGCTTTTAAAAAATGCTGCATCGACATCTTTGTGCCCTGCTGTTGCTCAGCTCACCTTCCCTGCAGGCCAAGCTGGAGAAGAGGGTCAGGGAGACCCCGGGGTGCAGTGTCACCCAGGTACCCCCTGCCCAAGATGGGGTCCTGCCCACCTGCACAGTCCTGCTCTCCTGGAGCCCCAGGAAAAGTGCTGCCGTGGGCATATCCTCACTGAGGGCAACCAGAAGATGCTTTGCACACACACCTTGGAGGGCTTGTCAAGAAGCAGTTGGTCCTGCCACTCCCGTGCTTTCGTGGTCCTCCTCCTGGGGTAGGAGGGGTCTCAGGAGAGGAGGCAGGTCCAGATTTGATGGTGGTGGCCAACATGCCTTCCACAGGGGAGTGAAACAGTCCGCAGGCAGAAGGTCCTCTGCCCGCAGCGGTGGGAGGAGGACAGTCTGGCAAGCGGATTCGGGTCACCGAGAGCAGACCACTGCTAGTGCCTTACCCGCACACTGGCTTGAAATTAGCAGTCCCCCCTTGGCCACCGATCACCCCTCTGATGCGGGGCAATTATCACCGAGCGTGAACGCGGCCAAGGCAGTGCCACCCTAAGCAAGAAGGCTGGTTGAGTTTCATAGATAGGCATGGGTGGAAAAAAGCCAGTTCTCAAGATAAAGCAGACAGTTAGGGTGGCAACGATGCATCACCAGCATCTAGCACATAAGGACAGCACTTGGGTGATTGATTCCTTTAGAGGAGACGTTCCTAAGCCTTTTAATGTTTTTCCGTTGATGTTTTGTAGGCAGATTGGTACGGGAGATATGTATGAACCCAGCTTGGCTGGAGTGCCCTAAGCCATCCTACGTTGTTAGGAAAGAAATGCTGATGGTAGAATTTGCTAAATAAAGCTCTTGTGACATAACGGGGACATCCACCCTGCCAGGCACACAGGGCATGGTGAACCCAGACACACACCACCAGCACGTACCAAACCATTGGCGATGACAGAAAAAAGCAAAGTGCAAACAACAACAGCTTCAAACTTTGTTCCGTTTGTGTTCATTAATAAATAACAAAATATACAAATTAAGAAACAAGAAAACCAAAGAGGAATAGGAACATAAATATGGGAAACAGGGAAAAGCCACTTTGTTCAACGAAGTCAGGCTGGACCCCCAGCTTGGGGCAGTCCCCTCCTCACTACAGCTTGAAGATGCCAAAGTAGGTGCTGCCATGGCTGTAGTTCACTCGTGTTGAGTCTGTCACATTGACAAAGACCATGTCACCTTCCCGGAGCTTGAAGACACCTCCCTCCCGGATGGACTGGAGGTCGCAGAGAGACGTGGAGGTGCTGTGTGTGTCTAGTCCCTTCAGCAAGAGCCGGTCCTCTTCCATGGGGAGATACAAATAAATATAGAGGGTGAAGGGTGCTGAAGTCGCTGCCTTGGTGCAGAAGCTGACTTGGGAGTAGATGTAGTAGAGCCCTGCTTCCTTCACCTTCAGTTTCCCTTCCTGGTAGGCTATTGAGTTGTTGTTCATGGGGCCATACATCGTCGTCTTCCACTCTAGCACTGAAGGGGGAAAGCATGGCAGATGAGTTAGGGGAAAGAGGCATCCAGTTTGGCAGGCTGATTTTGGGGGCACACCTTACAGACATTTGGCATCACAGCCTCTGTCTTCTGCAGGGTGTGGGGTGGGTCCTGCCCAGCCCAGGAGACCATCCCCAGCCCAAGGGGAGCAACGTCCCCTTCCCCAAGGCTGGGACATGTTTAACCCATGTTTCTGGCCAGTGGCTTTGACACCTTTGAATCAATGATGCAAGCAGAGGAGCATTTTGCTTCCTTCATCCAACCAAGTGGAAATGTTTAGAGTGGAGGATTGCACACAGTTGCCACCACAGGCCAAACGCCCGCCCCGTGCCTGCCCCTGTAGGGTTGCTATCTTCATGGCTTTAGGTGGCACAGCCTCCGAGTCCTCAGAGCACTGCCAAAACACACTGCAGGTCCTGTCTTCAGAGGCACCCATCCCAGGGCACATAGTTTTTCCAGACTAGGTGCTGCCTTTCCTCCAAAGTCGCTCCTCCACTTGGCCTCCAGAGAAGGCGAGACTTTGCCAAGGAGGCACAAAAACAAATGTCCCACCTGGCAGGGTGTGGAGCTGAAGGGTTTTGCATGGCAAGTGCTGCCTCCCACCGCTGGGACCACTGCCCGTGCAGACCTGCTACTGCCATGGCTTTTGGGGCACTATCGGTGCCGTCAGAGTAGCTCATGAACACACGCTCCTGCTGGAGTCGGTACAGACAAGTCAATACAGAGACGAGGAAGCTGTGGCCGTAGGGGCTGAGCTCAGCTACGACCTCCAGGAGGGATTTTGGACCTCCGCCTTCCCCAGCCTACAGAGACACCTGTGAGAGCAGCAACAGTGAGCAACCTGGCTCCAAGGGGAATGACGGGTTCAACTGTCCCAGCCCGGAGTCCCAGGCCCTGCAGCAGGGTGGTCCTGAAGGAGCCACGCAGCCCATGGTCCATGTCCATGCATCCCATAGGGATGTTTTCCTCTGTGCCTGACTGCTGAGGCACAGAGTCAAGCTCCAGGCAGCCGCTGCTCTCTGGGCCATTTCAACCTGCTTTATAGGCTCAACAAGTGCTTAAGCAGCGAGTTTTAAAATGCAGCGAGTTTCTTGCTTCTTTGATCTTATCTAACACTAAGCTTTCCACAGGTAGACTGAGCTCTGGGTGAAATGCTGCGTCAGAGATGGAAAGAGCAGTTGCAGATTACTGGCAGTTACTCCAGAATTAAAACAAACGTGCTCAGATTGCGAAATCCTTGCCAGATTGAGAGACCTTGCAAGCTCTTACTCACTTTGGTAATCCTTGCTCTTGCTATGGCTACGCTGGGCAACAGAGCTGCGAGAGCAACCACAGTCTGCGCAGAGGGATGCATGAATGCAAATGGACTCAATGTACGTTTCTCAGACCTAACGTGGCCATGGCTGTAAGTGCAGCTTGCCTAAATCAGTTTGGAGCTATCTAGGTTGCGACTGTAAAGTCACCAGCCAGCCCATATTGCTACCAGGACCGCTACAGGTGAGAAGATGATTAGTTCAGCAGATACAATATGCCAGCAGAGCCCTCCTGCAGCAGCCACCCCGCCAAGACACGGCTAGGAGAGCAAAAGCCTTGTGTTTTGAGTCCAAAAGAAAAATGAGAGGTTGGTTTTCTTAAATACGAAGGGAAATTGTTTCCCGCTCACAAAAAACACTGTAAAGATTAAGCCATTGTGGTGCATTTCTAGGAAGGCGTATAAAAGCCTACTGAGGACAAGTGGCATGGGATGCAGGAACCCCGCGCGGCCCAGGCGCACGCGGTGATGTGACCACCAGGAGGTTTGCTGTGCTCTGGGGACACGATTTCAAGCTGGAGTTGCATTGTCCCTGTGCCTGCCCTTACAGAGCCACGGGGCAGGACTGCAGGGTCCGGCCGCGGGACGCACACCGCCGTGCCCCACTGGGTCCCTGGCCAAGGCAGTGCCGAGCAGGTCTGTCTTACCTGAGACTGCCTTGTTGCTCTTCTGACCTGCCAGGTGGGCTGCAATCGGCTGCCTCTTCTCCGCTGCAATTCAGAAAGGACGGTGTTATTGATGCCTTGGCACCCGCTGTGCCCCTCCCCAGGCAGCACAGCTCCTCTGCAGGGACCGCGGCACCTCCCACCCTTGATATTGCTCTGTGGGCCAAATCCAGCTCAGAGACACAGTCTCCAAAGTCATTCCCCCGCCGACCCCAGCACTGGGTGAGGCAGGATCTGGCCTCTCCTCAGCAAAGACACTCGGTTGCCATCAAGGTGGAGCCTCTGAGGGATAAAGCCCACAGAGGAGACTGTGCCGCCTTGCCCACCATGGGAACAGGACCTGGAGGTGCCTTACCTGCCGCGGACGTCTCGTTTTTGTGCATCGAATGGGGATGCTCATGGTGCTTATGGCCTGCAATGTGAAAAGGCCAGGGGTTTAACTTTGGATTCGTTCTCATTGGCTTCAGGCAACGTGGCACCCAAAGCCGCCTGCCCCAGCGAGAGAGCCATGCCCAGTGCCTCCCCCTGCCAGCCCCATGCCGTGCACCATCCTACCCCCATGGGGATGCTCCGAACCCCGGCCCAGTCCTCTGGCTCCGGGCCGTGCCCTGGGGCACCAGCAGGCTGTTGCAGACTGAAGATCCCCCTTCCCAGACCAAGCTACACCTCCTGCCCCTGGCAAGCCACGGGTGCGCTGGTGGCACCAGGAAACTCACCTCTCTGCATTTCAAACTTGGGCTGCCCCTTGCTGGCTTCCCCGTCCTGTAACAACAGCAATAACAGATGTGGGGGTTTTTAAAGATGTACAAATCAATGATTTTGAAAGTTTCTGTATAAAGGATGCTCTGGTCACTGCTCAGGCTGGTGCTGTTTGGCCCCAACAGCCCTGCCAGCTCTTGGCAGAGGGTACCCGAAACCGCAGAGCCCCTCCAGTACCTTCCCCAGGATCACATACGGCCATGGGCTGACCAGCTGTTTGCAGCACAGGGTTTATAGGGTTTACTATCTTAGGCTTTATGCAATTAAAATGATGTGATGAGGAAAGTTTCTTTGGAAACAAACAAGCAAAAAAATCTCCTTTTCCTTTAAAACCATGTTGTAGAGCCATGTTGTAGATGGTGCCCAGCAAGCTGGGCACATCCCTACCCCCTACAAGGCAGAGGGGTTCAGGATAGCCGAGCAGGGCCTCTCTCAGACACAATTTTCTGTTGTCAGTTGAGTAATGATGCAAACCTGAAGGTTTAGCTGAGGCATTTGATGCCATTGGGCACTGACAACGAGGAAGAAATGTCTCTCTCCTGCCTGCTCTGGCCAGCAAAGCCACTCCTAAACAGCGAATTCAAGGGCTGAGCAGGCGGAGAGCACCTCGTCCCTGGCGGGGCAGCCCTCCGCCGCTCCAAGAGGACATTGCAGTGCAGGTTGGCTCTTTTGCACCTAAACGCATGAAGCCACTGCACTGGCTGGAGGTGCCATCCCCGAGCCCGTAGGGTGGCATTTGCACAGCACCTTCCTCCTCCTCGCCGGCTGCTGGGAGCCATGCCGCCTGGCCCAAGCCTTGCACCCGTCATCGACACCTGGGCAAAGGGGGAGTAAAAGTGCTCCCAGCGGCAGGTGGCTGCAAGCATCCTCACAGCCACCCGGCACAGGATCAGAGCAAGGTGCCAGACGGCCGAAAAAAAATCCCTGTTTTTCAGACCGGGATCAGAGCGCAGAGCCAGGGGTGGCTGCAGCTCCACGCCTGCCAGCGCAAGCCCCGAGCACCCCTCGGCGTGCCGCAGCTGGACACGCTCTGGCCAAGACCCTTTTTGAGAAAAAAAAGGATGAGATTTTTCAGTGATATCAATACAGTGTAAAAAAAGGGCGTGTGCTATGCAGCCCCAAGGTAAAAAAGAAGCTTGGGGTGAAGCTGAGTGTGTGCCTGGGAGCCCCCCCCTCCACCTTCAGTGGGGTCTTTATCCTCCTAACAGCAGTGTACCTTGCACTGGAGGTCCTGGAAGCCCTTTAAAATCTTTTCACAGTCCAGTAATGTTGACTTCTGACCTCCTGCCGTCTGACATTTCTGTATTTTCCTCAGGAAGATGTAATCTTCATTTAAGCTCAGCACCTCTTCCATCTGCCAGTGGGGGAGAGAAGAGAGGGTGAATGGGATGTTAGTGGGAAACCTGCAGCAGCTGACAGCGGAGCCATGCCGTGTTCCTGCCAGTGATAAATCACAGCCTGGAATGCTCAGGGACGGTTGTTCAGCATTGGGATGAGACAGGCAGACACACTGCAGGTACCAGTGGCTCCCATCAGCCGCCTGGCACAGCATCTGCACCTGCATCCGCCGGGAACTGCACCCATGGGGCTGACCCTGGTTGGCAACGCTGGATGAGAGGAGGATTGCTCAGGATCCCTTCCTATTTTCTCTCACCTTGATAATGAAATTAAATTTCCCACTCTGCCTTTTCCAAAAGACAGGTGGCCGATATCCACCCGCCTGCATTTACAGCCAGCAGCACAGAAATCTCAGCGAGTGGCTCGGGGCTCGCTGCTGCGGCTCCAGTGGCCCCGGCAAGCAGCTGGGACGCTCGCTCAGCCCCGCGCTGCTCTGCCCGTGCAAGGTGGCTTTTCGTTTTTTTAATCTGGCTTATTGACTGAAAGAGCTGCCAAGAGATCAAAACAACTTGTGGGCTGGGGCTGAATTCTGCCAAGAGCTTCAGATTAAAAAAAAATCAGATTAAAAAAATCAGATTAAAAAAAATCAGAAAGCCAAAAAAAAGAATAAATATATAAGAAGCTATAGAAACACTGATTTTTGAAATTACACCTGTTTTTTCTAAAAACCTAACATTTGGCTAAATGGTAAAGAGAAGTACAGACAGACAGGAGGGGACACAGCCTGGCAGAGCCCTCAGGGACGTGGAGGGTCAGGTTTGAAGCCCTGCTGTAAGCTCTGAAGGCAGCTGAAATGCTCCAGCCACCCATGACTGTATTTCGGCTGACTCTGATCCTCTGCCACGGCCCCGTGCAGCCACGTTTCACTCTGCCAGGGACCCTCTACTCACCCCTTCACCCCAGGCTGCAGGCTCTGTGCAGCAAAGTCCCCTTCCATCCCCCTGACTTTTAAGCCCCTCTAGCTCAGGATTGCTCTGCACCCTTGAAGATTAGAAGTTATCCACTTAAATTTCAATTTAAGTTGAGACAACATCTTTAAAAATCAGTAATGACGGTCTTATTGTATCTGGTAAGGAGAACTCGTTCTGGGATTTAGACACATTTCATTTCTCTAGCGGGTAGTCTTTTTTGGTTTGGAGGAAAGTAGCTTTAAGTCGGTGATTTTAAGCATCATGCAGTGTGGCTGCAGTCATGACAACCTCAGAAACAGCTTTTCAGTTCTTAATTTTTTCATAAATATTGTCCCAAGTATGGGACAGGATCACCGGTACTGTGTCTCTTCAAAAAAAGATGAAGCACTAAGACCAGTCTTTTCTTCCCTAAACAGAAAGACAGCATCTGAAGTGAGATGTTGGTCAGATTCATACATGCAAACACTAAAAAAGATTTCATTTCTGGACCCCCCCGTCCTCGCAATTAGCGTCACAGTGCTGCCAAGTGCTATGGCACCAAAAAAAACACCAACAAGCCTGAAATAACCACTTCTGTGTTTAAGCCACACTCTCTTCTCCCTGGACTGGCCACCAGTTGCCGGGTTTGCTCTTAACGGCTCTTCTTGATTGATCCATTCTCGTTTTGTTAACGAAGGGAAGAGATCTCTTCCTCAGCGTACATCTCAGTGGCAAATTAAAGCAGAAATGAGAACACGGGTGTAATAAATGCTGCTCCTGCATCCATCCAGTGGCCAGCATCATCTTCTACCATGTTCATCCTTTTGGTGAGCGCATCTCGCCACAGCTGAAGGCAAATCGCATTAGCAATCCAGCAGAGACAACTTTTTTTCTCCACTTACCTTATCCATCTTCATGTGAAGATATAAACAGAAGAGGACGGTCCCAATCGTCTGTGCTACAATAAATACAGCGAGGAAGCCCATGAACATTTTCATGGTGCTGGGCGAGGTGCTGCTGACGGGTCGGGGCGTTGCAGGGCTGTAGGGTTCGTTCATCCTCTGTGCACGTTGCTGGGGCTTCTTCAAATGTGCTGCTTGCAAGTAGCATGAGAACTGTTGTGTGAGCAGCCACTGCTCAAGGGATACAGGTTGCAGCAACCTACACTTCCTGGAAAAAACTCTTCGTAGTGGGTAGGTTTGTTCACTACCATCTCCCACAACAAAAAAAGGTTGCTTAGACTTTCTTCTCTGGTGCACTTCCATACTTTTTCCTACCCTTCTACCAGAAGCAGAGAGAGGTTCTTATTCCATATATTCATATTTGCCCTCGAAACGCTCCAGACTGTGCCCCGGTGTTTTTTTCCTGCTGTGGATGAAAGTTTCAGGGCAAGTTGTATTCAAAGAAATGAAGACCATGAATACACAGACAGAGCTGCTGAACAGCACCGTGGGCTGCCAGGGGCTAGGAAGCACTCGGAAAGTTGGTTGCTTCTCAAAAGGGGAAGAAAGGCTTTTTGTCCTCTGTTTCCTTCATGAGAAGGATAATTTTGCAGTGAAGTTGCTTGGCTGAGGCAGGCGGGTTGTGCTGGTTTCTGGCTTTCCCTTGTGCTCCCCATGGGTGAAGTCTCTGCCTGGGTAGGATGGATGACCCTGGAGAAAGGACCACCTCTATGGGCACCGCAGCCCTAGCGTGGGCACAGCTTTCGTGCTCCTCAGCAGACTGCGGGACTTTGGGTCTTGGTGCTTGGCCATCACTTTGGAGAGACAAGTTTTAAGCAGCTTTCTTGGTACCCTAGTGAGGTGCTCACCCTGCACCTGAGGGCACAAGCCATCTCAGACCCTGTCCCTACTTACCCATGTTACCTATATCTATATATCGGGGCATGAAAAGGACTGTTGGGGATGTTGGGCACTCCTGCCAGCTGCTGACCTCCCAGCATCACCTCCACGCAACTGTGGGCAACCCATGTCCCCTCTATGCCCCCACGCCTCACAAGCCGGCAGGGGGGAGGCGAGGGCCTGCCCCCAAGCTCTTCAGGCATCCAACACTTGTGCAGCCACGCACCACCGATAAAATAATTTAGGGTAAATGCAAAGGGGTCCTCGCTGCTTGAAACAGGGACAGACCTCCTTTTTTCCATGTAAAGGGGGTGCAGAGGAGGAGGGCTGCAAGGATGTACTGTGAAGAGGGCTGCAAGGATGTACTGTGAAGAGGGCTGGGGCGCTGGTTTGAAGGCAGTCATCAAGCCATCATGTAAAGCTGTTCTGAAAGTAGCATGCCAAAGGCAATGCTCTTATCAGATGTGCATGCAGCAAATAAAGGGTTGGATCCTGCTAGAAGCAGAGGGGTGCTGAGCAGGGCGCTGCTTGCCAGCAGCTCCAGGAGCGGAGGGTACACAGCGCCTTGTCGGGGCTGCTCAGGGTGTTGCAGGATGGAGGCCAGCGTTCGCTTTTACTATCTACCCACTCTCTCGCATCCTGTCCTGTGTGGTTAAGGCGCTGTGAGCTGCAAATGCAAAAGCTGGTAACAAAGCACAAACATCTCTGCAACCAAGTCAGAGTTTGACCTTGGCAGGTCACCGTGTTCCTAAACATAGCATCCAAATCGCAGGTGCCCCCAGGCTGTATGTGGGCTTGGTCCCATGCACAGCAGGGCTGCGAGCCCAAAGGACAGGGACCAGGTCCAAAGCCCAGCGATGCCGAGGGGACCCCCTCTTGCGACCCAACACAGTGCACCCCCAGCACTGTTTGGGTCACCTCGCTGCTGCCAGGAGGACGCTCCTGTGGGGGCTGGGAAGCCCTGGTGAGCTGGACGGCAAGGCAGCCCTCGGATGGCGAGGACGCGTGGGCAGCCCTCGGGGCACGGGCACCCAGGGGGAGGGACCCCAGGGGCCACTGTCTCCTCTAGAAGGCAAAAATGACACTGGGGGGCTGGCCCCGGAGCTGGTAGCCCCATCCCAAAGCTCCCTTCGTCACAGAGGGGTGACGGTCCTGGCGCGGTGAGGGGTTGCATGGCTGCAAAGCACCAGCCAGGGCCTCAGCCCCAGGCTGTCCGCCGCCCAGCTATTGAACTGCTACCCACAAAGACCCCAGGCCACGGCAGGGATCAGCGCCCGCTCCCCAAAGTCCTCACCCCATGCCTCAGCCCCATGGCGTTCACCGGCATTTTCCAGGGCTCTTCAGAGTTTCCTCTGCATTTAACACTCACATTTGGGGGAAGTCTCTACATGACAAACAAAATGACATGAGAAGTCATCACTTAATACTTTCCCCGAATCCTGAGTTTCGGGACTGAGAGGCAGCCGATAACGTGTGAAACCACAGCAATGAGCGTTGCAGAGAGCAGCAAGTGAGGTTTTGCACAGCTATCCCTGAGCTATTCCCCAGCAGACAAAACTTTTTCAAAGCCGTTTCGGGATAGCCACCCGTCGCTGTTTCGCCGAAATGAGAAGAACCTGTAGGTAACGCCGGAAACCCTGAGCAGATCGCTGGCCCCATTGCATGTACCTTGCTGGGGAAGCTGGAGCCAGCGGCAGCCTCAAAGGGGCTGCCGGGTTCGGTGAGGAGGATGGGGAAAGCCTTCGGTTTTGGGTACCTGGCACAAAACATGACCGGAGGGTTGGCCGGCTTGTGCTGCAAACCAGGAAACTGAGAGTTGCTAGTCACCAGCACCCTGGCGGGAGAAACTGGGTGGAAAATATGACAGCGGGGATCCTGGCAGAGGTTCGTCAGCAGGGAGGGCAGGCTGGCAGCTCCTCTTCAGGAAACCATTGCTCCACATGCTCCCCTCTACTCCGCTCTGGTGAGAGCCCACCTGCAGTGCTGTGTCCAGCTCTGGAGTCCTCAGTTCAAGACAGACATGGACCTGCTGGAGCGGGTCCAAAGGAGGGCTACAAAGATGATCAGGGGGCTGGAACACCTCTCCTATGAAGACAGACTGAAGGAGTTGGGCTTGTTCAGCCTGGAGAAGAGAAGGCTCCGGGGAGGCCTTATTGCGGCCTTCCAATACCTAAAGGGAGCCTATAAGAAAGATGGGGAAAAGCTTTTTAGCAGGCCCTGTAGCGATAGGACTAAGGGAAATGGCTTTAAACTAAAAGAGGGCAGACTTAGACTAGATGCAAGGAAAAAATTTTTTACAATGAGGGTAGTGAAACACTGGCACAGGTTGCCCAGAGAGGTGGTAGAAGCCCCATCC
>JAVKLA010000039.1:15901927-15929368 GCA_034782735.1 Sagittarius serpentarius | reverse complement strand
GATCTGCCTGTCCTTGACTTGACCCATGGGCTTTTTGATCTTATCTCCTCCCTCGTCTTGTTGCAGAAGGGGAGTGAGAGAGCGGCTGGGTGGGCGTCTGGCAGCCAGCCAAGGTCAACCCACCACTGGGTCCCAGCCCTCCCACAGCCCCATTCACTTCCCATTCTGCGATGCAGTTCCTGAGGTGCCTCACTGCCCTTTCTGGCTTCCTGACCAGTGAATTCACCCTGATTCTCAAAGAACTGAGCTGAATCGCTACAGCTAGTAATTACGTAGCGCAATATTGAGTCTCAGTGCTGCCACACGCACACACCTCCTGTCTCTACTAACTGGCCCCCCGGACCGTGAAGGTCTGCGGCAGTACCACATGATGCAGAGACAGTTTCTAAGCGACAGCTTGGATTTGGTGCAGGAAGGAGAATTTCCCCTGATTCCCTCCTGCAGTGTGTGAAATAATAGTGTGCAGGCTCCAGGGCGGTCATCAGGATCTTTGAAAAGGGGACTCAGGTTTTTTTCTTTAGTTCTGCAAGTCAAGAACATCAATGGAACTGAAAGTAGGTTCACACCACAGTGCCCACCCATGCAAAACTATAACGAACCACAAAACCAGGCAATTACACAATCTTCTTCTAATGTTTACCAGGTTCATTTCCCGAGCACCAGCTGCTACCGAAAACAGCCTTAGAAGAGTTTAGTGGTAGAAATGACCTCTGGGTCTACTATTGCCAGAAAAACCACTGAGCTTGTCCTAGAGGGCAGAAGCACATGATTCAGGTCTCTTAAGGATGAGCCCTTGTCCTCAAATAAACCTGCAAGTGTTTCAGTACAAACCCAGAGCTCTCATATCACCTTCCTTCACATACCTGAGCTCAAAGGGAGAAGATGTAAAGCAAGTTTTCCTCCCTGCATGGCAAGGATGGATGGGCCTGTCCCAGGCGGATGGAGCTTGCGGTTCATAGTGCCTGCAAAGAACCATGTGGAAAGGGCATATCTGATTAACAGTAGACAACGGCAATCCCTTAGACCCAATTATGTCCTTTTAGCCCATTTCAGGAGCTGCCAAACACTGTCCCTGCTGAAATCCAGACCAGGATCTTCAGGTTCTCTTTGGTCATGGCCAAAGGCATTATAACACAAGGCATCCAGCAGAGAAGACAGGTAACCACAGACATCACCACAACACCTACGTGATGTTCCTTCTTCTACGAACCTCCTAAAATAACTAGCTGCTTTTATTAAAACCCCCACCAAAGTGAAGTCAAGGTAAGAAGCGAGCTGCAGTACTCTCTCTGAAGAACGGAGTGTGGGAGCCCGCCTGGACACACTGACATGTGGGCTGTCTTGGCCATGCGATGGGATCTGGAGCTGAAACCATCTCTGCCCATAAGGGTTGGTCAAGGCCCAGGCTGTATGCACACTGAGGTGCGCAAGCCGAAACCCCACCGGGCGCACACATCATGGAGCCATGCCAGCTCCAGACACGGTGCCCACCTTGATGCAGGGACACTTTTCCAGGTCAGAAGAGGGATAACACCAAAGAGCTCTGCAGCAATCGATTCCTTCCTCTGAGCAGGTTTCCAAAAACCCCAAGAAATCCCTTTCCGGCTACGTATAAGGACTCAGGAGGAAGCACAAATTACAACCCCTTCACACAGGTGGGGACGTGCCTACCCCTTCTCGCATGGCACAGGAGCAGCACCATGGCCTGGAGGATCGTGGGGCACCTGAAGCCTCTGCTCCCATGTCTTCCTCACAGCCTGTGGATAACTGGAGTTCATGGGATGGGTCAACTTTCTTCTTCTTCCCAGAAGGAGGAGGAAAGTTCTTCCCTAACAGCCGCCGCTACAATCCTTTGCAACGTGGTGGCTCCTGCTGGGTGGCAAGGTGCCAGCGAGTCATTCATAAAATTATGCCTCAGGTAGGAAAAAGGCCAGAGCTCTGCATGGGAAATGAAATGCTGTTGAGATTGCATAGCTGTCCTGGGGATATTAACATATAAATTTAATGAAGAGCCTTTGAGTGTTTCATACATCAGCCCAGCGTACAGCCTTGGTGAACACCAAGCCCCAACGCTCAGCAGCTCTGGGGCGTGATTAAGGCCAAGGAAGCGCTCAGCAGGCGTGACTCCTGAATTGCTGTCTCCCTACAGGGTTCGGTGGTGTCAGAGCAGAAAGTCTCACCTGGATTGGCAGCACATCGACTGGCAGTTTTTGTTCCCACTCACAGCGCTAGAGAAAGCAGGATGGGGTTGCATGGTGCTCAGCACACACCATTACACAGGTTGAGGGCTGGATTACAATGCCAGCCCAGCCCAGCTGGAGCTCAGGAGACACAAGGCATAAAAGCCATCCTACATTAGGGACAAGGATCCAGTGCCTACCTCCAAGAGTACCTGATAACCAAGGAAATTAAGGACCCACCTCATGCCCATCGAAGGTTGTTTGTAACTTCCAGCACAGGGAGATGCATTTAGGAGAGACCTGTGTGTGCTGCTGTGCCCCACAGCATCCCTGAGCTGGAAGCACCGCAGCTTGGTTACACACTGTGACAGAAACACTTGTTTTCCCTCGTTTCACCCCTCTGTCTGATCCTTGCCGAGCCGCTCTACAGTTTTCGTTTCCTTAGCAGTGGGAATTCACTAGTTTTACTGATGCAGTACAGTAACGTAGCACTTCTTCAAGATAAACTTGGTGGGACGTTTGCTTCCCACAGGGCGCCATTTGACGGCCGTGGGACACAGCACGGCTCCCCGGGTAGCAGCATTAGCTGTGGGAGCCAGGACCTTTGGAAGAAGAGCCGGCTTGCAGGCAGTCTGTTACTGCCTCCTTTTGAGGACTAAGGCATATGCAAAGCACTGCCCCTGGAGCGTGCATGAGCTTTGCGTCAACCCTTTTCCACCAGGCGTTGCAGGTGGCTTTTCCAAATATCTTCTTGTTTTATCATCAGGCAAAAAGGTAGTTTTCGTATTCCTTGCCTCAACCCATTTCTTATTCTTGTGTCTTTTGCTGTCCGTACAGCAAATGTAATGTTCAAAGATTGCAGCAGAGCGTGACAAATGTTAAAGTCTTTGGGATCAGTGAACATCTTTTCATTTTGGGCATCTACACAGCAGAGGAGCCTCATCCTGATGGAGCCTCCTAGAATTACCATACTAGCATCATGACATGGCATTTGTCACCCAGGAGCTGCACTATGTATCTGTCACAAGCACCAGCAGCACAAGGAATCCACCCACAAACCAGGGGCAAACTTAATTGCATAAGTGCAAACATACTGCATAGCCTCAGGCATGCAAAGTACTGCTAATAGCACTAATAATCTCCAGGTGCTATAATATGCAAAAGCAACCAGAGGTGACCCTTGCTGTTCCAACTGCTCCCATTCTGCTTCCATGGCAGCAGTGGAAGCAACACAAGGCAAGAGATAAAGAGAAATATCATGCAAAAGCAAAGAGAGATGTGGCATTTGCGTGATCCTACGACACAAGGGACTGCGCACGCTTGGTGAAAACCTGCCGCAGCCAAAATATATACCTAAAGACGCGAGACCGAGTGCCCTTCCTGACGGAGCCATACTGACACAGCTGGATTTCCCAACTCAAGAAGAAATGAGTATATACCCCAGGAAGAAGATATGCTCATCCTTTGACCCTGCAACCCACACGCCAGCAGCACCCAAGTCCAACGCATAAGCCCTGCACACCGCGGAGTGTCACTGCAGAATGAGTGATCACACACTGCAAAATCACCAATACGATTTATTTTTTCAACTAGACCAGCCAGGAATATATTTATTTTTTTGAAGAGAGATTTATGGAGGCCCAAGCTCTGAACCAGGTCCTGAAAAGAAACAAAGAATAATGGATCGTGTTTGTCCATGGAGTAAATGGCAGCACTGAACGTTCAGGAAATGCAAGACCAGACTTATTTCCTACACGGGAACTAACAATATCTTCTTTCATGCCATAAAGACTTCAGGCTCTCAGTATTTTGCCTATATGACAGATGACTGAAATAGAGCTACTTGAGTTTAGAGCCACCAAAGAATTGGACTCGTGTTACTGAAGCCATTGCTTTGGCTGAGGTTTCAGAAGGGCTCTTAGAGAAGTACAGAAACAAACCAAATCCAAACGCAGTCTTGCAAGAAGGGCTCTTAGTTTCACATCCAACCGCACTTGGTCAGCGAAAACCCGAACACTGACAGTTTATCAGCTGCACAATTTACCCAAACCTACTTCTGAATAATCATAAATCATAAAAGTAGCTGTCAGCTGAGAGGCAGTCTCAAGAACACACATCAAGAGCCAACATAACAGCTTAAAAAGTCCTGCAAATACATAGAATGGTTTGACTCATTTAATTGCTTAAATCAAGCCAAAATCCAATTTAATGACACCCTTATATACAAAGAATGTGTCACAAATAACGCATCAACAGAAATACATGTTTAACACAAAGATGTTAAACTGGTTCTGTGGCAGATGCTCGTTTACATATGTATTGATTTAATTACAGATTTTTCTCTCTCTCCTTTCAAGATTGCTAAAAAAGATTCAGAACACAATCCCAGAACCGCTCAAACTGAGCCAGTTTGACTAGATGCACTAATTTTTTCCTTTCGTCGTGCCTGCAGAGATATGCAACATTCCTGCTCTTATTGACATAAACAAAGTCGGAGGCACAGGCAGGATTGCCACGGCTTAAACTCCTGATGCACCGCTGCGTGCGTCTTCATAAGCATAAAAGCTGGAATCAGGCCAGAAGATCGTTGGGTTTTCAGCCTGCATTAGAGCAAATTTCTGTGCATGCTGCAGCTGTGTATATGAGATACGAGGGGGATGGATATGCACAGGGGAGTAAACCTGGCTCTAGGTTCCCGAGCTCCCCAGTTTGCAAAGCCACAGAAAGCATTTTTCCCAGGTGAGGAGGAGTGATAGAGAAGGCTCTTATTTCCCTGAAACCCCTCTCTTCCCAAGTGTTTCTGCACGGAGATGGGCAGCAATTCTCATTAGTCACTGTTATACAGCTGGTTTGTGCCCTGCAGCCTGTCGGTGTGGGAAATCTGCCTAGAATAAGACCAGCCTGGCAGCCTGCTGGAGCCCAGGCAGTGCCTCTGCCCTGCGGGATAATGTCAGAGCTGCTTCCCAAACCGCCACTTCTCACCAGTATTTCCAGGCTGCTTTCCTGTGTAAGCAAGGAAACCTTAAAAAACCCCCAAAACCTACTTTTTGAGATACCACTACACTGCCTGTGGGCAGACAAAGGGTTTCTGTGCAGGAAGGGGGGTCACCGCTTGCGCCTGTGCCGGGAGGAGGCTGCACAGGGATGCCTTGTGGGATGACGATGCGTGGTGCATCCCCCAACTCGCCGCCTGCCCGTGGCTGTGAGCTGCAGTGTGGCTTTGCCTCCTCATCTTCGCCATCGTTGCACCATCCCATGGGTGTCCCTGTGAGACAAGCGATCCACAACAGTGTTTTGAAAGGCAGACCTAGAAGCCACCTCATCAGACCCAGCTCATCCTCCAGCCCCGCCCAGGCGTGGGCAGGTGTTAGTCACACGCTGACCAGCTTTGTTCAGTATGCCACCTTACAGATGATGCGTATGGGTTTTACGCCTTAAATCCGTCTAATAAACTGACTCCTCCATAATATTTTTTTTGCAGGAAATGGGACAAATGGTGCAACCATGATCCTGGTCCTACGTATTTGGACAAAACCAGAAAAACAGTCCAAATCGCCCAGGGCAGGCGTTGGGCAATCGTTTCACAGTCTGTCGGCGGATGTAGAGGTCAACGAGACGGTGCTTAGATCCTGCATGGAGCAGAGTGGAAATACCCCCTGCCCCTCCTGCCCCAGCCCTTTTACTCAGAGTAAATCACTCACCTTCATGCTACGCAGAGACCTCGGGTGCTGCGTACCCACAACGCAGCGCAGTCCTTGATGCTGTTGTTCTAGTAAAGTACCTTTATGATTCACGAGCAAAATAATGCCTGGCTGCTCTTTGCACACTTAAAGTCAGTAGTTATTGGTGCAACCTTAGGCAGGGGAAAAAGAGTATTTTGATGCTAATCTTTTCTTAAAACATGGCACTGATCCAGCACCAACAGTGCATGGTAGGTGGAACTGCGATAGTATCACACGTCTCAAATGTCTTAGTTATGTGACAGCTTGACTAAAGCCAGGAAATTTTCCTTAAAATCTGCTTATTCTACCTTAAAAAACCCCTCCTTTATGCATCAGGAAGTCCAGCTGGAAGATTTTCCTAGTTGCCCGTCATTTTTAATTAGCCCTTGTGTTTTTCTCTGGCGTGATTTGAGTACAGTACCCAGACTGCACACAGTGTTCCTCACCCTGGTGAGCTGCACATAGTGACTTTCATTAAATACCATTTATCCGACACACACTTGAGACTTGATGATATTTGGGTAGTTCACAAGAAGCAATATCATTCCTCCCTGCCCTCCTGAGAATCTGGGTTGTCTGCATTAGTCCATAATGCTCTACAACCTACACAAAATCCAGAGGTCTTGGTTTCCAGAGCCACAACCAGACCCCGTCAGATGTGGGGGCTGCTCTGTGGGGCCAGTAGCTGGATGGGGTCCACAAAAATTTGAGACAAACAGACTTTTAAGGCTTTCACAGGAACTAATCTTTAAAGACCAAGAAAGGGTTGATCTGCAAGGCCAAATCAG
Source organism: Sagittarius serpentarius (assembly GCA_034782735.1). Classification (NCBI taxonomy): domain Eukaryota; kingdom Metazoa; phylum Chordata; class Aves; order Accipitriformes; family Sagittariidae; genus Sagittarius; species Sagittarius serpentarius. Next base: position 15,922,678 of record JAVKLA010000039.1, on the reverse strand, counting down.
AGGGTTGTCTCTTGACCACATCATTCAGTGGTATTTGCAAGACTTGGGTCATCGCTGAGCCTACAAAGACGGGGTAATAGATGAAGCCCATGCGTGTGGGGGTGCTTCTCTGTTGCCAATAGAGTCACTCGCAGCCGTCCAGGCACAGGGAGACAGCGTGTGACAGGCAGCGAGTACAGGATTATTTTAGGCTGTGCTCAGTTACCAGAGATGCCCTTTGGGTGTTCGGTACATTCAGTTTCCTTCCATCCGCTCAATTTGTTTTTCCATTTGGCAGAGGGATTTACCTAAAGTGACACTTCTCTCTGGTAAATATACAGTATTGGGAGCTAATTGAGTGATTTATAATGCTGAGCATAGAAAGTTTTCATTTTAATTGTGCTGCGTGGGAGAGAGCTGTTCCTTTGTCCCTGTCTCAGGTGGAATGGTGGTAAGCAGGAGACGAAACACTGTTGTGTTTCGGTATGAAATACTGCTTGATAATATTTATATAGCCCTGTGCTGTACCTAGCATTCGCTGTGTGGAGAAAGAGAGATGGGGAAACCACAAATTGCTCTGCTCAGACTCAAACCCAGAGCCTGCAAAGCCCAGGCCGGGGCGATGGGGGGAGATGGGGGTACAGAGGTGAGGATGGAGGTCGGAGAAGCAGCTGGCTTTGCAGGGCCAGCCTTGCTCAAGGGAAGCGCTGCACCCAGCTCAACCCCTGCCGAGAAATCGGGCTGCAGGGGCAGCGTGAACCAGCAGCGTGGGTGCTGATGAGCTCAGCCGGGCTCATGGTAGCTCAGAGGGGAGCTGGGGGACTCTTGCTGGACCGTGTTTTGGGGAACACCACATTTGAGGTAGCTCACAGCCAGTTTGGGTCAGCCAGCTCCATTATGGCTCCAGCCACCTGACAGCAGCCTCTGAGCTGGCCCGGAGAGCCCCGTGGCCCTGTGCTGCAGCCCAGCCACTGACTTGCCACCCCTCAGCTGCCTTTGCACCCCCTCAGCAAAGAAATTGTGATCTGTATGATGTGACCACAGCCGAGTTGCTTGCACAGCAATATTGCCAGTGCGGTAACACGCAGCCGTCTGACACCGTGTGCGATACTGAAATGAGAAGAGCAACCTCCTCCCAGCAACCGAGGCACCAAAACCACCAGTTTGCACCAGTTTTCTGCTGAAATCCTCCAAGTGTAATGATATATCATAATTCAGAGGGGAGTACCAAGGTCTCAGTGGATCAGCAGCTAAGTGGATTAGAGCCCTGAGCCCAAAACATGCAGTGTTTTAAACCAGACAGTACAGGGAAACATATTGCAGAACAAAGTGGTGCAACAACACTTTTACCCTTCACAGGACATCACCTTCTCTAGTGATTTCAGGTTTGCCTTCATTTGTACCAAGGCCACACGGTCACTAGTCATAATTCTGCCCAAGGGGGAAAAAAACCAAACCCAAATGCACACAAAAAAAGAAAAAAACACTAAGGGGCATTTTTACTGACACCAGCTTTGGAAAAGGCTGGCAGAGCACTGTGCTCTCTGAGCAAAGGCACTGCTGGGGTGGGCAGGTTTGGCTCCGGTACCCCACCTTATTGCGGCTCCGGCTGGGGTGGCTGCAGGCAGCAAGACCAACCTGGCAGGCTCCTTGCAGCCAGCAGCAGGGCTGGCAGCCTGCGAGGCTCTCCAGGCTGCTCGGAAATGAAGCAAGCAGAACCAGCCCTTCAGAAATGGACAGAAAGGGCTTGGCTTGGTTTGGTTTGGTGGCTGCCATTTCCCTGGGAGGATTTGGGAGCTCACCTATCCAGGAATGAGGAGCTGTCGCATTCACAAGTGAAGGTGAAAGCCTCTCTGGTCTGATGGGAAGTTCTTTCCTACCCATGCTTCTGCTCGCTGTGCTGGGGGGGAAGGATGCCATGAATTCTCTGCTCCCTTCCTCCAAACCGCTTGCTTTCTTCAATGCTCTGAGAACTTTCCCACATGAAACACTTGAGATTATTTTTCTTAAAAAAGAAAAAAAAAAAGACAAGAAAAAGGAAGAAAAGAAAAAGGATTTTGGACACTGGCAAACACCACACCACTCCTACTTCCTGACCCTTGCAGCCTTGCGCAGGGCACAGATCACACCATTAGTTCAGACAACTACAAATTCACCAGTGCTGCCATGCTCTGGCCAGATCTCAGCCTTGCCGTGTGGCTCCGAGACCCTCACCAGGAGCAGGACTGCCCTGCTTGGCAGAGCCTGCCAGAAAAGAGGCTTAAAAACCGCAAGACAGTCAAAAATTCCAGTGATGAGCAAGTGTTTACCGAAGGCTACATGCCAGGTGAGTACACGAGGTGTTCCTTTCTCACCTGTGATAGGACAAATTAACTGACACCTGAACAAAAACATAACAACAGCATGGGTTCCTTTCTCTGAAAGGGATGAGGAGTATCAGCTCCAGGGTGAGGGCCACCAGCTGTGACCGTTTTCCCAGGTGACATCGCTGTTAGCTCGGCTGTGACTTGGTGGTCCCATGGGCTGGGGCCAGCCAGCCCTTTCGCAGTGAGCCCGGAGACAGCCCAGCTCCCCTGCAAAGCGCTGCCGCCTCCAGCCCGAGGGCACACGGGAGATTTTGTGTTCCTTTCAGCTGCTCATCCAAAATTAGGAGCAACATAAATGCAAACGTACTGTCACATCTCCATCACGTTTCTGAGACATTTCAGAACTAGACCGACTTCAAGTAAAAAGCTAGGTGGTCAGGGAAGAGAGGCAATGAATGCCCAGAAGAGGCCATATAAACTGTGGCCAAATTACCCAGCAGCATTCCTGCCCTCCCTTCCCCTCCCCCCCTTTTTTTTTTTTTTTAAAAAAACCTTTAAGTTTTTCTTTAATAGCAAAAGAATCTCTCTTGTTTGTCATTGCAGTCCAGGACTATTTTTAACGCTACTAATGACTGACTAAAATGGGGTGGAGCAGCTAAGCCAGCTCTGCTGCTCCCAGCCACCCACAAGGTTTATCTGACCATCAGCGGAGGAGCTGGACCAGGGCCATCCCGCACGAGGAGGCAGAGCAAGGCGCCTGCAAACGCGAGACATGCGGAAGAAAACGTCTGCATCCCGAGACATGCACGGTGAAAAAATGTACAACAGTTCCTGTAGCTTATTAAAAAAAGCCCCAGACTCCCCACAGGGCAGGCATGTCAAACACTTCAGTATTTTTCTCTGCATTAGTCTCTGAACAGGGCTCACAGAGCATGTAGGTCACATCTCACCTGCCCATCAGAAAAAGACAGGAGAGAACCATTTGTGCAAAGAAGTTATTCCTGGACTAGAGCTTTAGAAATGGTACCCAAATGGAGGCAAATAGCACTTTCCCACAGGGTCAGTAAATTACCAGAGAGTGTAACACCGGGCCCACGTTTGTCCTTCTGTCCTTCAGACTGGTCTCTGCAGAGGTGCGCTAGCGTTCGGGGTGTCAGAACCTGTTGAAACGGGTACATCCCACATCCCTTCTCCTCCTTCACCACCATGATTGCTGCATTCAGAGGAAGAACCGAAAATAACCGTGGGAAGTACCAGATGGCGGCTGCTGAATGCGGCGTGCCGTCTGCCAAGTCCTGAGCAAAAGAGCTCACGTACTGAATGGGAATGAAGATGCTGCCATCGGAGCATGACGGCCGCATTGGGAATGCAGCGCTAGCCTGAGCAGAGAAGCAAGAAACACTCCACTCTGGAAAAACAATATTGTAGAGGAATATGTATGTATAAATTTATTTTTAATATATATTATATACATGTATATATAAAAGCCTACCTAACGCAGGGAACTGCTGTGAAATGTTCAAACCTCCATTCATACAAAATCATTAAAGGCAAATTGCACTGATGAGTTAACTATGTTTATTGCAGAAGAAAAGTAAGATGCCTACAAACCCAGGCATGCTCTGGTGCTTGTTGCTGCGGTGGTGTAAGACAAAACACCGGAGACTCTATGCCCCAGCCCTCTACCCCAAGGTCATCATTCTTCTAACAGCTGGGGAAGAGAGCAAGCACCCGCGCGGAGCCCAGCACCACGGCTCACAGCGCTGGCGAGGGGGGCCAGGATAAGACACCGGCCCTTGGGCTGCCCACGCGCTTGCTCCCTTTTCCCCATGTCTGCCACACGGCTGGATGACGAGGGCACGGCATTGTCAAACCTTACAGCAATGGCTCGAAGCGTGACCGTGTCAAGGCAGGGTCATTGATGCCCTGTGTCCTTGCAATAAGTGACATGCTTTTAAAAATAAGGGCTTCCCACCCCCCCGGCACTGTCCAACCCTGCTAGGTTGATTCACCAGAAACACAGGTTTTAAGTCACCTTGAATATTTCCAGCTGTGGCACGCACAGGCCCAACCAAGAAGCACTACATTTTAAGAGCATTTAAATATATTATGTGTCTTTTCAGACCTTAGAGAGAAATTATTTAAGCATTTTCCTTTAGGAGGTATGGCAGAGGGAGACAAAAATAGTATTTCACTATTTTGAAGCAGTAACTTCACTGGAATTGCAATACACACTAGTAAGACAGATATACGAAGTACAGCTTGGAAATCTTTGCTTCGGCCCATAGAGGAAGTCGGATTATATTGCCACGTAGCCTTAAAAATCAGGGAATTAAGTGATTTGGGATGACAGAAGAAAACTACTTGGAGAGGTATTTCTAAACTTTAAAGAGAAGAAAGGCAATTTTGTAGAAATATTAAAAAAGAGTGATTTTTTCAGTGCTCATCTATAGGGAGACAGATTGTTGGTCTACCTTTTATTAATTTAGTTAAAATAGTTCCCCTTGCATGTGATCTCAGGTTGGTCTAGCTCATGTATATGCTACAGCAAACTTGTACAATACAAACTGGGATTTTTTTTAAATTTGCTTTTTAAATCAGTACCATAAACATCTAAAGTTGCTGAACTCAAATTATTTATAAAATTACACAAGGTGTTATAACTGAAGTAGACCAGTGGCGGCATAGATATCTGCTGCAAACAGAGCCACAAACACTTATACCGGCTAAGGATTTGTCCTATAAATCACAAGCTCTAGGATCTCAAAGGTCAAATTTCCTTTAGCAATGGCATAGAGCTGTCAGAAAAAGTTAATCGTGCTCCTTTATATTAAATTAATGTACAGCTAATGAAGAAGGAAAAAATATACCCAAGTCTTTTTTATCCTTAGGACTTACAATAAAGGCTAAGCAGTCTCTCTTACTGCAGGGATTACATACACAAATCTAAACACCAGTCACATGAAGTTTTACTCACAGCAGCTTCAGCAAACGTATTTGCCAAGGGCGAGTGGTGAAGCGAGGGGAGGATCTGAACATGCAGTATCAATGCACAGGTCATGGCTGCCAATTCTGCTGCACAGAGGAGCATCAAGACCACCCTCCGTTCAGCTGCTCTGAGGTCTGTGGGATGCAGCTACCATGAAGGGATTGATTTTTTGCTTGTTCAGGTGGCCAAGACCTTCAAGCTCAATAATTTAAAATACAACCCCACAGGGTTTATTTAGAAAAAGAACCTTTTACACCTGCAGAGAGGCTGGGAAAATAGACCATTCTCACCTTCAGCTTTTTGTTCAATGGTATTTCAATTGCATCCAATGAGGATCCAGATTTCCTCCGAGATCTAGTGTTGATTCACTGTTTTCTAAAGGGTGATTATACATTAGGAGCAGGCAAAACAGAGCCTTCGGGCATCTGCATATTATATAGTTTCTGAAGAATGTCCCTGTGAATTGCAAGTATGGTTACAAATTACTGTGCTTCCAAAACGTAATGTTTGGATAATGTGCTGTGCTGACCTGCGGTTGTCTTGAAATCCCTTGCCCGTGGTCTAAGACTATATTAAACAATATGGAGATATCAAATCAGCTAAGAAGCTGCAGCACTGAATTTGTGCTAACTGCATCCCTGCGCTTATCAGTTATCAACTGCATTAATAGAATTGTGCTTCTTATCAAGAGATGGTAAATGAATAAACACAGATTAAAAAGTGCTAAGAGTCCTTTCAAGAGGACTACATGAAAAGCCTTAAGTAGACAGTATTTCTTCACAACAAACATACTGTCAAGTTTAATACCACAGCTATTAGAAATTATTTACTGCATAGAAAAAGATGATTTTTCATTCCCCAAATAGTAAACAGTACATGTATTATTCCAACTGAGAGAAAAAGCACAGAATAGCTGCAGTTCATTTCTTCTTGATTCACAGTTGCAAATAATAAGAGTTCACAGCAAGAACTTTCTCTTTCAGAATAAAGTAGAAACATCCAGTTGCTAAAAGTACAAATCTTGTCTTCTGTCATGAATCTGAATACCTGAAAGACACAGCAGTATCAGGACAGTCAAACAGCATAGTCCATGCAATCTCTTAGGATGTTGTGCAAACAAAATTGCACCTTTGGGTCTGATGCAAGAGGGCCCTTACTAGAATAACCAGAATGACCCATCCAAAGTATCCCCAAAATATTACACGTCAAAGAACCAACATCAAGGCATGACACAGTTTCAAGAGACTAATAAAAATATGGAAGCCTGAGTACTTTGGGAGTAATTTCTTAGAACAACTCTCCTAGCAGTGTGGTGGGTTTGCTGGTGAAAACTGCAGTAATGCTAGCACACAGGTCCAACAGGGACCTCAGCCTGAAGCTGGGCGCTTGAGATACAAAGCAAGGGGTGTCCTGTCCTTCTAGGATCTGAAACTTGGACAACCAGTGCAAAATAGGCGTTGTGAAGTGGCAGGCTGACGGTATAACCACAAAAACTAAGGTGGATGGACATAGAAAATCACGTATTTCATTTTCATAGTATGTCTTCCCTCTTCTCTGTTAATGTAGTTATGGGAGATGGTGTGTTTATCTGGGGGAAAAGCAAACTTTTGAAATACAGTCTGGAAGCAAGCAAGGAAGCACCTTTAATTCTGCATGCATAAGCAAATCAGCCGTCTTTCATAGGTGAGTATTAATTTGTTCCAAACCTGCTGGTTTCATTACTCACCTGCAGTGGCATGGCTTACACTGGGATTTTCTGAGCCTTGGTAAGAGCTTGCTTTCCTCTCTTAAAAAAAATAAAATACTGGAGATGAGCAGAGATTCAACATAGAGCTAAAAGTAGACAGTAGTTCCTACAGAAACCTTGTGCTTTTGCAGCCCAGCCTATAGCACAGGTGCTGGGGAGCTCTGTGCTGTCTGGCACAGCAATATACACTTCCATAAATATAAATATCAGCTGTTCTTAAACATGACACAGTGCAACAAGAAGTATATTTAACAGATAAAGCCAAGAAACAGGGACTCCCACAGCCAGACTAGATCCTAGGGACTTGCCAAAGACTCCCTGTGAACATGGGCCAGCCATTTCTTATCTGTTCTTTTTGGGTTGCTTGATAAGCACATGTACAGCGTTACACATGTGGTGTTATGAGGCTCCCTGAACGTTCAGAAAGGCCTGTAAACGTGCTGAAAGAAAGGGCTTTAATTGGCAATGGCTGGGGAACACCAAGCTGTTTAATTTCCTTTTCAATGTCCCCCCCCCGCTCATTTTCTTTCTGAAATTCTGAACAAAAGTCCACTGTTGTTAGCAGTGCTTCCCTTTTTCGATTCCAAGACTAGTTGTTTCATGAAACATCTCCTTTTTTGGAGGAGTTGGTTCCTCAGGTTCCCAAGCCTTGATAGGCTCACATTGCCCCCTTGGGGGAAGAGGGCACCTAACTTTGTTCTTAGATTAAATCTAGAAGTCCAGACAGTGTCTTTGAAGTAATTAGACTGTCATTTACTAGCTGCAAAAAGTGTAGGGTGCATGCCTGTGCAACACATACATACAGACTCAGCTAAATCTGTGTATCATGAGCAGAAAGTTTGTATTCCAGCTGAAGACATACACACTCTCCCTTTTCCATGCACAGACACAGACGGGCATTAGACACTCTAGCAGGAGTAAGTTAGCAACACGCCTACAGTTGTGGTCCCCATAACAACATAGCTTCAGTATAGCCTCAAAAGAGGAACTGTGAATAAGACTGTCTGTAGATATAAATGGGAGTTTTAGCCCACGTTCTGCCAAATTCCTGCTGACGCAGATTAAAAACCAGGTAACCAGTAGGTATTTCACAGCTGGTTATTTTTCAAAACCTAAGACTCAGGATCATTTCTTCACATGCCTGGTCCTTTTTATCTAGAAGCACTGGGTAGGACATGCTGTATTTTTCCAGCGGATTCTCTAAACAATTTCACAACCCTTTTTCTTGGAGACCAGTGCCAAGCTATCTGGGTAACGCCCAGGAACAGCAATGCAGGCATACCCTAACAGGGCACCAGGGCTCTGGCCAGGAAGCCTGATCTCAGAGAGCTTCTCAAAGGCAGAAATTACTCACAAGGGAGCAATTTTATCCAGCAGACCTAGATGCTGTAGGAATGTAAGCTCCCGGGAAATGGACTTCAGCCACCAGCCATCTTTCTTCTGTGTGCTGGTAGTACCTAGGACTGGGATTCCTACTAATTGTTAATAATAAATACGTAACGATCATCGCTTCTGCGTGAATTGCATTAGCTCTGGGAAATCTACTCCAGAGAGCAAACACAGCCTTTGACACGCAGGGCAGCAGTGCTTCATGGCAGGCAGCAATTAGGTGGCAGACAAGGCAAGGCCGGCCTGCCAGCCCCTTTACCCTAGTCCTTCCAGCTACAGACAGAGACTGGGGAGGGAGAGAAATCCCTGGCCTTTCTGATATGGGCTGCAGTTTCACGTCCTGTATTCAGAATATCACTAATGCCCTTCACAGTAAGATATGTTGCTTAGGGCTCTTACCTGGCCACCTCTTTCTTGTCATAATATGGGAGCATCCAGTACACACAGTGCCACCCTACCTGCTACCTATAAGGTAAGGATCCTAGTAGCACTGTGGATAATGCTTATATCCACTTAAAGTATCTCCCTAATGTAAGTCAGAAGGTAAAACACTGTGCAAATGGGCAATGCGTATTTTTGATTAAGCCATACTACACAGCTAACCGATCCCAACTATCACAGTACAAAGCATGGGTTAACTATTGAAAAAAATTTCTGAGAGCTAGGCTGAATATGGCTCCAGTTTGAGAACCTTAGGAACACACTGTACTGTTTTGTCTCTTTACATAAGACGCCATCAAAGAATAAAGTGATAGTAAGAACCTCCTTACCTCCCCCAGGAGCTGAACTTTGACTTATATTTTGTAACCTAGCAGGTCCAGTCATACAAGCAGAACTTGAGTGTTGCTTCATGGTACATTCTTGCATGGATGTTAGGCATCTTTCCTGTTGCAGAAGACCAAGAAGAGAACCGTATTTCCTGTCAGAGATCGGTTCATCTACCGCGTGCAGCTCAGGCAAGGCATGATGATATACCGAACTGGTAAGACTGGGAGTCCCAATCGAAGGGAAGGGCCATAAATCTGCAGGTTGAGTTGGATGACTCCGCAGAGTTGATGGCTGGTATTGGCCTGCCATACCAGCAGCAGAAAAATTCAGACCAGAATTTGACATGCTTGTAGCAGAAGATGACGGATATGGTTTGGAGCAATGTGAAGAGAAATTCCACTGATGGGGAGACATGCTATCTACTTAAAAAGAGAAAGAAAGCATCTGAAGTCTCATCAATTCTTACTTTTTTCCAAGGCAAATTCCAATGGACTTCTAAGGGAATGCTACCAGATCGCATATTCGTTTTTAAAGAAATACATATTCACTTTAGTGCTGCTTATCTTAAAAATCAACAACAAATTCATACTAAAAGAGGATTAAACCACCACCACCAATACTTCCAAATAAATATTATATGTGTTTTCTTACAGGCCACTAGCACAGGCAGGGTTTTAACAACTGCAAGCTTAGACAACTATATATTCTTGCAAAGACAACAAATTAAGTCATAATGCGCTTAATGTGTCTGACAGTGATGGAGGCTCTTGGCTGGAAAATGAGGACCCAGTCCTGCCAACAGGCCCAGGGAGAGCTTGGGAAGGACCCCAGCAAGCACAGGGATTTACCCAGGAAGTCCCAGCTACATAACCCAGGGCTTTGCAAGCATGATTTTCTTGCTTTGTTTGCACACAATTCCAAATTTAAGCACACTGCATCTTAAATTCCTTAGTGAAAGCTCGTCACCCCTGTCTAACACCACGCTCACACATGGAAAGCTGCTCACCGTTCTTCAGGACAACAGTCTCACCCTTGTGCTTTGTGCTTAGGTCTTGTGGGTTCTTGGCATTGCTTAGAGCTCGAGAAAAGTGTTCGTCTACGACGCTGTTAATATCCCCTTGGAAATACGTAAATACAACACTTTGAGACCCCCATTCTGTTTTCACAGGTTCTTTGCTTTTACACGGCTTTGGAGAGAGCTTCCTTGTTTCTTCCATTTTCAATGACCAACAGCCCCTGCCAAAAAAAGAACAACAGCCCTGTCAAAGAAATACTGTTCAACCTAAAGTCCACAGCCAGTGGTGAGCCCGCCTTCCTCCTGAAACTGGAAGGGCCAAACTGTTACTAGTAAGATTGGATTCTTTATCTGGATTTCTGCTTCTTCCATGCACCTTTTCTTTACTGATTTCCTTATTATATACTTCTAATATGAAATACTTTAAGTACAAATCAAAAGGAGAAACCTTTCAATAAATATGTACTACATTTTTCAGAATTGTGATGGGAGTGCATTTTTCCCAATCAGGCAAATTGAGTCCAATCAGTCTTTAAATCATTCAACGCAGTATCTTTTTCTGGTCAGCTCTAAGTTTGATACAACTGTACAATATGCAACATTAGTAAGGGATACTACATCTTGAAAGCAGTGAATGGCTCAGAGATGCAGAGGGCCTGATGGATACCAACCATGTATGAGTTACCTGTCTATGCCGTAGCATTGGCTCTACTGAAGAATAAAATGGGTACATCTATCCACCAGCTGCCATTTCTCACCCTGCCTTCAACCATCTTTATAACTCTGGGCTTAAGATCTAGCACTGTGCAAATATACCCTGAGGATGGAAGTGTGCTAAAAGAACCGAAGCAACTTCGGACAACACAGAGATGGAATTATTCCTGGATGAAGCTCAGGGTGAACTTATCAAAATGCTTTGTCCAATTCTGTTTTTTGCATTGTTCAAAAAAACATACTGACAGAGTGAAAAAAAAAAAAAAGAAAAGTTACTCATTGGAGCTTAAAATAATAACAACTTTAGATAAGGTAAAGTTTGAATTACCTTGATCACTGTCAGCACAGGCCTCCACAAGGAAAAGACTTCTGAGAGTAATTAGTTGCTTCACCTGTTTGAAAAAGACACTCAAATTAAATTATTGGAAATTCAAATTATGGCAAATTCAAGTAAAAAACCCACCACAAAAAATCCCCTTTTTGTTTGAAACAACTTACCTAGGAATGTGGTGGGTCTGCCAGTTGCTCAAAACTTTAGTAGCAAAACTGCTAAGACACACACTGTAACTCAACCAGAAGTTAAGGATTTAAGGCAGGAATTACTCTAAAATAGCTTGTAGGAAGTCAACAGAAGACTGTAAGACTCCTTTTTGTTCTCCTTAAAAATCTCTGCTGCCAGATATGGTAAGAGTAGGACAAGGAATGTCACTGCTTGCCCTGGAGAAGGATCGTTTTTATGCATTTGTGCAGTTTCTGGCCGCAGGGGAGCTAGTTCTACAACCAGAGCTCATACGTTCTGCTGTAATCAAAATCATATTTAGCAATGCTCAAGCTATGTATGCAGTGAGAAGTGCCTGCTGTTTCTATTCAATTTTCCAGTCTCATTGTCAGCTCATCACACCACATAGCATAACTGATTTACCTTGGTAGCAAAAAGAAGGCTGTTATTTTTCAAAGACAGGGAAACCTTCGGCCAATAGCCAATTGTCACGTAAAACCTAATGAATCATTAGATTTGTGTTTTCATCCAACTAACCCTGCAACACGCAGCGTTGCTTAACCTATTTTGATAAATGTATCTGATTTCTTTTCTAATCATAAACCCCCCAGTCCTCAGCAGCTTCTTAATAAACATTGCACTCATCCGTGTCTTGAAGGGTATTCTGAAGTATCTGTAAAGGCTGCCTCCAAATGGTCTCTCAGTGTTTCTTACATGTGAAAAGACTGTTCAGGCTGCAAAACCAAGTAGTCAGACATTAAGAAATATGAGGATTAAGGTTATCCAGCCATAATCTATCCCCTTTTTAATCTTAAGCCTTCACTTACAAACATTTTGTCCATGTTTATCATTTGCTTCCATGACTAGTTTTGCTTGTTAGGTCTACCTCTCTCAGATTCTCTGTTCAGTTCTCCCCCTCTTCATGATCACTTGCTCAGCTAGACCTAGTCCCCTGTCATCAACTACCAATTGATGTTCAAACTGAAGGGTTCCTCAGTCCTCATCTTAGGATTTCTATTGCTTTTGCCCTTCTTGCATCCTTTCCCCAGATCCAACCTCCTGTCCACCTGAACACAATGGTGTGGATGGGACAAATACAGGTTGGTCACCAGTTAGGAAATGCAAGGGGATACTCTGTAACAGTCGTCTGATTCAGAAGACAGTCTTTCAGAACTTTAAAACTGACCAAACTTTCCCAAACACAGAAAACTTACACCAAAAAACCTTCCTCCTGATTTACAGGCACCTTCCCAAGGCCCATGAGGGGAGCAGGAGCTAGCACAACCCAGCCAAACAACTGGAAGAACTTCAAGCACAGGGACACTATTTTTTCCCAGTCTTTTTTTAGAAAGCAACCCACTGTTCAGGGCAAGAAACTTTCTGGTTGCTCAGCTGGAGGCCAGCGCTTGCCATGGAAAATTCCAACCCAAGCAGTGAAAGCTTGGCAAAGTCATCAGCAGCCATATGGCCTGAAAAAGGACTACATCAGGCCATCTCAATAGCAAGCAGCAAACCAGCTCTTCCTACACTGCTCTACCACTACACATCAACGTACAATTTAAAAAGCATTAGCTCTGGCCCAGAGGTCTGTTTTTCCTGTTCCTCACTCAGTGCAAGCCAGCCACTGTGTCTTTGTAGCACTTTATTAACATGCTTAACTTGCTTGTGACATTAATTGTAAGCTCTTTTAGCACCATTTATTGGTGTGCAGCAGCTGTTATGCTTCTGTGAATTGTGACCACAGTAGTTACAATGATAGAAAAATAATACAATTTTTAAAAGAAGGAATGGTCATTTATCTATGGTTTTTTTTCTCATTTCCCCTGAAACCCTCTTGTGCTTTCCAACAAGTAGTCGTAAGAAGGCTGGATAAAATCTAGGTTATATCTCAGTCCTCTCAGTGAAACATATGCACGTGAGGAATCTAACGTCCCAAGAGTCAGGACTTAGATTTGGAGCACTGTGGTCTTCATAACCTGAACTTCCCATTCTTCCATCTTCCAGCAGGAAGTCTGCAAGGAAAGGCAGAAATCCTTCCAATTTGTGCCTGTCATTGTTGTCAAAATATAGTAGGAGTGGAGCTCAGGATGAAATGGACTCAGCTCGCCTCACACTACTCTCAGAATGGGTTAATTATGGCAAAATAGTGCAAGTAATTGTCAAAGTTATTTGTCCTTCAGGTGGACAAGGATGCACGGTCAACACAGGCTTAAGAGACATGGCTGTTGACTGGTCACCACAAGTGACAATACTCAACAATATTTTTCACATTCCCTACCCTTGCTAGTAGTATTAATTTCCCATCACTGTATCATCAGACAGGGAACCCTCTGTTCTCTAGTTCATGCAGCCCAAACCAGTTTTATAAATAAATAAAATAAAAATATTCCACTTCCCAAGTATTAAGCAATAATTCAGCAAGCAGGCATTCTCTTTCAAATAAGGGAACATTTGAGAGTCAGTGAACATACATTGAAATTATCACTGAATTCTCCTACCTTAACGCACCGTCAGGAGCAGTGTCACACCAGTAAGATTTTCCAGATGCGGGGTGGTCATGCTGTGTCCAGCAGTTTGGGATCCTTGCAGTGACTGCAGGAGGAGAAGCAACGTTCATGAACTCTCTACATGCTTTCTAGCCTCTAGCTGCGAGTGAACTAGGCGTTTCCTTCAGCCTATCTGCTAAGAATGCATGAAATGCACTCCAACAAGTCAACCAGGTTAGGAGGTTTCAGGAATGAGGAAAATAGGATTGTAAGTAGGGTTTTTTTTCTATGACAATGTGTACACAATAAAGACAGCGTCTGGACTTCGGAAGAGTTTAGTTTAAGATGATAAACAAGTTCTGGCAGAGAACCAAACTTGGCCAGGGTCAGGAAGGACTATGCCAGTTTACAGCACATTCAGCATTAAGTGGGTAACTACAAACTTCTGCAAGAAGGAAAAGATCACCCAGCTCCACCCCAGATAAGCTGGATAACCAATTTTCTCTCTCTTCTTCACTGGATCTGTTTAAATGACCACAGCAGTCTTCAGAAAATAAAAACATCATTCTTGTTCTGTAAGGGCTGTACAAGAAACAGGTAGTTTGGGGCTTTTCCAAAAGCTTACCAAAAAGTTTACCAAAATTACCAAATTGCAGCCATTCCAGAAATGCTGAATCAGGGTCAAATTTGCCAGTCTCAGCTGGAAAAATACACTGGGGAACTAGAGTCACCAAACTGGTGACATTAAAAGTCTTTTATGCAGTAGCTTAAGAGTTTGTTTACACACCCAGAAAGCAGGAGAGCACAATCCAATTCCCTCTGCCTAAATACGCATGAATCCGCCCTCTGCCATCTCCGAGAACAACTTAACTACCAGGCTGTTAAGATTTCCCAGGATGGTGCTTAGTCTTTTATTGACACAGTCATTGCATAAACACGTTTTCATTGTGAGACAGACTGGATTCCAGTTTACCAGCAGGGCAAGTGCCCTCAACATGTCAATCATTCGTTCTTTGATCCTCTTTTCTAAACTGTTTCATATAGCAGAGATTTCTTCTGCTAAAGCTTTTCAAGACCTCATTCAAGAACCTCCTCTTAGGTTGGCAGTCAAAGCACTCGTAAGGCTGTTAGATGGCATCAGTTTAAAAAACTCCTAGGTGAACACCCCAAAGAACTACTGGGTAAAAATGGGATGATCATTCCTATTCCTTTGTAGTTTATGGATTGAAACAACTGCTTTCCAGTGCTTTTTAAGCATTCAAAATGTTAAGCTTTGAACAACAAAAAAATCTTCTTTTCCAATAAAAATTGAAATTCTGCTTGTCCTTAACAAACACCCCCATCTCAATGACAACTACGGTGCCTGCAGTCATTCCTCCAGCTCCTTTTATCTTCATGCAGGGTCCATTAACACACCAAGCCAGAACGAAGTCTGAGACAAAACCCACACAGAGGGAACAAATACTGTGTTCCCACTGTGAACACTTACAGTTCTAGCAACATGACTACTGGACTCAAGTTGGAAAGCTCTGGCATGTTAACACATATGCTTTGTAAATTCAAGTCACTGGGCACCAAATGCTACAGTATCTTTTACTGAGGAAAAAAGAAAGGCAAATGCATTATCTCAAAACTAATCAGAAAAGGCTTGCTTTGTTCATGAGTTTGTTTATTAAAAAGGTAGTATAAAACACAACCCCTTTAAGAAACAAAATTGAAGACAAATCAAGGGATTCTCAGATGCTGTCACAGGTCTAGATATTATTCAAATGTTGGAGGTTTTTTTAAACGTTGGTTTTCTAAAGGATAGATTAAAATTATTCATTTAACTTATCGAAAGAAAATAACCTGTCAGAAAAATTCCAAGTCAAGTTACTGAAAAGTTTAATCTAGCAATATACTTTCATATTACAGAATGAGCAAAACAATTTGTTGCAAAAGATTTCATAATTCTATAAATATTTTACAGAACTTTCAGAGTATCCTGACAGTAAGACTTCAAGCCTTGTATAATGAGCACTAAAATACACACGAGTCAAATCAACACAAGTACACAACTTACATAATTCATTTATCATACTGCAGTATGTTTCCTCAAATTCAGAAATAAAAATAAGAATTTTAAATCCAATTAAAATCTATAGGTATGTCTTTTGGTTTTGGTTTTTTTTTTAAGAATTTGATTAGGTTATACAGTTCAAGAATTCAGGGTATGGATATTGATTTTACTGGAAAATTTAAAGGCAAGTTTGGGTTTCTATGAAGCATCCAATACCTTTAAGTTTCCTTAAGTGAATTAAGCTAAGTATTTGTAATTGTAAATAGATTAACCATAACTGAATAATGTCTAGGACATGTTTTAGCTAAAATGCACTGCATTTAACATACTAATGATTTTAAGTGAATTGCAATCCTTATACAAAATGTAAGTTGTATGAGCGACTGAAATTCAATTAAAAAAAGTAATTAAAAAAAGTCAGCAGGAGAAACAGATAAACATTTTGATGCAAAATGAAACTAATTCTCTCTTTACAGCTGTATATGAACATTCGAGAACCTGCTACAGCTTACGTGCCTTTTCTTTTGGGGCTTTTTGTTTCCAGGTGTCTACCTTGGCCATGCTCCTCACACCATGTAACTCTGATGAATACTTGTAACTCCATACAATTACCTTGCCAGCAAACCACTAAGAAGCATTTGATTGTAAAGCAAACTACCAATGTTTCTCAAAGCTAAGCAACTGATTTTATATTGCATGGTTAAGAAAGTGATTATCTATGCCGAATTATGCTGAACTACCAGTTAGTTAATACTGTTTCCCTGCTGTTATGTTTAAGTGCTTTCACATCCATTTTGTCACACTGAGCGAATTGGTAGAAACAGGTATTTCTCCAATTCAAAACTGAGCAACAACGATTATCCACAAATTGCTTCAACCTGCTAGTTATTGTTTTCATAACATACAGAGGGAAGGAGACTGCTTTTCTTAAAATGAAACTCTCACCAAAAGCCTAGGGATGAAGGAATATGCAGTCTACTGGAACGCTGGAATGGAACCTAAGAAAAAGCACTTTTAATTAAAGAACAAATATAGTGAAAATTGCATTGGGGTCTTAACTTCTTACCAATTTATTTATGATGATGCTCAGTCAGGAAAAAAATGTAAGTTTAAAAAGCAACTCAGCTTGTTCAGCTTCAGATTTGTTAAAATTTGGTATCAAACATTACTGCTCTATACTACAAGATTTTCATAATCATACTTCAAAATAGTAATTTTAAATTTTGTGAAAAAATTTAATTTATGTTCAGATTAATTTATAAAAATTTGCATCATTTAAAAAAGGAAAACATCAAAAGAATTCGGTCTCAATGAAAATCTGCTGAAAAGAAAATCACAGCTGCATTAACCTCTCCATAGAGTACTAAATGCCTCAATAACTCAGTGAATAGTTTATAAAAATATATTTTTACATTTTACTGGGGAATAACAGAGGTAGACAAAAGGAAAATACCAGTTTGAGTGTAATGCCGCACTTTAGAACAACATATTTTCATGGAAAAAACAGCTTTTATTTTCTTAAGAATCCTAGTTAATAGGAAAGCCAGGAAAGCATTTGGTCTCAGTCTTTGTCGGTGCTCTACTTCAGCATGAAGTCTAAAGGAAAAGGTGAAAAGACCAGCATCACATTTGACTTTTGAAGCAAGCCAATCAAATTTGCACATCAATTGGAGAGAGGAAGGTTACTGCACAAATAATGATTCTTTATTTTTCAAAGTCTCTTTTCAAACACTAACACTAACCTTATTTTTTATATCTGATACCATGATAAGGCTTCATAGAACTGTACAATATTTATACATTTGTCAATAGTTTCCCTATATCAGTTGCAATTCCACAGTAAAACAGGTAATTTAACTGTGTAGAGTGTTACGTGACTAGGCTCTCAAAAAAAAAAAAAAAAAAGCTAACAAAACACAAGTCTAACAGATCTAAAGCCTGGAGTCCAGAAGCTGGAAGAAAAAAAAGGAGCACTGAAAGCTCCCACCACATTAAATTACACTCTTCATATGCAAAAACTTGCAGCCCTCAAACTTCTGTGGTGCTTATTACCAATAAAAATAACTAAGGCAGAACCTACACAACCCAGAGATGTAATCTGAATATGCCACTACGTGCAGCTACAAACCAGGCAGTATTTCAGACTCCCTGAATTGTTCAAACATCTGTTTTGCTGAAACGTACAATTCACAAACTTGTGAAGATGAGAAAATGATCTTTCTTAGCTGGCAAGAGTTACAGCTCTTCTTTGTAATGCAACTCAAAATTGGAAATTTGTCATGCCAGCTTATAATGAGCCCCAAGACTTTTAAACCCTGAATTCAAATATCATCTCTGTTGTCAGACCAGGTATTTTGTCACAAGAAGATATAATTTATAACCACAGTGGGAAGTGTTAACTTAGATGCTCTGGTTGGCATAGCTACCTATACATATCGATTACATATTTAAAAAAAACAAACAAACAAACAAAAAACCCCCCAAACCCCCCAAAAACCAACAAAACCACCCAAACAAACTTAAGAGTACCATATAGGCTTCTGGAAAAAATACAGATGGTAATCTCAGAGCACAAAGTTTGAAAATACCAATTTTCAGAGTATTCTGAATACTTCAGGATGGAAATATAAGAATTAGCATCTATGGTTTCTTGCAATCCAGTATGAATTAAAAAAATTCAAAAAATCCTCCTTACCAGTGTGCACTAGCAACCATCCACATAAACAGCGTGCTATGAATTTAGCACCAGTACTTTAATTGTTTAGTGACTAAATCCATATTCTCCTATCCTTAGGTATCAAAATAACGGGATTCTAAATTAAGAATGACTATGCCCAAAACCAGCTCCCCTAAAGTGATTTTTGAAAGCCTGCCACTTATTAAGATATCTGAAGTTAGAATGTCTTCTAAATCCTTGCTTTTGGAAATACTTCTAAGAGGGCTAGCATTTGCTTTTTTCATATAAAAGAATATTATTTGAAAGTGTATTTTCAAGTATTCTAACTTTTGCACAACAAATGTAGTTCAAGTTGCCAAAAGCCTTTAAATTTCATGAAATATGGGAGATCCTCCCCACTTTGAAAAGCATGTAAGGCCAAACTAAAATGTTGACAAGAACTCACACTCATCATTCTAACAAAGTTAAACAAAAACCTTTACTCTAATATTAAAGCAAAAACTAAACAAAGCCAACACATCAATCAAAAGCCTATTTTGCATACCTACTGCATACAGACCATGAGAATTTAAGACCAGTCTTATTTCATTATGGCCTAGAATATGAGTGCTCATGCATTTCTAGTCTCCTTGACATAATTCCAGCCTCAACAGAAGATCTAAGCATCAACAGAAGATCTAAACGGGGGGAAGAAAAAAATAATTTACTGAATGCTGTGATTTCATAATGTATCTTCACTCAGTTTGCCTTATGTTGGCTACGGCAATGTTGTTTGGTTTCCACTTTCTTTAAGTGTGCAACTTGGTACTACTCTTATCATTTGCTACTTAATGCATAGCAACATATCCAATGCATTCACCCTAGACTTATCACAGCATCTGTTCCATAAAATGATCCAAAGTACTCAGGACAAGAATCATTTTTAAGGATGAGATACTGAGTTCCAAGGGGTACAGGAAAATTAACAGTAAAATCCACAAATCTTGTAATAGCTTTGCATTACTTAAGTTACATATAGTTACATAAACTTAAAGGTTGGAACATATTTCACACTTACATAATGAAACTCTGACAAGCATAGTTAGAACAAAAGAAGCCTGATGAGTTTTACTGCATTCTTGGCAACTTGAGTTACTTTACCTGAACAGCCAATTAATACAAACTTTTAGAACCTCATTAAATACTGCTTTTAATGAAAACTTCAAAGCACACAGTTGATGACATTCTAATATGCATATATTCATATGAATATTGTCTGCGGTCACCCTGAAGAAAGGGATAAACTCAAACATCACCCTAAAAACCATGCTTTCATAAAGCATTAAAGATGTTATGTATCTGCTTCAGCATCACTGCCTGCAAGGCTGCTGTCTGTAGATGGAGCACCATCTTCATTAGTGCCCTCACCATTATTCTCCCTCTTATGGGCTTCATCATTTACATCCTCCTTAGATGTGTCATTAACTTTTGAAGGTTGTTTGCCTTCAGGCAGTTTAATGCTACTTGTTGCAGAATCTGAATCAGATGTAGTTTGCTGCTCCTTTGCATCAGGATCCTCTAAAAATGATCCCCACACCTTAAGCCTTTCTTCCCTTTCTCTTGCAGTCTCTTCCACCTATTAAAGATACATATCATTACAAAGTCATACTTGTAAAATATGAGTATTTACACAGATAAAATTGTACAAACATTTATATTGCAGTAATATCTCGACTTCTACAGGCCCTGTTGACTGTGAACTAATGATCAGTCCAGTGGCTAATCCTCTAAGCTGACATCTCCAACACACAATTTTTAACATCAAACAGGTCCTTTAAACTTTTGCTAAACTAGATAATTAAGGATGACCCTCTACTCTGCTCTGGTGAGAGCCCACCTGCAGTGCTGTGTCCAGCTCTGGAGCCCTCAGTTCAAGACAGACATGGACCTGCTGGAGCGAGTCCAAAGAAGGGCTACAAAGATGATCAGGGGGCTGGAACACCTTTCCTATGAAGACAGACTGAAGGAATTGGGCTTGTTCAGCCTGGAGAAGAGAAGGCTCCAGGAAGACCTTATTGCGGCCTTCCAATACCTAAAGGGGGCCTATAAGAAAGATGGGGAAAAGCTTTTTAGCAAGGCCTGCA
>JAVKLA010000039.1:15823653-15891197 GCA_034782735.1 Sagittarius serpentarius | reverse complement strand
CCCGCGCCGCCGCGGCCGGCGGCGCCCGCTCGCCGCGGCCCGCCCCTCGGGGCGGCGGGGCCGGGGACCGCGCGGGCACGCGCAGCCGGGAGCCGCGGGCTCGCGCGGACCCTCTCCGCCTCACGCGGCCGGTGACCGCCCCAGAGCCCCGCAGCGCGCAGGAGCGGAAGTAGCCCCCCGCCCGCGTACAGTTGGTTGGGTTTTGGGGTGGGTTTTTTTTCCCCTCCTCCCTCCCGCCCCTATCCACACTGCAGCCACTGAGCCGCGGGCTGGCTGATCACGTGGAGAGCGGCGAGGCCAATGGAAAGACGGGAAGGAGGAAGAGGAGGAAGGGAGGCAGGCAGGCCCTTCCTGGAGAGGGCTGGGCGCTTGGCGCCGCAGGGGCGCGCGGCAGGGGGCGGGGCTTGTTTTCCCGCCTCTCGGCGGGCCGAGGCCTGCAGTGATGGCGCAGCCTGAGGGTGGTGGAGCTCGGGCTGGGCTGGGACAAAGGCAGTCGGTCTCGTCGCTGCCTCGGACGGGTCTTGCCCCTTTCCCTCAGGCTGCAGCTCTTTTTCACTGCCGGCAGGGCCTTGGGATGAGGGCGGCTGGCCCTGAGGCCCAAGGCTTGAAGACACTTCTGGGCCTGCTGTGGGCAGGGAGCCATGCCTAGATGGGCCTTGTATGGAGACTCTTGCAGTTTTAACTTACGTGATAAATTAAAAGCCTGCTAAGTGCTGAAAGTACTTCCTTCTGCAATACTTTCCCTGTCATGCCATGGACAATACTGAACAGTCAAGTTGCTGCTGTCAGTTGAGGTGCTGTGCTGCTAGCTCCCTGTCACTGACACTGAAAGTCTTGTTCTCGTACCCTACTAGAGGTAAAGGCAACACCAAAAAAAGGTAGATGAGATGAAAACAGCATGCGAAATGTCAAAAAATCACATTGGATCTTGCTTCTCCCTTGGCACAGCTTTCTGGTGCAAATGGTTTGAACAATCGAGCCTCCTGGGGAGAAGGACCTGCTGCTCGGGTCTACCGGCTGGCCCAAGTATCTGCTTTCCACAGCACAAGGGTGTGGCAGGCTGCGGGTGTCCAGCTGCAGCTGTTGCACTCCCTTTGGAAAGGGTTGATATGCTAGTATGATGCAAGGGATGAGGCTTGTCTTCAAATTTTTGCATTGGTTTGCATTAATGAAGTCTGCAATTAGTTACTAATCAGTGTAGTGATCTATCTGTGGGTATTTAAAGACTTCAAATAACATTTTCTTACTTGAATCAGTTCTTTTTAAAAGACCATTCAATGCCATCTAGTGGTTTTCACAGTGTAATCCACACAGCATTATATCAAAACCAAATTTAATTGCTAAAGTATGTATTTAAAAGTATTTTACTTAGAGGATGAAGAAAAACACTGTTTAGGTTTTGTTTTGCAAAATTTAACCTAGATCTACAAAACCCAGGTATTAAAACAGTGCACGTGTTTTAAATGAGAATTTAGCTGAACAGACGCATCGAAGCTGTCAGTGGCTGGTTGCCAGTGGCAAAGCAATCTTTCCACTCAGAAATGAAAATGATACTCAGTACAGAAGTTTTCTGGAAATGAGTATTCCAGGAACAAATATATCTTTACTGTCATACAGACTGGAATGATAGTAAAATCAAAGACACAATCCTGAGCTTGTGAAGCTCTGTTGGGAGAGGCCAACATCAGCTAACTGGCTGGTCAACAGACTGTCAGATGAAATTGCTGAGGATATAAATATAGACTTCTAGTAACCTTTGGCTGTTACGCAAAGAACATCCAGCCTAGTTAATGACATCTTTCATGCTTCAAGAATTTTCTCTTGGCAGGGCTGTTATGATAGTTGTCCAAAGATTGTTTTGTGATCACTTATGAACTGACAGCTTAGGAGACATTTGTATAAGCTCTCAAATAGGTATTAGATTTTGGTGAGGAGCATGAGAGGCTTAACATAAACTGTGCTTACTTATAAAAATTGGGATTGGATATATGTTTGGAAGTAAGATAATCATAGCCTTAAACACTGTAAATCAATACAATTTAAGTTTTAAACTGCTTCTTTGATTTTGGCCGAGTTTTTTACATTCATAACCTAAGTAAATGCAGGGAAATCTGTGCCCAAACAGTACAGATTTCCCTAGTGTGCAGGTCTGCCTACATCAAGTCATGGGGGCACTGTCCTGGGGAGCAGGAGATCCAACTTTAAACTCAATCCGATGGAAGTGGGAGCATGCTTGTGTGCAGCTGGGTTAGTGGACGGTAAATCTGATCTGCACGCTTTAGTGTTGCTATGAGGACAAACTACCTCAAATTCCCTCACACTTTCGGCAGATAACAGCATGCGTGACGGCAGCTACTGCAGCACTGCTTCTTACTGTGTTGCCACCATCTGTTCTCTTCCACTTCAGTAAAGACAGCATGGTGAGCCAGCTCAGGGAGCTGATTCAGGTAGAAACATCATTTTTGGGGAGGTCAAGACAGCTTTCCTCTCAGTCATATCCTTGAAACAGTATAATTCATGGCTGCACAAGCACTGCTGCTGCAGGCTGCATGTTTAGGGGGTGGTGCAAAGAGCTTGAGCGTTACACAGCTCAGATCAGTCTAAGCTGTCAAGAAATGGCATTTTAAATCCTGACAAAATGTCTCAAAGTAAATCTTAAAAGGAGGCATTAGCATGATGGTTTTGTATCTGTCCCCGACTCTTCTGTGTGATAAAAGGAAATCATCTTGGTTCATCAGAGCTGGTTGTTGGTCTAGAGATACCACCTACTAAAAGTAGCGAAATCTTGGTTTTCATAGTGTTTTGCTATCTATTAGAGGGGAACCAGCAATTAAGTAACTAATTCTTAATTAGGTAAAGAGTTGACACTCTTTTCTTAAGATGTTTTGTTATGTTAAATCAAGGAGGCAGTAACTAGTGATTAAGTACAGAGAGATTACTCCTCTTTGGGCTTTCCATGGTGCTGGAGCCTGTAGCTATTACACAAACTAGTGAGAGTGAAGAGGAGTCTTCAAGGTGCAAAAAATGACAGGACCAGATCCAGATGTGCTAAAATGTCAATATCCTTTCCTGTGCTGACAAAGGAAATTCCACAAAACAGTTCACCCTGCACTGAGGGGACCATCTGTGGCAGAGCCCATAACTAAATGCTGATTAGAGCCTGTATTTATTTTTTTTTTAAGCACCACTGATTGAAATGTGTAAGTGCGTGCTGTAGCTGTGTGTAACTTTAGCTTATTCTTTAATTGTAATATTCTTAGCAGAAACACGTGAGTGTCAGGGGGCAGCCCATATTTACCTATGTAAAATAAAACAATACCTTTGTAAAATAAAACAGTACCTTCTATGAAAACAGGAGGGTGAGCTTTAAAATGGCTATAATTTCATAACTGACTTTAATACTCTGTGCAATGTGCTGGAGGTGCAGTATGTTACACTATATCCATGCTTTGACATGGTTTTGTTCATTTTTGTGGAAATTTTTTTTTAAACTAAACCAACATCTCATAGTGACAGCACAAATTAGAGTACTGATACTAAACCTATTACCAATGCGAACATTAATTGTTAGATTTATATGTATTAAAGCCTGTTAATGTGTACATCTCATTCACAAAACAAACTATAAAAGAGGTACATCCCAAAAATCGTATTTACTTAATAAGACTCCACATGAACAAGACCTTTGATGGAGTCTTGCCTTTCAGTATTTTGTGCCTTTTTTCTACCTGTTCTTTCATTGCGGATGTAAGTACTAAACCCCTCAGTATTCGTGCCAGCTCTTTGCTAAATAACACTCAATATTTCTGTAAATAGACATTATTCCCATATGCTCTTATAGAATTACACTTGTATGACCTAATGGTGAAGGAACTGCTTTTTGGCACACTGAGAAAAGATTGCAAAGGAAACAACCCTTTTCCCCTAAATCCAGTTATGGTAACGTGGAGACATTTTATGGATAATTATATTGGGGGAATAGATGGAATGAATAATATCAGATTGTTTAGATAAAAATAAATGTTGACCAATATATCACTCCAATACAACGTCATGAAGATTTGAAAGTACAGAATTATAAAACCATAAAGTACACAGAACAGTAAAACTATGGCTTGAAATATTGCCAGTCTTTAACCAAAACATGTGCAGCATATAGCAAAAACATCAATTTTGTAACAGGATATATTAGCAATAGATAGACCATCCAGTTAGAGGAGTAGTTACACATGCAAAAAGTAGCTGCATGCAAAGCAAGGAAAATGGTGAATTAGGGAATTAGGGTTTTTAAGGGCTACTGTGAGGTGTAGCCAAGGATTTTGCAGAGGGAAATTTGGTTTCCAACAGAGAGAAATTGTGAAGTCCAGAAACATGTGGCAGATTTGTTTTCCAAAAGCTTTAATAAGCTACAATAAAGAACGATGTAAGGAACTGTAACGTTCATTGATTTTTCTTTTGTTTAGAGTTCCCTATAGTAAGATCCAGGAAGATAAAAGGAGACTCATAAGTGTGTAGGCTTACTCACTTATTTCAGTCTCACCCTGCAGCTCCATTAAGAAAAAAGAGAAGGGGAAACCATCAGTGCAATATGTTTATTATATTTGGACATAGCTCACTACCAGGGAATGTCTTACGTTAAGACAAAGAGAGTAAAATAAGGTCTCTGGAGTCTGCTTTGCCATGAATTGTATTTCTGTGCTGTTATCTTTCCATTAATGTCAATAGTTCTATCCTGGTGTACAATTGGTACAATAAAAGAGAGAATCCATTTGAAAATTAGTGCTTATAGCCTTGCAGCATGTAACATGAAGAGTGCAGTAAAATAAGGCCAGGCCAGATGAGATTAAAATGGGCTATCATTAAACTGGTTTAAGATGACGACAGAGGTTGTATTCCAATGCCGTTGGGATTTATAGTTTGGTTTTACAATTCTGATTAGGGCAGTCAACAGAGAGAGACTGCAAATAGATTTTCTGCATCTTTTAATCAACTCAAATAACAGTGTATGGATGGATGGGTTTCCATCCATGTGTTGTTACAGGCTCTGTGTAGCTGGAAGGGTATCTTCAAGGGTTAGTTAAAATTCAAACTTCTGTGACTGACAGCAATACTTTGTTTAATTTATATAGTTGCAGCCTCTCTTCTATACTTTAACACACAAATTGTTTTTTGAGATAGAAGTCCCTTGGTTTAAGCAATGGAAAATCTATTGTGTTATCTATCACCAACTCCCAGAAAACAAAATTTTGGTTCAGGGTATACAAAATTCATAAAAATAAGTGTCATTCAACATTTTTGTAACGTGGAGTAGGAAGACTTGCCTCCTGTATTTCCTTATAGGAAGACAGTCCCTGCCAGCAGTGCTGCTGAGCTTTTTAGGGATGCACAGGCTGCCCATGATAGGCTGTCACTGACTTGCCTCTGCATGCAGAGTAATAAAAACAGTGGATTTGAGATTAGAAGGCCTATCTCATAAAGGCAGTCTACCCTAATATTAAAAAGGGATACTACGTGAATAACATGAAGAATAGAAAATTAGTACAATAGAAAAATCCAGCTCTCCCAGCATGCTTGAAAATGTGCAGACCACTTAGATATGACCGTGTACACTACAGCAGGAGTGGACCCGTGGAGGTAAATGGTAAGTCTGACCCCCCACACCATAAACTTTTGGGGGGCTTTACTTCAGATTCGCTCTAGTCTGGTTCTGTGGACTGGATGCACAGTTTCATCTGAGAGAAATCCAGCTTGTGCACTCAGGACCACTCTGGGAGACAGAGCAGAGTAAGGCAAGAGGGGGCGTTTGAGCAGTTCACTTCAAAAGTGCACTGTAAATCCAAACCAGAACTCTTAATACAGATCCACCCCAATTTCTTGACTTTAAATCACTATAACAATGAAAAACTCTGCACTGTTGAGGTGTTTGACCCATAGATTGCAAAGAATTCTACAAGTGTGGTTAAAGATGGTTATAGCTTTTTAAGAGCGATGATCACCTGCTGGTTCCCTTGACTTCCTTAGGAATTGAGAAGGGCATCTCTTTACAGAGCAGTCGGCTCTTACCCAGAGTTTCAAAGTAAGTCGCTGACAGAGCAAAGGCTAGTGTGGATCTGGCCCATAATGCTTTTTCTTTTTTTACCACACTGTAGTACAAACCTTAGCTTTGTTTCATTTTAGCGTGCTTTCTGATGTGTTTACCAATTTTTAACATTCAGGACGAGAAAAGAAATAAATCAAAAATCTGCCTGGTTGATCATGTTATGAAGATACGTGGTTTGCTTGCTTGCTGTAGATGCAAGTACTTGACAGAGGGAGCTCTCAGTCACAAGTCAAAGAACAAGTCACCAAGAACAAAGCCATGCTCACAGCCCATTCTTGCACCAGCTCTGCTGACTACTGTCCTGCCCAGTCCAGGAATCCCATCTTGGGAACATGAATAATCCCTTTGATCTTATGCTGGAAAGTTCAGTTGTGGCTTCTTCTCCCACACAGTTTGATTTCTGTATTGTATATTTAAAAAAAAATTAGGAACTCCTGATGGAAACACTTTCACAGACAGGGCAGGGCATGGCACCTCTTTCCAGGATCCCAGTAGTAGTGACTTGATTGCAAAGGCTCAGTTTCTGTCCTTCATCCCAGACAGACTAAACACTTTCCTCTTCTTTTGTGATACTATAATCTGTTAGCAGTGTAACACTGATTTCTGAGCCATGCGTGCTGCCCGTGACTGACAGGGCTCTGGTAGGGCTACTGTGGGTAGCACTGGGAGGCTTGGTACGAAATTTTGCCTTGCAGCACGAGACTTGCTTTTTAAAATGTTGCCGGAAACTTTTACTCAGCCAATAAAGAGCAAAAGGATTGACGCAGGAATTGCTGAAGGCCAAGGCACGTGAAAAAATAGTAGCTATCAAATGAAACGTGGAAGCATCTACAGAAGCATGGTATGTAAAAGAGCGGTATAGGTAGAGGATGTGGTTAGGCAACCAGCAAAAGGCAAACAAAGCAACAAGCACCAGCACTGTTTTCGCAACTCTCTTGCGGGATTCAATCTACGAGAAAATAATTCATATCTGGTATTAATAGCAATTAGTAACACATGTTTATGTAGCTGGTGCTGATTTTCAAAGGAGTCTAAAAGTCTAAATGCATTAGTAACCAAAAAAAGCAAAACAGAAAAAAACCCAAAAGAAACCAACAGAAAAATATATCTATTTCACATTTTTTTTAACAAAGTATTTCCAGTGCAGAGCCCATTCCTTTTCCATTATAAATCATGTGGCAAACTTATCTAGACTAGGATTTAAAAGTAAAGTAGTTAATGTGTCAGCTTATGTGGATGAGGTCTCAGCATTTACAATTTTAACTCCTGAGTTTAATAGGGTCATAATAAAGCAAAGCAAACCCCATTCCTCTTTAGGAAAGCATGCACACTCACAATTGAGTTAATGAGTCATGAGCATGTGCCTAAGTGCATAGGTGAATTTGGATTGCTAATATGGGCTGAGTCTATGGAGATTTTTTACTCTGTTATCAGGTAAAGGTTTTGCACTCAAGAGTGCAGACTTAATCAGCATGATAGATTTTGGAAAATTGGATACTTTAGTGCTTGATCATTGCTTACCTGCTTACGGGCATGACCATGTTCTTCTGCTGGCATGTTGGATGTACTTTTATATAAAGTTCTGGCAATAAGAAAATAGTAGACAGAAATGACAGCTAAGGGTACAATATAGAACACTAAGAAGCAAACCAGGGAGTGAGCTTCCTGCAGGATCTTCTCAGATACAGGATAGGGGGCACATGCCTCAAATGTTACATTTTTCTCAGGATTGCTGAAAGAATACAAATCTGAAAAAACAGCCTCTGGGATAGCAAATATCATGGAGATGATCCAAACACAGCCAGCTTTACAGCAGGTCTTCAGGAGTGCATCCGAAGTCTGCAGTTCCAAGGGCTTAACGATGGCTCTGTACCTAAAACCAACCGACATGATTGTCAGAATAAATACAGAAATAATGCAAGTACTGACAATGCAAACTTCTTGAGGATAAAGCCATCTCTGTTCTCACTAAACTAAGGGTGGTAGAATTGTCTTGGAAATGAAAACAGATATGAGCTCTTTGTAATTAAGCTGGAAATGTAAAAGTTCATTTTGAGCATGTATTTTAATGAATTGGCTGGCAGGACTTGTCATTAAAGCCTTCCTAAGTAAAGATGACTTTTACTGTTTGGATTAGGATCAGTAAGGGCAATCATCTCTCCTATTTTTATGGCACTGCCTAGAAGGGTAAATGAGGGAATTAATATACAAAACTGGTAAAGGCATGAAACAGGTTAACTATTTTATAAATAGATGAAACCAAGCATGTACACCCCTCCTTTCTTCCATGTTCTTAAGATCCCAGCTGAGTGCAGTGATCTGACTCAAAATAATGCTCCAGTGTTCATTCATATTTATAAAACAGGAGCTACCACTGCTGTTGATTCATGGCTGTGATTCTGCAGCATGTGGACTGAGTCAGACATATGAGAAAAATCTGGGTAAATCTATAGTTGTGTGAAAATCTGTGTGGAAACGGGACACGGAAAAATGACCAACTGCCACAAAGGTGGATGAAGCAAAGGAAACAATATACCCTGCTCCCCAAGTATCAGGGACTCTTGATGATGCAGAAAGAAGAGAGCCCTTCCAGGGGAGCAGAAGACGGCGTGAAAGGAAAGGCAGTGAAAAGTACCCAGAGGTTAAGACAGCTTAGTTGTACCATTTTGCACAACCTGAGGATCTGGTCTTTTTCTCCTCTAGGCAAACTGAAATAGAAAACTGCAAGCTGGACTGCTATTTATCGAATAAATACCATTTTTATTGACTTCGAGCTCTTCCAGCATACAAGGAGATGATAGTCTGGCATTGCTCACATGACTGACATTCTGAGCTTTCTCAGTAAGTTTACCATATAGTTACGCTGTGAAAATGCAGCAGGGGGTATTTACGTAACTACCACCACGAAGAATTAAATACAGAAGCAAGTGTCTAAATTGTAGAATCACAGAATAGCTGGGGTTGGAAGGGACTTTTAAAGGTCATCTAGTCCATGATGGATTCTGAACTGATGTCATACAGGACTAAGACCTTGGAGCTATGATAGACAGTTCAGTGAAAACATCAGCTTAATATTCAGCAGAAATAAAAACCCACACCAAACTCTAAAAAAAACCCCAAACAACAAAACCAAAAAAAGCAAAATGTCAGGAATTACTAGGAAAACAATGGAGAGCAAAAGAGACTGTTGTGCAATTATCTGTATCTCTGGTTCATGCAATTCTTGAACACAATGTGCTGCTCTGTACACCTTAACTCAAAAAACTCATATTAAGGATGGAATATAACATGAATAGCCTGGAGACATGGATAGACATCACTGTTTCTTCTGGCACAAGAGCCAGGGCCATCAAATGAAGCCACATGCAAAGCAAAATAAAGGAGTTGTTTATGCGACAGGCAGTGAAAGTCATTGCTAAACAAGTTCAAGAAGAGGCTGAACAAAGATCTAGAAGAGAAATCCATTGAGGTTATTAAACAGGCAAAACCCACATCTGCTCAGGAGGTCATCTGAAGGCTTAGGGTATAAGTGTAGTGTTGGATAGTAGGTTTTATTCTTCCTGTGTGTCTTTTCTTGTCCTTATACTACCACTGCTGGAGGCTGGTATTGGCCTACATGGACCCTGGATCTGACCCAGTATTGCCCTTCCTGTGTTGGCTGATTTTTTTTGGAGTACAGTAACAGTAGCATTGCTTAAACTCTGGACACATGAACTACTTGCTATTACGTACAATCTACAATTGCTGGCATACAAGATGAAAATCTTTTTCTCTCTTAATACAAAAACTAATTTCAGGTTTTTCTGCTCCTTGACATGCTCATGCTGACTGAACTGAAATCTCATCTTAGTTTTCTTAATTCAGAAAAGAAGTGTGGGGAAAACTGATTGTTCAGCAACTGCTAACAGCAGTCAGATGGAAGCACTGATCCCTACTAACAGGCTATCATTGTAACCTGAGTTTAATTTCAGGACCTCTAGGCTAAAATATCTCTGAAAAAGATCTAAGAACTGTAAGAGAAAATATTAAAATTGTGTCATGTCACACTAAGCACTTACCAAGATGAAAATTACTATAGTATTGCAGTAACCATCAAATCATGCGAGTCATTAATTTGTCCCCCTGTCTGGTCTGTGTTTTCTTTTGGCTTTTTACCCCACATGTCAATCTTTCACATTCTAGGATTTTAGAGCCTCAACTGAGTGCATAGGACAAAGGATTTCCACTCAGTCATTTTCACAGTTTTATTTTTCATCTTCCCTGACTACTGTAGTGCACCACTAGATAGCACCAATATACTGTCTTTTCCCTTAATTGTCTTAAGCAATTTCCCTTTTCTGTGCAATTGAGAAAAAAAAAAACTGTACTGTACTTCAAGCTAATAAAAGGTCAAAAGACTTAAAGAGTCTTTCTCACTTCACTCCATTAAAAAGAACTGCTACAATTTTTCTAACACACATTTTAAAATTAAATGGGAGAGTTGTTGGTTTGCTTTTAGTCTATTACAATGTGCCATTTAATATTGTGCAAAATGACAATTTCTGCTTTTTTATTCATTTCTAACTTCACACCTGCACTATCTCCTGGCAAATCAGTCGCATCAGACCCACCTGTCAGCACTGAGAACAGTCAGGGTAAACACTGATACTCCAACTGAGGTTAACTGGATAAAAGACAGCAGCTTGCACCCAATTCTTCCAAAGAGCCAGGTATCCACAATATAACGTGTTGCATCTACAGGCACACAAGTTAACAAAAGCAGTAGGTCTCCAAATGCCAGGCTGGTGATGAAGATGTTTGGAACCGTCTGCATTGATTTAATCTTGAAAAAGACTTTGATGAGTATAGCATTTCCAAGGAGACCCACTGAAATGATCACAGCATATGTAACATAAATTGTGCACAGTATTTCTAATCCTGGAAAGGAGTCTTCGGTCCATTTTTCATTTGTGGTTTCATTATCAATGATTGATTTCAGTTCTGTACCATTTGTAGATGCACACAAAGTCTGATTAGCTGAATGCAAGTATACTTGAGACATTTCTTTAACTGTTTCTTCTCCCCAGGCTGGACTTAAATTGATCAAAAAATTGTTTAACATTTAGCTTGCAGCATATCAGCAAGGTCAATAGAAAGGTACAGATTTGTGCCTGAAATTAAGGTTCCCGTTGTGCATTAACTACTTCCATCCCCTTCTGGGTCTCAAAACATGCCTAGGAGAAATGCACACAGATCTTGTTCTGAACTGTGTAGGAGGTGGAGAATTTTTTTATTGGCTTTTCAGCTAGTGGAGCAGAGAGGGAGGAGGAAGAAAGAGAAAAGGAGTTTCTTTAAAGATATTTGCTGAAATGATGATTTTTCTTGGAGATATCTGGCAAGTAAATATTGTATTGTAATTACTGTAGCGTTAGGGTTTGCATTTTACCTAGGAAATGTTAATATTTTTCAAAATGTTCTAAAAAGGAAACAAAATGAAAACCTGGAATAGTTTTTTCAATAGTACAGGTAAGCATAGAATACAGTAATTTAACACAAAACTTTACATTATACCTTAATGGCAGATGAAATATTTCAGTATATAGACAGTATTTGCTGAAAAAGCCATAGAGACAGCCTGTGCTTGTCTATGCTCTGATTAGTCTTTCTGTCACAGAAATGCAGTGACCTTCCAAAAGGCAATGTAAGATCGAAATTTATGGCCATAATCCTGCTAACGCTTATATTAAAGCTTAGGTTTGTCCCCTGTGCTTCAACTTGTGTCCCTTCAATGTATGCTGAAGTTTGAACAGGTTTATAGGTAGCTGCTGTATGGAAGCCTGTTATCTGGCAATAATCCATGTATTTATTGGCTGTGGATTGTACAACTGATGATACAAGTCTTCTGGGAGAAAAATAACTTTTCATGATGCTATCTCAATCAAACATGTTAGTACTATGAGTTTTCTTATCTTTAGGTTAGCCAACAGTCGAATCTGAAACTCTGCTCTGTGATGAACTCGGATTAACTTTAATGCAAACTAAGATACAAGGAATGTGACCTATTGAGTTAAATCTCCTGAAATTAAGGAAGCCAAGATCTAATTTCTGAATAGTGAAAGTGCGAAAAATACCAAAGGACTGAGCTTTATGCCTTGAAAATGAATATCAGTAGCTGGAGTATTTTTTCCTTCAGATTGTTCTTCAGCTGTGACATGGGAGTGGAGAAGGAACCCTGCTCAAATCACAAAAGCAGTCTTATAGCCAAGTCCCTTTACCTTTTGCTGCACACACAGACACACAAAATCAAGTTTGTTTCATTTACTCAAAAAACCTCCTTCAAGTACGATGCGTGAAAAGTCTAATTTTCCCTCTCCCAATCCCAATCCTTGCAAACACAACTATGCCATAGATATCAGGTGGTGATAGACCAGATGTAGATGGTAGGTCAGATGGAAGACCAATGCTGTGGCCAGGTGGAAGAAGGAGTCACTGATACAAAAAGGATGCATGGGTTAAAAATTCCAGTTACGTTTTTTGAAAGTGCTTTTAGAAGAGAAGTTCTTGTCACGATCAACCATAATATATCCTTTTATGCAGTCACAGTATGTAGGATGCTCACAGATTTAGGTGCCTTTGAGGATGCCCGATTATGTTGTTCACCCACACTGGCGTAGTACTGTGCATCATATTTAATGCAGAGTTCAGCAACTGTAGCAGATTGTGACAGCTTAATGTCAGATAGTTACATAAAATGTTTAGATTTCCTGTATAGGAGAAGTAGGGTATCACCAAACACCGGGAACTAATTGCTCTCCACCAAGTGCTGAATACTCAAGGGTGGCATCTGAATGAAACATCAGGTGTTTAGCTGAAACTGGAATTCAGCTGAAAAAAACTTGTTACTTGCCTTCAATTGCACAAGAGGTTGGCTGATGCACCAAAGTTCAGCTAGCAGCATAAATCCCAACCTTTTACAGTCCCAGAGCTTTCAGAGCCGTCTGAGAGATCAGGGCTGACAACGTGAAATCTGAGGCTGTTTATTCTGTCACTTGATCATTTTGTAGGGCAGGATAGAGGACCTGAACTGATACCCCTCTGTGTAAGAGCTAATCCAGAGGACTGGAGACTCTGGAGCTATGAGATGCTCCCAGCAGTTGGTTTGGGGATGATTTAGGTATGAAGGGAAAGATGACAGAGCTCCCAACCCATATTTAAACCTCTTGAGGACACCTACATGTGCCACAGAGTAAAGCAACCCCAGAAAGCAGCAAGGGCTTAAAATTCTATTTACTCCGGATGCTTCATGTGCTGTTAATTCCAAACTGGACCTGAATTCATATATTTGAACCTGAATGCTCAGTCTGATGCTTCACACTTTAGAAGCCTGCATTACCTGGAAAGACAGACACATTTTCCCTGCTCCCTCTCTAATAGGGCACAGTACACATGTCTAAGCCAGCTCGCAGCAGCATGAAATTCTGCTTGGTTTTCTCTTCCTACTGAAAGAGTGTATTTTCCCCAGCTTTCTGCCTCCTTGGGGGAATCTGGCAGAAAGAAGCTCCTTTGTTTCTCACAATTCTTCCTACAGTCCTTGTATTACCGCAGGTTTTAGCTAGTCGGCCAGGTTCTCTCTTTATGGAGCGTAAGATATTGTCTTAGTTGATCATTAGGAGGTGAAAAATACTATTTTGAAAAAGCACACACAATAACATTCTCTAGACCCAACAAAAGCCTGAAGGACAGATAGTAAACATCAAATATGTAATTTGTTTATAATAGTAGAATTTCAGCGTTTCTGTTCACCAATTTTGTGTGCTCTTCATTAGTGTCATGGGTAGAAACCAGGCGGGAGAAAACACACCGTGTTTTTAACACAGATTCTGAGAGCTTTCAGTTGTGCAAATCCAGCTGAAAAGGAAGAGAACGGCGTCATTATTCCAAACTGTAAACAACTCTAAGGCGTTACTTTAGAGCTCTGTCTTCTGGTGCAAAGAGAAAAGCAATTTGGGTAATTCTGGCTATTGTTTCAAGTACCAGGCTTCGCAGAAAATGGATGTTCCTTTTGAACTCCATGCTGCCAAAAAAACCCAGACGAGTAAAATACTCGAGTATATCATTTAGCTGTATTTTTAATGCAAATTTGCTGTTTTAATGCAGTGTGACTGCTGACTTAAGTCATCTCCATGTGCTGCATTGTGTCACCCACTCAGAAAAATCTCTTTCGGAACCATTTGCTCTGCACCAAGCCAAAATATGGAGAAAACAGCAAAAATCTTAACTCCCATTAAAGAAATTGATTTTCCAAAATTGTAACTATTTCGTGTAGCATATTTTTGTTATTTCAGTATACATTGGTCATGCTGCATTGATCATTATTTATACAAGTATGTCAAAATGCTTTGTAGCTAGAGTGCTAGGAACACAAAACTGCTACACACTGAACTACAGCTAGCATGGGGTTTTTTTAGGATTATTTTAACTCACTTTCTTAGGTCATTATTTGTATCATTTCTGCACGGAACTGTTTCGTTGTCTTAATTCTTCTTTTATGTTTCAAACTCATTTCCGACCCTTGCTTTGATTGTCTCTCCTAGCAATTTTGCCATCTGTTTATTGCTGGCTGATGTATCTTTCTGTCTCTCCACTGAGTGAACTGACGTTTATGTTCGTCGCGTGTTAACGGCAGAGAGATACTGAACAGCTTGTCTATCCTAGGCCTGAATTTTGGTAGACTCTGTTAAAAGGCTTTTCTCAGATTAAGATCTCCTCTACAGATGAGCTTGATTGCTACCCACGTGCACAGACTGTTCAGCACAGAGCAGGACTCTGCCGTTGGGTCACCACAGGCACATTCCTCTTACTCCTCCCTGGAGGTAGAAAACTGATTTGAAGTCTAGTAGTCTGCTCAGATCAATGTAAATCTTTCCCTTCCAGCAAATCTCAGTAGCCTTCCTTTTAGGTCATCTTTTGACATAAAGATGAAAGAAGGCTTTTTGCTCCTTCATCAAGAAGTCCTAACCTGGGGTCCTTTAACAACTCTAGCTTGTAAGTTAGACTCTGCAGTTATAACTAGAATTATGTTATCTGAAATGTCTTTTTCTTCCTAGTGTTTTCTGAACTGGCTTTGCCACCTTTGTGTTGGGAAAAGGAGTCCCTGCTCTAGAGACCACATTCTCAGGGATGAGTGTGCGTAATTGCCTTGTTTCTGACTTGCATCTGCGTTGCAGCTTTAGTGTCTTCTCCTTAAACTGAAATTGCCAATAGCGTGACAAATAATGGCAAGATGAGGGCTCAAAGAATATCATAACTCACATCAATAGTAAGAATGAAGCTTTTATCTGACACCCATTTCATGAGCTGTATGACTTGTGTGACTGTTCCCAATGCATTTCCTTGTGTTCAGGCAGGCAAGTATTAAATGGGAAGGCCTGAATGCACACCCGGAGTGACCGTCAACGTCAGAGACAGCGGTCCGTGTTTAGAGCAAATTACTAACACGTCCGGGGTTTTTTCCAGTTCTGCTCTGTCCTACTGCGAGAATGGGAATGAATCATTTCCGTGTGCTACATCTGAGTCCCTCCCGAAACAAAGAGAACATCACCTCCTCGTCTCGCCAGGCATCCATTTCGGAGCTACAAGTGTCAGGCAGTGGGGAGGGAGGTTGCGTAAGGCACTGCTCACGCTGGATTTCTTCACTTGTGAGCACAAGAGCTTGGTTTCAGTGTCTGTTGATCTGGTGTTTTTCACCACTAAGTGGGAACATCTTCTCTATCCTGTATTTTGATTTTTTACCATTGCCCAGTGTCCTCAGCAGTTGGAGACAAAACAACCACTGAGCTATTAAAAGGGAAAATATCTTTTTAGGACACTTTAATGACAATTTCCTTGGCTGTATCACATTCATAGCAGAGTGTAATGATTCATTGTCAAAGACTACCCATTTAGGAGAAAAATACATTGGTTTATTACTGGTTTTATCTCCCTGTCACCTGTATGGAGTGGATTCTACACCAAGGGCAGAAGGAGCTGTGCAGGCACTGAGACTTACAGCATCAAATCCTGCAGTAATGTTTGACTGGAACTCCATCCCTGTTTTGTGGAACTGAAGATGAGCTATCCAGTTACACTTTCAAGTACCACAAGACTTACCAGCATGTCTAGGAGCAAAAATAACACCATCCCAGCCCTCAGTGTTATGAAGCTGAGATGGAGGGTCAGTTCGGATGAGCTGTCAGGAGCAGCATTTGGTGATACAGCAACAAGACGGGTATCTTCTTGGTTAAAATCTAAGAAAATAGCTTCTGATTTTGTTACAATGTCTAAATCCGGACGATTCAGTGGGACTCAGTCTGCCTGTGATGGGATCTCAAATGCTGTCATTAAACAACAGCTCCAAATACTTTTTATCCTGTTTCTCCGTTCTTGCGTTCTTTCCAGCCTCCTTTTCCAAGAGTTTCCTCAGCCAGTTTCAGTACGGGAATGGCCAGTGAAATACTGGTGTCATTTCTCAGAAAAGAGAGAAAAATAAACACTGGAATGTATCCTTGAATTTCTTCTGTTACAGGAACAATCAGGAAATGAAGTAATATAGCAAGCATAATTCTTCTGGGCATCCTTGAAACTATCAATGATACATTTAATTTAGAACCATTAGAGTGCCATTACATGCTAAATACTTTCTGACACCTAAAAGCACAGAGTATTGTGCATTAAGACTTAACAGTCATCTTATGCAATAGGTAATTATCTTCCCAGTATTTTGATTTTTAATCTCAAGTCATTTCCCATAATGACATTTCTTTCGTTGTCCCAATAACTGCCGGCTAAATTTAGAAAGAATTATACATCTTGGGCGTAAGTATTGCTAACCTGTATTGCTAACCACTACTGTAGATTCACGAACTGTCAGAAGAAAACTTAAACAAGCTGTACTGACCTTTAACTGTCATCCTGTGTAATACTTATCTATCACATGGTTATCAAAGCGCTGTACGTACACTGAGCTACAAGGCAGCTTTAGCCACTTGTGCATGCAGAGACATAAAAAATCTCCAGGGCCCCCTGAGTGAGCTGCCTAGACCTTGGATCTGCATCTACTGACTTAGTTGGTACAAAGGACGATGGAGTTCTGTGCTGGTCTAAATAGCAAGATGGGAGTGGGGAGGGTTTTGCCCAAGTCGCCAGAGCTGCTGCAGTGATTTTACTATCATTTTTTTATTTCTTTTGCATCGTCTAACCTATTGTTAACAACCCACTGAGATCTGACATCAAATAATTGTCTTCATAGAGAAATATACTTTTAGAATCTTTCTTTCATTGGTTTAAAACAGAGCACGCATTTCCTGGTGTATGTATCGCTAAAAATAAGCAACCTAGGAGTAAATGAGAATGGCTTAGAAATCAAAGGAGCTTTTAGATTGCTTTCTCAGAGAGTGAGCAAAGTCAACTGATACAATCAAAACCATGGGGAGGAGGATGCGTTTGTATTGGTAACACACTGCTGCCCGTTAGGTCACATTCAAGCCAGAGCTGTGGAAGCTCTTCCCATCACTTAAAATTATTAGGATGTGAATCACAAGCGCATAGCAATTTTTTATTAGATTTGTCTTTGTGCATGTCCTCTCCCTGTGAAAACCATCAATGCACAATTCTGTGACAGAATGTCAGAGCAGATATGTTGGAGAAGAGCAAATGTAGTGGTGGCGGCACAAAAGATATTGTTTCAGCCCAAAGAAAATTATACATCTTCATTCCGGCTGACAACCTAAACAATGCCATGCTTGAAACATAAATGATACACTGTTTAGCTGGAAAAGCCATTAGGCATATGATGGAGAGTGGAAGTGAGCTAACTGCCTTCCCAGAACAAATAGCGCTTTGCATTTTACATGAGCAAATTGACAGGTTTTAAAAAATTTACTTCCAAATTTTGCTGTTTGAATAGAAAAAAATCAATAGCAAGCATGGAGACCTGACATCGCTCCATGCCATGCAGCTTGCTATTCTTCCCGCTGTAACACCTCCAAAGCAGGAAACGTGCTGACGGATCTGCCCAAGAAATGGCATTTCCAGCCATTTCTCAGCAGCCTGAGAAGTCTTAAGTATTCCAGCAATTTTCTCACTGCTTGTCCAGCTTTTATCCAAACTTGTGTTGTCCCATATCATTTAATAATATTATAAGGGCATTTAGCAAAAACTTTAGAAAATCAAGGTACATTTCATCTTTTATCAGGAGTGTAATAAAACAATTACAGTATGCAGGAGACAAGGCCGGTCTCATGTTGCTCTCGTATTGATCCTCTTTTGCTGCCTTTTTATTTTAAATTAGAGTAATAGAAAATAGAGTTGGGAGGACTTTCAACAGGTCTTCCAGTCCATCCTTTGCCCTAAGGCAAAATCAACTTGACTTATACCAGTTCTGGCAGGTATTTGTCTTATCACCATGAGTATTTTTAGGACCTGCAATGACAGCAATTCCATATGCACTCTAGACCACTTATTCCTTAAAATTAGAAATTGTTACCTAATGTCTAGTCTAAATTTAAGCCTATTACCTTCTGTCCTATAAAGCGTCTGCAGAAAGAATTACTGCAGTAATTACTGCAGAGGACAGTGAGGGTCAAAGCAGGGTCTACAAGAGGAAACAGGGTCAGACCGACCATCCACCTCGACTTACCGATATCGTAGCAGAGACCAACTGGTGTAAAAGGGACTCACGGGAGGACGAAAGTTCCAGTTCCTCCGAAGACCTCTGCCGCTTCCTTCCTGTCCCTTACAGGACCCCCCTGGGCTTAGGGGTGCAAGGGGAGTCAGGCATGGCTTTAGCACGCAGCCCCGCGGCACAGCGTGTCCTGCTTCTCCTTGCAAAGCAGGAAAACCTTGTAGTCAGCAGCAGGTTGTGGAACAAATTGTTTACTAATGAAAATAAAGAATACAAGCAAAGGATGAGAGTGCAAGTGTCCAACATACTGAACTGTATTTTATATTCAATTTCTTTCTCGTTGAAAGGAATTTCAAGTTAGAAACAAGTGGGTACGAGGTGGAACTTGTTTGCATGTTTTTAATG
The DNA here is from genome assembly GCA_034782735.1 of Sagittarius serpentarius. NCBI lineage: Eukaryota > Metazoa > Chordata > Aves > Accipitriformes > Sagittariidae > Sagittarius > Sagittarius serpentarius. Next base: position 15,872,052 of record JAVKLA010000039.1, on the reverse strand, counting down.
CTTAACATTTCTCCCAGAAAGCCAAAAAACTGAAGGTGATCTGTTTAATTTCAAGTAGGCTGGCTGCAGCTACTGTACATTGAAATATTCATCTTTTTCCACTAATTGCTGTGTGGGAGTTATTCACAGAATGAAAGAACCTTTTGTATTTGCTATCGTACATACCAGCTCTAAGACATCGCTCCTTTATATTTTTTACTTCTCTGTCGTCGGTACAGGTTAGTATTTTACTATATTAGCAATCATCAAAAAATCTTCCCTTGAATGATACAGAGAAAGGCATTCAGAACTGAAACTAGGATTTGGTTGAGCAGGAAAGTTACCAATTCAAACACATTTGCTGAAAGAAAGTCCCTCTTCAGTAGGAGAGGAAAGTTAAGTCAAGTCTCTCTTGTGATGTTATGAAATGGAGTTTACCTCCTGCTGTATTCAAAGCAAAGTATAACTAAAGGACAAACTTCTTAATCACCACATCCAAAGATGGTAGGATTTTATCTGCTATTGTTCTGGGGTTGTTTTGGTTTTTTTTTTTTCAGGAGAGGTAATCTGAAAGCTATATCATACACATAGATACCCATTAGAGGTGGGAATTTCAGTTTTTCTTATTTCCACATTCCATTTGAAGGCACTGGGCAACATTTGCAGACTTTTAAACATGCATCTATATCTCTTTAGTGATCTAAATCCAAGTCAGCAGTGGCAGCACATGTGAAAATAAAAACATACAACTGAAAGGAACAGCTTGGAAAGCTGAGTCCAATTTCTTAATGTATAAGTCAATCAAAGTCCATCTCAGAAAAAGTAATGAAAGATACTTATTGAGGAGTCTAGACATCCATGCCTGAGACAGTCAGCCAACAGGCTCAAAAATATGGCTTGAAACTCAGTACTATGAGTATTAGGTTCTGAGGATAAATGTAAGATGAAGAAGGGAGCAGAGGGATGGCAGGAGAGTGTAAAGAGGAAAAAAAGAGGACAAACTACGAGAAGGGCTCATGATGAGAAGAGAATGTTTCCAGTCTCTGTTTAACGTGAGGGCTAATCTTGGAAACACAGGGGGACCAAATCCTTATGTGGTCAGTACTGCCACTCCACTGAAGCCTAGAGAGTTGAATCATGCGACATTTTAGCTCTATAGTTGTGTCCAGAATGATAATTGTACATTAAAAGTAATTATTTAGATCAGTGTTTATTTCTACATGCCACAAAAGAGAACCATGATTAGACAATCAGAAGAAAACAAATGCAGTATTAATGAAAAGATCCTGCTTTCTGTGGATAGCGCAGCCCTGTAGCCATGGGTAGTATTCTTCGTGAACAAGGATGTTTGGTCTCACCATCTTCTGGACGTACAGCACTGGGGTTGTAATGAACTTCAGCTATGGAAAAGAATTAGGGAAAATTTTCCATTATAATAATTGGGTTTAATATATTTAGAAAGAAACCAGTCTATGCAGAACTCACTGATTTAAGGTCTTTGGGGAAATAACAGAAATCAGCGTGTTTCTAAAAACAACCAGGAATGTTTGGTGCTTAGGACAGAATTCCTATAAAGGCATTCCTTTTTCAGAACAGGGGTCTGCAACAATTTCTCCATCTTGGAAGGCAAAACCTCCTGCTGGGATTCTTCTGGATTAAACAGGCTCACAGCAGGTCCCGTTCAGCTTTCTGTAATCCCCAAGATCTTTGCTCTTTTGGGAGCGCATGCGATGATAGACTATAGTGCTCCCTAACTGGAAGCAGGTCCCGTGAGAATGACAGCCAGCTGGCCCAGGGTAGAATATCTCTTAGGTGCCTAAGGTGGAAGCTGAGCAGAGAGTTCCCTTCCTTTTGGAGAAGAGCCATACTAGGATCTTAAGGGATTTCTTACTTTCTTTAGTACAGCAAAAGCCACCTGTAATGTAGCCATTAACCTCAAACTGAAGTCTGGCACAGACAAAGCAGTGAAAGGTTTCCTATTTATTTCCACTGCTTGGGATTTGACAGTCATCATATGCAGCCTACTGCATTCCAGTCTATGCAGTGCACACTTTTTCTTACCGATCCTGAAGTTTAAATGCGGAGAAGCCCTGGGAAGGAAATCTGAAACATTGAAGGCTGAACTTGTTCCATTAGAATCTAGACTCCACAAAGCCTGGGACGGTGATTTGTGGTTTAAGTGCCTTGGTGTAGATCCAGCAGTTGGACCTGACCCACTCCAGTCTGAAATCAGAAAGTAGAAGGCCCAGGAATAAAAATCTGTACCGGTGTCACATCTCAAACTACTAGAGACCAGGGAGGAGAAAGGTCTGTGCTTGCTTCTTGTGCCATCCGTGTACCTGCCCTGAAGCCGTGGGTCTCTGTGCAGCACAATGCACAATTCCTGCTGTTAATTTTTACACTAGCTCTGTCACACTTGTGCAGGTGGGGCTGGATACCAGCAATTCAGTCCTCTATTTCCCCTTTTGGGATCCAATCTAGTAATACTTATTTGGATAAGGTCACATCGAAGAAGATAGGAGGTATACAAAGGAGAGGAATGGCAGCCTTACCCTTATTGTATCAGACAGCATCGAGCTGGCTCATGCTCAAGGGAGAATACTCTCTGTATTCTCTACTCACTCTACTTAGACCGTTCTTGCTGAATTCTCCCTCTGCAAATGGAAAGCTACATATTCCTCAGGACTGCTGTGTACAGGACATATGTGTTAATACAGAATTTTTAGTCTGGTTTCCTGAAAAGGCTAAACCAACTGATTTAGCTTCTCCTTTGTTACACCCATTCATAATGTCAACTAATTTTGACAGACATACAGAGGTACTGAAGTTATTAAATTCTTCCACATTTCTGTGAAAAATCAACATCACTGGAGTAACCCAGAATAAGCCACAGCCCATGTTATTTCTTGCTGAGCTGGTAGATAGCAGAATCTTAGAATAATTTAGGTTGGAAGGGACCTTTGGGGGTCTTCACTCCAACTTCCTGCCCAGAGTTGGATCAGGTTGGTCAGGCACCTGTCCAGCTGAATTTTGACTCTCCAAGGAGTCTTCCTACCGCCTCTCTGGGCCACTGTCACCTATTTGACTACCCTCATTGTGAAAAAATGTATTTCCTTATAAATAATGGGAATTTCCATAACTGCAACTTGTGTCTATTGCCTCTTGTCTTCTTGCTGTGCACCTCTGAGAAGAGTCTGTCTCTCCTCTATAACCACCCCTCAGATAGCCAAGGACAGCAATTACATCTCCCTTATCCTTCCCAGGCTGAGCAAACCCAGCTCCTGCGCATAAAAACCAGCTACTAGTATGTCCAATATCCTGCATAAATTTCTCAGTCTTGGCTTTATGAAGACTGGAAGGCCACCAAAACCATAGCTCACATAAGGGAACACTGAATGGCATGTGAGAACAGAATCAGAGACCAAGCTGAAATCTTTTTCAGAAATCTACATTTTTTACTGCATGCTGTCACCCCATTGTCATATATAAACAGTTAATGGAAGAAGGTAAAGACCTATTAAAGAACAATTATCCAATGCAATGCAGAAAAGCTATTGAGGGGAGCCTTATTTCTTAATGTAGAACAAACGTGACACCAGTAGCAGGCAAAGACTTATGAGTCAAGTTAACAAACCCCCTCAATGCTTACCAGAATAATTACTCAGACGAGATCTTCCCCAGCAAAAGTGTAGTCGGCACTGCTTCACTACTTCTTCCTTCATTAGGCAGTGAAACACAAAGATAAAGAACCCTAAAGAAGTAAGAAGAGAAATTCACAGGTTTCCAGGTGGATTCTCCAACCTGCTGTCCCTTTTCTAAACTTTTTGTATGCCACTCAGTTACCAGTATGTTATGTGTGGGCAGAGACGTGGTCCCTGGGCCAGCATCATGTTGGCCCAGAACTGCACTCAGTCATTTGTGCATATGAAAGGGTAATGGGAAGAGCTTTCTGCAGATTTGGTATAAGAAAAACCTGCCAGTCACTGTAGATTCTATCAACCATTTTTATGCCCAGATGAAAAGGATTGTGCCAGCTCCGGAAAAGACGCATTTATTGGGAGCTATGTTTCAAAGGCATGAATTCATGTCTTTAATAGTGTATCTATCACGGCAGTGCTATCTAAACACCACTATCATCCCACTGCAATCGAGCTTTCCTGCTAAAATAGCTATACACTGTAACACAAAAGCTATCTGAGTACTCCTCTTCCCCCATGCCTGAATTACATGATGTTAGAAATTTATTTCTATTCCCTGAATCTAAACTGTTGTATCTATAGCAGTACTCCATTCAGAAATTACCTTGCAAGGTGTTAAAAATGCTGAAGAGATACAAGAAAAATATCCTTACTGGTCCCCAGGCAAAAAAGACAAAGCCCCAAGTTAAGCCCAAAAGGAACATCAAGCTGAAAGCACTTTTGAGGTCTTGGAGAAAACCCTGTTTCCAGAATCTGGATCTCTTGTGTGTCCTTGATTTCACAGCGTGGATTTGAAGGAGAACAACGATGAACATGGCTGTATTCGTCAAAAATATTAAGAAGACATAGGCCACAACGGCGATGTAAAACACTATGTTCTCCTGAATCCAGCAACTGTAAGAAAGACAGGTATGTGTTCAATAAGGAGTTTTGTGAGCACTGAAACTAATGAAGCCTAGTTTCCAAAATAAATGTCCCGTATGGCTCTCTGATACCTAGTAAGGGGCATTCCCTAATGCCCATACTTTCCCCCAATGAGGACATTCATAGAATCTCTTTACTTGCCTTTTTAATGGATGTTACAGAAATGCAATAACTTTGGGACTTTAATATTTCTGCCAAATCCAGATAAACATGACAATTGTTTCACAACTTAATAATGTATACACACAAAGACACACTGCCTTAGGAAAAGCAAGTTAAATATGACTTAATTAGGAGTCTAAACAATAGTATAGCACAGAAATGAGCACTGGTTAGCTTTTCCTCTGACATAAATTAGTGAGTTTTACTGCCTTTTTGCTAAATATTGGTAACAATTTTCCCTCTGAGCTGTCATGGGTGTGCGTTGCCTCTCTGACGGGACAGAACTCAAATATTCCAGGTAATCTTCGCCAACAAGTGATCAGATTGTGCCATACAGAAAGCAGGTGAAAAAATGGAAGCATTCTTTTCTATAAAAGCCTTTTAAAAAAGGATGAAAGAACGCAGTGTTTTCCCATTGGAAAAGAGAGAAGGTTAAAATGATTTAAATAAAAGAACGTGAAGTGATAAAGAGACAGTTGAATTGACATTAAAAAAACAGAAGCAAACATGCAAAATAATAGAGCCTTTAGGTTTTACCAGAAATCTAGAACATGCAGGAGCTTATACAAATGTCCCATCAGACTGAGTTAATGTCATGTAAAGAAAGAGATTTTTCCAGAAAGTAAAAATGGAGTTGACTGGCAGAAGCCCTCCCTGTCCTCAAGCCCAGTCCACTGATGTAAGAGTTACTCCACATAGTAGCCATACATCCAAAATGATCCAATGAACCAGAATCACTAAGAGATGGGGGAGAAAAGGCAAAAGCAAGAGAAAAGTTGTTGCCTTCTGATTATTTCTTGTATCTTTAAAATACTCTGATGACCATCAGAAATCTTAAAGTATCATACTTACAAATTGCTGAATGGATTGCTCTCAGAATGTGATCCATTGCCATAGAAGTCTTTATTTACAATGAGCACAACAGTAATTACAATAGCTGGTATTCCTAATATGGAAGGCAAGAGAAAAAGAAATATTTAGATTAAGAAGAAAAAATGGAGAATATGGAAAGATGTCAGATAACCTCTGATGAGTAATTACAGCAGGCATGTACATCTAAGGATCAAACTCTAACCCTAAAGCTCCTTCTGAAACAAGTATAATTAAATGTGTGGCATAGCAGGTTTAATCTCCTTATTTATGTAAATTACAGATGAGTAGGCATAAAAATATCTGTGTTTGTAAAATGTTTGTGAGTGTTCAAACATCTCCAGAAGGGATCCAATCTGGTAAAATAAAACTAACTGATTATTACAAAAAGCAGAGTGTCAAAAGATGAAAAGCAGACCACAGCATTTTTTTGTAAGATCTGATAGACGTTTTCCAGACAGTGTTTCATCAGTCTTCCCTTCCACTCATTTCCCATTTCCCATATTTCTTTCAGTTCTGGCTCTTCCGTCGAGAACGGCTGCCACCAACACCACCATCATGGGTGGCTGCCCCTGAGAGCAATTACGTGCGACATCAGATCTAAGGATAGAGATGATGATACACTGCATGCTATTCAGAAGCCTAAAAAACCCCTTTAAAACAGCATCTAATGGCAACCCAGAAAATACAGATCAAATTCTGCTCTGGGTCAGTGCCTCTGATAACACCTTTTCTAACAATTGAGCCAGCATTTTGAATCTTTTTTTGTTATGTTTCTCCCAAACAAGCCTCTGATGCTCAGTGCTTGGAGGAAAGGTGAATCAGTGAAGTCCTCGGGAGAGCTATGAATGAAAGCCAAATCCACCCGCCACGGGGGAATCATGCATACAACAGCAGGTAAGGACACGAGGCCTGGAGAAGGAGATCAAAATCACCTCTGAGCATCACCAATGCAGGGGTGAAGGCTGTGGGCAGCTCATACTTCCTCAGGCACACCCACTGACCGTGATAAATCATTCCTGTAAAGAGCAGGAGGGGTAGGGAAAGCAGTTCCTTACGCCCACCTTCGCCATTCCTTGCATGTGACTCTGTGCAGGGAGCAACAGGCACTTTCTGCTCATGTCTCCCTGGGCAGAAGAAACTTAATCTGAACCTGCCTGGGGGAAGAAATCCATCCTTACGGCTCAGGGTGTACACCACATTTCTACTAGCTCAGTGTCCTAACTTACTTTTGCAAATATGCCCCTATCTTAGGGAAGTTAACAAGCACAGAAGTGGAGAAGAAATCCGCTTACTTACCCCAGCCAGCAATACAGCATTTTAGGATGTACTTTGGAACATAAACATTGAAAACTTTGACAAGAGTCAAGTAAAAGTGAACAGACTCCAGGCACATCCACGTGAAAGCTGCAAGAAGGAAATAGTGAAGGAGCACGGCCACGGTGATGCAGAGACCTGGCTGGTTGAAGGAGGACAGCCAGGAATTGGTGAGGAAGACCATGTTCAGCATCAGCAGTGCGGCACAAAGATTGAGCAGGATTTTTGAAGGGTTGTCTCTCCGCAGCTTTCTAAAAAGAAGGGGAAAGTCCACAAGGTTATCATTGCATGAGTTGTGCTGGGTGCATTCACTAATGCAAAGCAGCACAAATGTGTATTCGTCATATTATAAATTGGCTTCTTGTGGTATAAGCTGTGCCTATACATTAGTGTTTTATGTCACATCACTAGTGTGTTTTTGAAGCAGATCTCCCAGCCTGAAAAAGCAGAGCTTCTATACACATGGAGACCTGCTAGGTTTTTCACACTTGGTGGAGGAGACACGGATTTAACATCATCTTTTTACTACTGCATCAAATATTACTGTTATTGCAATATTACTGGATTATGAAAGCATCCACAGCTGCCTAAATCCAAGGCCCCATCGTGGCAGGAGCTACTGGCACATACAGTATAAAACAAAACCTATCCAAAAGGACAAAACACAAGAAAGACTAAGAGCAAGAGAAAAGTTTCCCTATTTTACTGTTGGTATCATCCAATGTGTAGTCTATATACAGGGAATATTCCAGGTTGCTGATATAATCCAATGTATAGTCTCTACACAGGGAATACTCCAGACTCTTGACATGATATCTTACCCATATCCATGGGTAAATCTATAAAATGACAGAAATTTAGGAGTATAGAAGTTGCTGAACAGTTCAGACTACTGCTTGTACTGAAGCATGAGTATTTGAATCCCGCTTATTTCACCACAGTCACAGGCCAAAATAAAGCAATATTTATACTGTCAGCTCTCAGTCTTCCCTCCTATGCATCACAGCATCAAATATTACCAAACATCCTGATAGTTGCTGCAAATTCACTATTGCTAAAACATTAAAAGCAATATAAGAAAAAGGATCAGACTTACTCAAGGGCTAGATAGGTCACCAGTGTTATACCCAAAAAAAGGGAAGAAGCACCACATCCTGCATAGCTTATCAGAGTTAATATACGATCATGTGTGTCATCTGTCTCCGTCCGGGACAAGTCCTATGTTACAAGATAAAGAGTAACAGTTGTTTGCTGTAACAGAGAAAGAAAATTGCTTTCCACATTTTCACATTGATAAAGGAATTGATTTCTGTTCTGCTTACTGCTACTTTTGGAGGGTTTCCATTAATATTTTTACGTGTTTCTTATTGTATAGTCCTCCAGAATATCCAAACTAGTAAAAATACACAGTATTTAAAGTACCCAGTAATAAGTTGTGAAGCTAGAAAAGCTGTGCTTCAGAAACCATAAATTCAACAAGGATTCCAGGATCTTGCCAAAATTATTCCACTGGGAGCTGGCTTTGTAGGAGAAACTCTACTTTGTTTCAATGGCAGCTGCCACTCTTGGGAACTGCACAAACCTGCTAAATGTCTTGGAGCGTGGGAGGATCCTCCACATCCAGAAAGCACCCCTCTGCAAAAACCAGCTGGGAGGCTGGGCCCTGCTTCTCCACAGCTGCTGCCAGGAGTAATAGTGAGAGGATTTGGTTGTTCCCTGCCACAGTTTCTCTGCTATTTGGTGAAACTTCGGACCTCAGACGGGTAACCTACATCTCTGATGTACAATCGACGGAGCTGTTGAACACCTGTAACTGTGCTGATTACTAAAGTGGCAGTGCAGAAGAGGTGCAATCTTAAAATCAGACTCAATTCTCTTTGCTTGAATGGAAACTTTAGCAAGTTGTCTGAAACCTGTAACATCTAAATTCCTTCCTGAGGAGGTCCAGGGAGGGCTTTCCTGCCTCTCTTGCAGCAGGGTAATGCTGACCTCTCGGGGAAGTTGGGCAAGCATCCGAAGGCAAAGGCATGGCCTTACCCTATGGTGTAGGTTGTATCCTACTGGGATTAGACAACTTTAATCTACTCAGTTTGCTCTGAACTTGCCTAACAGTTTGCAGTTGTTGCAGCCCATTCTCAAGTGGTAATCTCATTTTTTGACATTCAACGTTTAGAGGCAGTGTTCTCTGTATTACAGAGAAATAAGAGACGATAGTTAATGACATCTCCCGTATTTATGTTAAACTTCCCTTTCCGATGGAGTGTAGATAAAACTTTCAGAAAGATGTAATGTCATTAGTTGCCACTGGCAGGTAATAAATTTAACACAGTATTTCCAACTCAGCAAATAACACATTAACGTTGATTAAGTTACACTGCAAAGAAGTACAAACTACATCTGTAAAATGAATTTGCCTTGAAGCAAGTGACATTTAGAGGACTTTATACCATAAAAATTGTTATAACTGTTTTGTTTGTTATTACTGATTTTGGCAAAAGTGCAGATATCTAACAGGTTGTATAGATACGAATCTCCCATCTCTCCCCAAAACTAGCGATGATTTTGTTTAGTCCCACGGGACTTTTTTGGAGATGATTCACGCAGTACTTACCAGTAGGACTCCAAAATGGGTAAGATGGTTACAAAAACAGATTGTGTAATTCATATCTGTATATTCCATTTCACACCCCGATGTATTCCAACCACCCAGTCCATCTGTGTAATAGAGAAAGAGCGATTTTTAAGCAGAGTTAGTCATGCTCAGTCATTTATAGCTCTGCAGCACGCACAATGTGTGAATATGAGCTCAAGTTAGTACAGATTGCAGGGTCATTTAGCAGCACACAAGTGAGATTTCACACAGGAACACGTCTTATATAGTTGCCTGAGAACCTCAAAACTTGGATGAAAGCCTTTGGTGGAATGAAGAAATATTTAAAGTCATTTACATGCCTGCATATAGAAAACGCAGGAAGGTAAGGAAAAGTGTGCTGGACTAGATTACACTGCAGGGTATGGAAACACAGAAGGCAAGAAATATTTACAGGGCAGATGATTTGTTTAGGCAGAGTGTAGCATTGAAAAAGCCAGATCTTCCCCAGTAGGATTAAATTTATGACCCTATTTATGTGGCATGTATGACATATTCAGAAGCTAATCTCTTGATTTAAAAAAATATATATATTCTAACACCAATAACTGCAGAGAAAAACCTCTCCCACATGTTCTGAGTTAACCCAATACACACTTCTCTTTCTGTGTCTGTTGATTCTCTGAGCGTTATTCAAGACTTGACCACAGCAAAGCCCCCACTAACTTCCCTGAAGGAACTGTGAGAAGTCATCTGACGTTTCATTGCATTTCTGCTTTTTTCTTAGACAAAGTCTTTTTATTCATGTAGATGCACCATTGTACAATGCCAGACACGTATCCCCTGGTAGTAACACTGATTACTAAGGTATCAATGTCAACAGAAACCAGCAACAGACTCAACAGGACAGCCTCAAAGTTTCCAGCTGCAATGTCAAGGAGCCAAAGGCTCTGCGAGGATGGTGACAGAGCAAGCGTGGCAGCTCTGTAAATAACACTTACTGTTCTTCCCAAAGTCCCAAAAGACGCACTGCACTGCTGCATTACCCTGAAAGCAGAGAAAAGGGAGGCTGTGACATTTATTCAGTATGTCTGTACACCGCCTGCACTTGCAGACGGTGCATCTTGCCTGTTATCAGGATTTATAACTAAGGCAGTTTGATTTGATTTCCTCTGCCCTGGAAGCCCACTGATCTCTGCGATTATTTGCATGGTGGTGCTGCAGAGGGGCTGTAGGTCACTGGAGATGCCAGCAGCTCAGGAGCAGTTGGACACTTGCTCATTGGGAACCAGCTGGAATATCAGCCATCTCATCCATGGCACTGAAAACCAGCAGAGGGTCCCAATTTTCACCTTCCCCTTTACCAAAGGAAGTCCTGGGAGTCAGTGATTTTCCCAGTTTTCCTAGTCTTTCTGTATCTTGTATTCTCTTTTAAGGACAGCAGAAAATCTGACAAGTTGTCCAGCTTAGACCGATTCCCGTGTCTGATCTCATTAGCTTCATGTAGTATCTGAGATGTCATACCGAATTACTGATGAAATTCAAAAGTTATGACTAAGACCTAGAATAACAACCTGAGATTTTGTAGAATTTAAAAAACAAAACAAAACAAAACAAAAACCCAAACCAATTCTCAACACAAGAAAACCTCTATTTTAGAATTTCAGTGTTTCCACTGTCTCTGAAACCAGGCAGGGAAGACACCTAAGAGAAAACAAAGCTTGCCTGCATATTGCAAACAGCTGAACAGATTTAAATGGGTATTCAATGCAATGTTTTCCCTTGGGGACATTCTAGTTTATTACTCATAATGCTGCAGCAAACTTTCCCAAGGCACAGATTCATTTTCTTTTATTATTAATGAAGTTTAATAAAGCACAGAGTTTACAGGAAGCCACCCGAACAGATAAGCTGTTAAAATATGTGATCTGTAGACTGTCAAATATAATTAGGCAGAGCGCCAAAGATGTAGGTTAGGATGATATCTCATTAAATATTTAATTAGGATATTTTTAAAAGGTCGAGGAAAAAAAACCTGAGAGGTGCCAGATGGCCTGGTGGACTAAAAATGATGGGAGAGAGGAGATATCTAGATGAAATTTCTGGGTAAATATTATTTGGTAGAACTGAACGGAAAGAGCATATCGCCATAAAGCAGCATTTTCAAGCTCTCATTAACTTGAACTTTAATCAAATTCATCTTATTGAATAATTTTATTCTGCTCTGGGTTTGCAATATATTTGTGTGGAGGCTGGACCATAAACAGTTGCAACACAAAAATGTTAAGGTGGAACCCAGTCAACAAGTTTGACCCATGCCCATCAAAAGTAATTTAAGATAGATTTTAGTTTTGAAACAAAACAAAGCAAATTAATTTTGAAAACATCTATGCAATGTTTTGATTTTTTTGAAATTCACGCCTTTTGAGGACTAAAACAATGTGCTGAATTCAGAGAAACTACAAAGCACTTCAGTCAAACGTAAAACCTGCCATTTTTTAGCAAATAAACTATTCCTTGAAAAAAATTGCCCAGCTCAAAACAAAGAAACAATGAAAACATCCCTTGCTGCTAAGCATGGATTTAGGGTGGAGACACAAGCTTTACTAACCTGCAGGAATTAAACACCGAGATCTGTGTGGTCTGTCAATGTTTTGGTTGATATATCATGGAGAGGTCAGGCAGCAAAATGTTTTAAGCTTATTTCTCCTGTTGCCAATTTATTGTAAGGGTAAGTGAAATAGGCTGTACTTTAACATGTCTCTGAGGAAATGAACACATCCTACCGTATTTTGGTCTGTGTGCTGAAAAGTAATAGTCACAGGCTCATTAAGGTTCTGAATTGATGCATTTTCAATGCTGGCACTCACAACGTAAGTATTCAACCTCTCCTTCGTGAAACTGTCATCCTGCAGTGGAAAAATACATGCATGCAAAAAAAATCCAAGCTCTTTCCTGCTTTCATTTTTTTAAATTGTATTTCTTGGAAATGGCAATCAGCTAAACACCATGGGATGCCTGATGTAATTTAGCTACTTGCTACTTCATTAGAAAATGTAGTTAGTTGCAAATTCAGAGACAGTCTCCACATCAGCTGAAGCAGAACAGTTTCATATGCATCAGCTGGATTGAGAAAGCTGTATAATCATCTCAGTACATCAAAACATCCAGTTGTACATCATTTAGCTCATTAGACAGTAGCCACAATTGTGAATGCTTCTTCTGTGTGAAAGGCATTGCTCAGCTCACTGTATGCTCCATCATACCAAAAGAAATGTCTCCCTTTTAAATAACACTCACCCACCCCCCGAGTTAAGAAAACGTAGCAGGTACTAGGGTAGTCCTACATGCTGCATATCAGTGCTGCTATTATTTTAATGGAGACAAAATTCTTGAAATTATTTTTGTTATATTTGACATGTACTATGCATGTTCCTTAAGCAAGAGCTTACTATCAGAGGAAGATTAGGGGATGTTCTTTTCCTGCAGAACAGAAGTATTAGAATAACATCAGCTACAGAAAATGAACAAAAAGTCTAAGGTCTACAGACACCTCTCAGAGCATCATTACTACAGAGAAGGTTTTGCTGCCTGGGTGCATTTTCCCTGCACATTTCTTAGTGCTCCATCAGTCTGATGCTAAATTTGCCCAGAACAGATGACGCTATTGGGATTTTTCTTTTCTACGCACTAAGAACAGCTGAACCGATTACTGCCATGTTAGCATTTGTTAGGAGTCATAGTTACCGCAAAGAGTGAAGTAGTGCCAAAAAACTTAAACTGGATCTTCGAATGCTTGTCTGGGTCAGAGTGCTCGATCCCTAGGAATTTCTTAAGTGATTTTGGCAAAAACACCGAGGCCAAGGCCTTTTTGAAAGGGTCTTCTTGAACACTGATCTGCAGGAGAGAGAGATGACATGCTCATAGCTGCCTTCCTCAGGTCAAATACATAATGGTACAAAATAGCAGGAGGATTGTCTGGTTTAGTCAGTGGTCCCTGAGGTGATGCTTTGCTCTCACCTTGAGATCCACGCCTCTGTCGTAGGAGGTAACGCCAAAGGCCAGTCCTCCAAACACCCTGGGATCTGGACGCATCACCAACAAAGCCAAGGAAGTGGTTATGAGCGACATATTTCTTTCTGTGTAAGTCACCTTATAGCCTAGCTCCTCGGTTGTCTTCAGGATACTTTACCAAGAGCAACAGCAAGAAAAAAAAAAAAGAAAAAAAAAGATATATCTCTTGAAATGCTCTCCTGGCTTCATAATATGCATCCAGGAGACAATCAGCTACCAAAACCTCTGCTCTGATTTATGATCCCAAGGAGCAATCACTAGAGCAGAATGGGTCCATTTTGGGGTAGACGGCATTTTGTCTGGCACAGGGTCAGGTGATGGCAAGCAGTTGGGTTAGCATGTTTCAGCAGACTGAAAGTCCGACAGGTGGAAGATACTCTCCTGCGGGGACAACACAAGGTGGTTCTGGGAAGACCTGGGTCAAAATTCACACCCAGTCAAGTACTGCATCTCATCTGGAAGGCAGTAACTTGTAAAACCTGCTAATTTGATCATTTGCAATCATCTAATTGTACCCTCAAGTAAAATATCACAGCCAGAATAATTCAGTCTGCAAGGGACCTCTGGAGGTCTGTCCTCCAACTCCCCATCTCCCCCAGGCAGGTCATACTTTAAAGGCAGGTCGGTTGCTCAGGGTCTTGCCTAGTAAAGCTCTGAATATCTCTGAGGATGGGTATTTCACATGTTTTCTGGGCCCTTCTCTCAGTGGGGTTTTTTTTGTAAGTAGGGAGAAGAGGCTGGAATCCAAAGGAAGCAGCAAATTAGCCTTGTTTAATGCTCATGGGAATTAAAAGAGTCAGAGACAGCTCCACATCTTGTTTGGCCACCCTTAAGGCTATTCAGCAGTATGCAAGAAGGGATAACACTCTATTGAAAATGTGTATGACAGCTGGCCCTGACAGTCCTGTCCTTCTTTGGTCTGGCGTTCTCTTCATGCATCGTTGGTCCCAGACACACAAGGACAGCCCTGGGATCCTTTCAGCCACAGCTGCCCTAGAGCTGCAAAGTCTGGAGTTCAACTTCCTCAAAATATCTGGGATCCAAAATTTCTAGCGAGGCCTAAAAGAAGGAGCATAATAGCTCTTGTGAGGATATCATGCTAGCACTCGTCTAGTATCATCACAGTGGTTGTGCTCTTCTGAGGTCTGAGTTATGGAGAAACTAAAATACCTAAGATTCTCCTGTCCATGAAAATTATAAAGATGTTTTTATCACAACTTGTACATACCAACTCCATCTCCATTAAGGATCAGGAATCCAGGGCCTATTAGAATATCATCCTTGTCCCTAAAACCTTAGATTTCACAGGAGGAGATTTGGAAGTAATGGTTATTTCACTTAAAAAAACCCCCACGGCCTATTTGAGAAGGCAGAGGTGTTGCGTGCTGGCAGCTATCACAGCCCCCACTCCACACACTGCAGTGCGGTAGAGTTTGAAGAGACAGCATACAGCCAAAGGGATCACGATGCTACTCAATGCTTTCTCTCCAGCAGATTTTCTAAGCTATTTTTGGCTACTCCTCCTTGCGGACTCCTGAGTTTGAAAAATGAATGCATAGTTGTCCAGTACAAACAACTGGGCTGTTGCGTAGTCTATGCCCCACCTAGAACTTAAGTGGAAAGTTCATTCTTCCTGCTTTTCATATTTATTTTAGTATTTCTTATTAAAATACAGTTTTACATTAAGTGAGAGAAAATTGCAGATAGGCACAGTCTTTAAAATGAGAGACACTGAAAGATTTTTTGATATGATAAATACCGCATCTCTTACACTGTTGGTTAGCATGGGATTTGCCAGTGCAAAGTAGAATAATCTTTCCTATTTGGAGGTTCAGGCCATGCAGTGAGAAGTGGGTAAGCTGCCTTGCCCAAATCAGAAATGAGTAAACTCCGTGTACTTGCATTTGCCTTTGTAAAGGCTGGTGGTAGCTTTCCGAACAGTGCGCTGATCAGCAACAGAAGGCAGACATTTCAAAAACAGGTAGTTGAGTTACCTTTAAGATCTCAAAGGAGAGAGATGTTTTTAAAGTTATCTAGCAACCTCGATTTTAGCATGTGTGAGAATCACATAATGGACAGAGGATCCTAAATGTAGATTTTGAAGTCTAACATTGAATAGCTATGTTCGAAAAATCTTTATCAGCACAGGTACAGCACTCCAGCCTGGTGTGCTGGTGGAACAGATAAGTGTCTCCAGGCTGAGCTGCCAACAGACCTCACTGCTGAGCTGTGAAGATCACCTCTGAGATGAGATGGGAGCTAGATATCTTCCTGGTCTGCCTCCAGGATGAGATACTCATAAAGAACAACTCTGTGATGGTGACTTCTGCAGAACTGGTTCTGGTAAAAGCACCTTTGACAACACAATAACCAATCTCTACTGCTAAGAACCACAAACATGTTTAAGATCCAAGTACAGAAATTGCTAACTCTTGTGGTGGTATTTTAATAGACTGAATGAATTACTCCATGGTGCCATTTTAGCTTAGGTAGCCACTTCTGGCCAAGTTATCTTACTTACCTATTGGTCATTTTTCTAATGTTCTGATCTTCTATTTCTTGCAGCAAAATATAGTTTAGTATAGACAATATAGTCTCTGCAAGTGTCACGCTCATATCTGCAAGCCTTACGATATCAGAAATTTTACTTGCAATGATTTCTAATTCTCCCATATGCAGAGTTGCATCTGGCAAGAGGTGTAAAATATGCTGTACAACATCTTGTGCATTCTCTGAAAGAAAAGAAAGTACAGATAGATGATTTATGTGGCATAGCTCTATGTCAAGCTATATAGGTACATGTCTCTATGTTAAAGCAAGGAGTTAGTCTGCTTCTCCTCTCTTTCCATATAGTCATAACGATTCTGATCTATTAAAAAAATGTGTCCTAAGAATAAGTCAATAAGCCCTCAACTTGTCAATGAAACTGGGAAAAACTTCAAAGCAAAATCTGGATATCTCGGGTTGTATTTTAAAGGAAGAAAACTATGTACTTTTCATAAGAACATTATCACCTGCTTTTGGATTATAAAGATTATCTGTAAATAATATTTAGTTTTAACTTTGGTCACATTTACAAGCATTTGAGTTCAAAATTACACAAGATTCACCCCTTGCCCCAAATGCTGCTTAACTGCTACAGCAGCAAAAGCAAATTGTGAATGGTATAGTTTGAAAAGTTGCATTTGCCATTCATCATCTCATCATCCTTCTATAATTTTTTTATAGAAGCAGAGTTTTACACCCTGGGAGTCAGACAGACTGTATGCAACTGCAGATATCTTTCAATGATCTATTATTTGATGCCACTGCTGAGTAGGTGGATAAGCTATGGTATTGGTTTTGTTCACCATTCAAACAACTTGCACCATTTGGCATAGCTTAAAAAAGATATCATCAGGTGGTAGAGGTCACCTTATAGCTTACATGAATTACAGCACAAACTTTTCAATTCCATACACTGATTTGTGCTTCTTTGTATGAGATACTATGAACTACTTTGATGTGGTAATAGAGAGAGTATAGAGAGGCAAAACCTGTCACACTATTCATTGGTTAGTTACTTAGTTCTAAATCTAAGTGTAGGATTTGAGACAAGTCTTCAAAGTGCTAGCTAGAGAATTTGAAGCACCTGCAAAATTCATCTACATGAAAAACACCTTAAGATGACCAGGTGAGTAGGATGCACATAAAACAACCTTGTTGCTTCAGTTCTTCAGATGTCCAGCATAAGCATTAGCTGAGTATAACTGTTTTTACTTTGATTCAGCTGTGTCACTGAAGTTCCTGGTGCCTTACCTTCTGTTATCGTGATATCATGGAGGTCTAAAATATTATTTGGAAGTTCTTCCAGTAATTTACATTCAGTCATATTTGGCTTCTTCCAGAAAGCTTGCTCAAGTTCAATATCAATTGCACTGAAAAATGAAAACAGTGTCCATTGTTACAAGAAAAAATATATAATAATTGATGTTCCTTATATTTCCCATTTAAGTAGCTAAGAATGTAAATAATTAGCCCAATTTTGAAAACTGACTTGCAAGTCAGATCTGACTTAGCACTCATTTAGCAGAGTGGGAGCAGAGCCCAAATGCCAGAGCAATTTGAAATGCATTTAGAGGTACTGGAGGGCAGAGAGCCATGAATGGATGGCACAAAATGCTACAGTGCATCTGTTTCCCCTCCCTGCTCAAGCAAAAAGTCAGCTTCTTACTATGCTGGCTTGCACTTGCTGCAGGTGATGGAAATGATGCAACACTCCGTCTTCCTGCAGCCCGTGCTGGACTGGCCCTGTGTACTTTGCATCTTCCTTGGCACGGCACTGCTGGGTGCCATGACAGACTACCATCTGGTTCCCCATCACACCAAGCCTGGCGCTCCCTCCTGTTTCCCATGCAAGAACCAAAATGAGACGATTTCATCACTCACCAACTCCTTTGAGCAGACTGCAGAGGGTTTTTCCTGCAGCTGACCTCTGCTGTGGTAGCTGGACTTGTTAGCGGCCAGGAATAATTCCCCTTGTCTCTTGTGTGTGAAGAGCTTTCTGGACAATCCATTAGTGCTGTGGAAGAAATAGATTTTTTAAAATGCTCTTAAAATGCTCTTAAAGTGCTCTTTAAAAAGACTTAACAGTCAAAAAGAGACCCTCCCTGATACCCAGAGACCCAGCGGTTCTCCGGACCTCCTTTCCTGATGGGAATGAGCTGTAGTTTGCAGACTGGATAGGAGTATTTTATGAGTTTACTGGCTGCAAGAAAACCTTTTGCTTAAATATTTCATCTGTTCTTCTACAAGCTTCTTCTCTTTTGTTTGACAAGGTCAGTTCTCAGGTAAAGCGTTAGTTTCCCAGCGTTACAAACTGTACTTAATGACAGTGCATCCTGCAGGCTTCTCTAATCTATCTGAAGGTCCTTTCACACTGCTCCTCATTACCCCATCAATACCTTTCCTCCAGGTTTGTGGTTTTATTGTCTGCAGCTGATCTTTTGTAAGTCTTTGGTATAAAATGTGGGTTTGAATTCCAGGTACAGTCTGATAGCTCTTATCTCTGGCTTACTTCTGTATTTTAAGGAGCAATAGATATTGTAACCAAACCAACAGATTATTTGCCATTTGAGGCTTGATCCAATATGCACTGGCATTAAGCAAACGTCGGCAATGGGTTTGGCTCCGGTCTCCCTCAATAACCAGGCTCGGGGGCACTGGCTATGAGCAGGGGCTCCTGGACTTGCAGCTGCAGCAGCCTGACCTTGCCTTCGTTGCAAAGGTGCTCAGACCTGCCTTGGCACCAGGATTCCATTTTAGCTTACCTCCATTTGTCTGGAACCCAAGGTTTTGATCGTGCTGTCATTGCATGATGTTCTACAGCTTGTGCATCAGATGAGGTCAGTCTGGCTACTTGTAAGGATGTTTTCTTGCCTAACCTCTCCACAAAATCTAAATTTGATAAAACACTTGTAGCCAGAATTACAAAGCATGTGATTTCCAATGAGATTTTAATGAAGTATTACCTATTGGCTTGACAGCCACATCTTCAGGTTTCACATATAAGGATAATGGTCCCTCTTTGTAAGTGTCATTCAACAACTGTTTGATCTTGAGACTCAGCACTTCTTGTATTTCAAGTGATGTGGCTTTTATAATGGCTTTAGAGATGTAGCTATAAACATAATACACAAACAAGGCTACCATATTAGTAACATTTCACAGTTATAAGTGGCTACAAATTTAAGGAGCAACCCAGAAAATTATACTGAATTGGATAATTTATGTATGTATTTTGTTCACCGTAGTGCAGTCCTATGGCAAATGTCACCAAATGCCACTGCTTACGTACACTAGTACCTTATCGCTGGCAGTGCTTTCTAAAGTACAAATTATTGGGAATACAGGTACAAGAATCTTTTTATAGTTTCATGGTAAATAGCTCAAAAGGTTTCCCAATCATGTTATCTTGGCAAAGGAACATCTCTGTCACAGGTAAGCATTTTTCAACCATGTTTTAAAGTTTGGAGTGAGCTAGTCGTAAAACGATGAGGTGCTTGAGTACCCCTGTGTCCAAAGAGAGGTGGCAGACTCCAAGGCTCCCTAGAAAACTGAGATTTAACTAACTGCTTTCAGTATCCCCACTGGATTCCAGCTTTTTCTCCTCAAAACAGCTATTCATCCGGATAACTATGTCTGCTGACTTTGGGAGGTTTGGAAAGACTGTCTCTCTCTCTTTGAGTGGCTTCAGACATGGCAGAAAGATGCAAGAAGCCAGCTCTCAGTTGTGGGTGGATCACCTCAATGGACTTCTAATTTAACCGAGGGCTAACGCGTGAGATTTTCTTAGGACTGGGATGTCTCAAGTGTTTCCAACTCACTCCTGTCTCTACACAGTTGTTCCCCACTCAGCACAGTCTTTGTAAACCATTTGCAACCCCTTGAAGGTGACGGGAACCCAGCTCCCCTTCCTCTTCTGGCCTGAGGTCAGAAGGCAATTTGGATTTCCTGCAGAAGAGGTGCAGGATTCATCCTGGCAGCCTTCCTGGGCACTGTCCACTCACTGTTCTGACCCCAGCGAAGAATTCTGCTCACAGGCAGCTCTTACATTGCAGCACAAACCTCCTCCTGGCTTGCCATGGAAGCACTTTGAGCCTCGCAAGATACAGGGTATGAGAGCGAAACCTTGGATGCTCAAATACATTTCCCCAAGTCAAGCATTACTGCGGTTCTGACTCCACATGAGCTTTTCCATTTTATACAACTAAAGGTAAAATAGTTAGTCTGAAACTAAAAAAGCTGAGGAGGGGTATAATTCCTCCTCACCCTAAAAATGAAATCGGTGTGAACTATGGAAACGCAGTTCATAACCATGGGTCTTACCTTTGTGACATCTGCTTTACCTTCATCTTCAGTTCGCGTAAAAGGACACAAAAAGTTAGAAACTGGTTAGACTAATCTCCTGGCACAAGTTGGATTTTAATGAAAGCAAAAAGCAGAAGCTCAGAGTCCTCATTAAAATAGAGCCCTTTGCTTTACATGTTACTGGGACCTGAGTCTCTAGAGTGGCCTTTGTCTCACAGTGCTTCTAGAGGTACATCAGGATAAAACAGAACCTCATAGTGCATCGATGCTGCCTCATGCAGAGAGCAGAGTGGATCTATATCTAGCGCTGTTCAACGAGTGTGCTCACCAGGAGGCTATTGCAAAGTAGACTGCTTGCAGATAGTGCTGGGCACTTCCAGCATCCCTTTGTCTGCACAGAACATTTCAGTATCTATTGAGACACAGCGGCTCCCCAGCCCAACTGTTTGCATGGGGTACACCTACCAGATTGAAGGTCAATGTTTAGTAATTTCAACAAAACACAATAGTATCAGCATTTAGACCATGCAACTACTATATCCTCTACGCAGAGATAAGAAAAAGTAAGTTTTTAAATCAGAAAATAACAAATTACATACGTGAGCCCTCTTACAGACACTGCTTTGTGGGTAATTACTCCTGCAAGCAAAAGAGAACAGAATCATTATTTCATAGTAAGCATATAAATGTAACATGCCCCATTCTGCTATCACCTAAAAAAAAAATATCTTGTGGCCACAATGAGCCAGACCTTGCAGGAGAGGGGTCATCCTGAATTCAGCTTAGGTACATCTACATAAATCGCTAAGACCGAGTGCTGTAGCAGATAAGCACCCTGACAAAAACCACTTCTTCCAGAATGGAACCCACCCTTCTTTTAGGGTTTTCTGAATCGGATTCATGCCATGTAAACAGTGCAGTGTGTTACTGTATTGTCATTTGTAAAGCAAGCAGTAACTGTGGAAGTCAGAGAAGAAAGTAGGAAGTTGAAATGTGCATAAAATGATAAAACTCCATGCCTATACAAGTGATACTTTTATGAATTGCTAAATATCCCTCTCAGCTGCTCACAGTTAGATATGAATACAGCTGAATTGGGCTAAAAGGTATGAAATAGAGGAGTCCTGTGCAACAAACTGTTGATTCTGAGCAGGGTTTTGGAACTATAATATCATTTCATTAGACACTGCCATGCAAGAACCAGTGTGTACCTACTTGCAGAAACTAGAGAGCCCTCAGGGGTCTGTGACCCTCACTCTGCAGATTGATGTGACCCCTAAACTCCTTCGCACTCGTGTGCAATCGCTGAAACGGGGCTTCAGCAGTACTAATGTGAATGAACCCTGCAGGTACCAGCGCTGTCCCCTCCTTTTCATCTCCTGCAAGCACCAATTTCTGTACTTTTTGCATTGCCAGGATGGCACACCAGATACATCGGCCCACCTGACTCATTGCTCACACACGTCAGAACCAATATGTGGCCAAAGATGAGGTCTCAGTTTGGCAGCAGCTACTTGCCTTGCATTAGGCAGGATATATATTTTCAGGTGAATAAGCCCAGTAAACAAAATGTGGGTGTTCCACATGATCGCAGTTGTACAGATCTGGGGGTTTGGTTTACACCCTTGTCATGGGACTGGTCAGTTGTAAAATGGGTATTTGGAACCTGGCTGCAATTTCGCTCAAAGGACAGAGGGTCAAGGTGACACCAGCACACAGCCAGAGGCTTACCTGACTTTAAAGTCTGTCACGACAAATTCTTCTCCAGTAAATATGATCCTAAACTGGAAAGAAAACAATAACATTTTTATTAACTTGGTTTATCGATACTTTATCTAGACATGCTTGTAAATTTAGAATTGTCATCAAAATTCTAAACCCTGATGAAAATGGCTAAAAATTTTTGCAAAATGTCAACACTTTCCCCTTCCTTCAGAATTTAATTTTATCCGGTTAAAAATGCGTTGGATAACATGATTCTGAAATGCCACAATATTGTTACATGGATACTCATTTCTGTGTTGTCCCATCACTTTGCATTCTGTACCAGCTGTCCTCTTCATCTGATACTTGCTAGAAATACATGAGAATGAGAAAAGAAAGCTACTCACCCAGTTTTCAAGAAGCTTCCTTGCATCATAGTAATCAGGAGCTCTCTCAGTTTTGTAGAAAAGGGAAAAGTTCATGTCAACGTTAAAGAAGCTGACTGTAAGGAGAGAGCGTAAGTGAGATGCATCCTGTAGTTTGCACAGAAGCTGCCTGCACACCTCCCCATCTCCTCACCCCTCTGCTGAACCACAGTTGTGTTTCCCATTCCCACAGTCACCGAGGCTCTTTGGGAAAACCCAGACTCCAAGTGTCCAAGTCTAGATTACTGCTGCATTGCTAGAAATTTTATTAAAGAGCCTAAGGGCCCCAACACATGGTCAAGTTATCACAGCTTAACAAACAAGTTGTGGTTCATACTCGTGGGTGCACTAACTTGGCTTTTACTGCCTGCTACGAATGCATAGGAAGAGATAGGAGGATCTGCTGACATACAACACCTTGCTAAGCAGCAAGAGCTTAAACATGTGACTGAGTCTTAACTTGTCATGTGTATGGTGTCAGTCAGTGTCAGCGATCATCGTGTCAGCATTTAAAATGGCCTCATTCAGCACTTACGTGGCATGGTACCATTGGTACTACTGGTCGGAGGTAATGGGGGCAGCGTAGGAGCCCTTGTTGACGATGCTTCACTCGAGCCTTCTGAAAAAAAACCATTAAAAGGCCTAAGAATTCACAGTGCTAAAAGTGTAAGGAAGAGCATAGTCCAGGTGAGAGAGAGGTATGAGTCCTTCAGCAAAGGTCATCGTAACAAAGAGCTGCTCTTGTTGCACAGACCTCTGCAGGGGGGAAGGCAAAGGGGGAAAATACACCTGCGAGTGGGTTTGGTTTTTATTTCTCCAGAGGCAGCTACAGCACAACAAGGGAGAAAACAGGATTTGCAGAGTTTAGATCACAAGGAAGACCAGAGCTTATGCAACATTATCTTTTTTCATTGCTTGTGCGAAGAGCGGTTATCTCTCTGTTCTCTTCTTGCTTGTGTAACCTGTGCCAGCCTTCAGGAACAGGAATTCATGCAGTAATGCACGTGAGATGAACATTGATATTCACAGTCTCTGGTTTAATGATAACCTGGCATAAGGATTCCCATTATAAATGCTGGCCATCCTGCCTGTTGTTTTCAAAGTAAAGAATTCCAAGAATTCGTTCATAGCTAATTTTCCTTGAAGTGAATCACCTTGTCAAACCAGATACGATTTTTGCATTTCATATGCAATCTGCCACATCACCAGGCAGACAGGGACAAAATGGGTGATGTTTGTCACATGTACTACAGGAAATTGCAGTGAACCGAATCACCGTATAACATTACAGGCCTCGGTGATGAAAGAAAAGCAGGATCACAACATTTTGCTCTAGAGGTACAGTTTCCTTGCTATGCTGGTAATTAGTGGTTTTTTCCTTCACTCACATGACTGTCAGAGACTTGACATTCTCACTCTGACTAAGAGAAATAAACTTAACATACGAATACAAAGCCAAATGTCTATGAATAAGGAGTGTGGTCGGAAATAAGTAGGAGAAGGCCATGCTTCATAAAACATGGTTTTCTCTACTGTAGTTCAAGGTAAGGAGAATCACCCATGCTTAAAATATAATGGCCCATCTCTGACCCATTCAAATCAATGGCAATACATCTATGGACAATAACAGAAACAGGGGCTGTTAACAACTTGAAGGCTCCTATTTTTATCCTAAATAGCTTCAAATTATTTTGTGAAGCTGAAAGGACAGCTGAAGTCAAAAGCCCCTCCTGAACAGGCACGCTACAGTACACAAGCTTCTGCTTCCTAGGCAAACAAGCAGTTTTACCCTTTACATTAAGCCACAGGCTGTGCACTCATCACAAAGTCAGACCAGAGCAGTTTCTGAGTTCCAACTTCATGAACAAGAGGACAAAAAAGCTATTGGAAGTCCAGCTCTGGGTTGTCTCTCCAAGGCTGGCTCTTGCAGGCTAAGCTCAGACCCTTCAGTCTTCAGCTCAGACCTTCAGCCTCCAAACGCTCCTCGGAGGTGCCAGTCTGTGGTTTGGGGTCACCTCATGATGTAGGAAACAGCGGTTTCAGCCCCCACAGTATCAGCAGCAGCGGCAGCATGCTCAGAGCTGGCGGACAGCGGAGCCAGGAGGCTCCTCCACACCTGGAGGAACTGGGGTGGGGAGCAGGAAAGATGCATGGGCTGTTGCAAAGATGAAACTGTCCAGCAACCTGCTTTTGCAGAGCGGTGCTTTTTGTAGCACAGTCCCTGCTGCTCCCAGGGTGTACAGAAAGCTGTAAAAATAGCAAGCTTTTCCCATAATGCTTGATGACTCTCACATTTGCATTTGGACATCTCTCTTCTTTACTCAGGCCTTTTGCTTCTGAGATAGTATTAAACTGTTGGGAAAAAGAGGACTAATTTACTCTGCTTTAGTCTTCCACTAAAACCCTAGCAAGTCCAGGAGCAAGCGGCCACATTGCCATTTCAAATCTGTTGCCTGCGGTAGGTCAGAAACATGACCTGACATAATGGGTATTTGCTGATTCTTTATTTGGAAAAGATCCGCAGGCTTAGATCATCTAGCTGCAAGACCTACATATTCAATACACAGACCTCCTACCAATAGCCACTAACGCTGTTTGGCAGACACATGAATATGCAGAATACAAGAAGCTGGAACTATCTACTAAATTAAAAGCAAAACCCTAGAGACAAAGGAAAACAACTCCCCTAAAGAAAACAGAAGGACCTGAAACTAAGGGGATGTGCTTTTTCCTCCAGCACCCCTGCGCACCCCGGCCTCCCCGTCCTCAAAACACATACTACCGTGAGAATACAAGGAGCAAAGCCCAGAGTACCTGACCCCCAGTGCTGCGGAGAGGCAGATATTCCAGCATCCCCAGTGACTTTAATCCCACGGCTTAAACTTCTAGTGGAAGCCTGTATGCCTTCCTGTGGTGTGAAGCTGCAAAGATGGGTTCTGCAGGCCCCAGTGTGATGCTACAAATAATTAGTCCGTGGTTTCAAGCTGATAGAAAATGAGTGTCTTGTTATAAGGTTTGTTTAAGAACTGCTGTCATACAGGAAGTGTGATAAGAATGCAGAAGGGCCAGTGCTGTGCAAACATGCCCTATCACTGGAATAAGTTCTTTTTTCTTTCCTCACAGAAATACAGACATGATATTAGGCTATGATGTATCAAGCCATAAACCAAACTGTTTGTACACCTAGGGTTTAACTTGTCCTCCTGACTGTTACAGTGCTGCAGGTCCTCTGCAGATAGGAGGAATCTGCATATAGCTGGGCGATTACAGGCTCCACTCTGTTCCTGTTGTTATCGGTGTAATGTTTCAAAACCCGTTGCCTCAGGGGTGATGTATGATATCACCCAGCATCAGCTAGGATGAATCAGAAAAATCTGCTAGGGGAAAAAAAATAATAGAGAAATGGCCAAACAAACCCCAAACCCATTCTAATCAGGAATGTAATTCACAATGCCGTTTTCATCTCCTGACAAATGAAGCATAATTACAACTTCACAGATTCTAATTTCTTTCTTTCTCTTTCCCTTTCTCATTATCACCTGAAGAAAAAAAACATCCATTTATTCTCACATGTCAAGGATCATTACCAGCAGGCAGGTGTGGGACTAGCCACCTGCATCCTGTAACTTCATTTGCTTTAATTAACATGCATGTAATTCCATTCACGAAATGAGGGCTAAGGCGTGATGACAGATGAGATCTGAAGCTAGAAAAATACTGTACCACTTTCGTTTTTCAAGTCCTAGTCATGGATTTTGATTTGATAACTTAATAAATGGTTTATTTGGCATCCTGTAAATATGTATGGTTTCCAATAGAAGAGCAGCAAAAATTAGACCAACCAATAAGAGAACTATAATAAATATATTTCTACATTATTAGCAGTCATTTTCAGATATTGTAAATTCATCCCGCTCCCAGATTATTTATAATTAAGAAAAAAATCAGAAATCAGTGTGTGGGTGAGGTAGGGGGAGGAAGAGATGAAGACTGTGAGTCAGTGAGAGGATGAGAACAGGCACTTTTTCTTCTACACTTTTAGCAAAGGCCTAGCTGAGCTGGAAAAGTACAGGATCATCTTCAAGAACTCTGGGAAAAAAGCAAAGGCAGAACAATAACTTTACTCCTGCTATCAAGCAAAGCCAGTGCAATTGCTATGATCATTATATCACTTATAAAAAGTCAACACACCTTCTTAAGGCTGCTTCCTGCTACGTTCATATGAGAAGTTTCACTCACTTTGTCTAAATAAGCCCTGGCTTTCCAAAAGTAATGTAGGATTTCCAAAACAAAGCAGGTTGCCCGACTTCGCAGCACAATTGCATAAAGTGTCTGCTGTCAAGGTGAACCAAGCAATGCACAGGTCTACGAACAACATATATGAACACAAGAAGGAAACCTTGCAGCTCGTAATTGTTACAGGGCATAAGTAACAATTTGAATCACGACATTAGCATTGAAATGGCACTTCCCCATGACATTGCATTACATAGCAACACTTTGGCACAAGTATTTCTTACACGCATGCTCCAGACGTTCTCATGTAGGCTCACTATGTATGACCCCATATGGACAATCCATATGAACTACAGCCAAGTACAGCTTCCCCTATCTGACAGACAGGGCATATGTCTCCGTATGTATTTACACCACTTGCTGTTATCCCTACCTAGTGTATCATCTGTACGTCTCTGTGCAATAGCTAGCTCATGAATTTCAGTTAATTAAAGTAAGGAGTAGATTTATAGTGGAAGCAAAGGTCTTGCCAAGATCTGACACATGACAGATTCTCAAACATGATTAAATTTTATGAACATCTCTATAACTAGGACTTCACAACAGTCATCTTAGTTATTGCTCTTGGGAAAATGGCAGACTCCAGTAACCCTTCTCCCAGTGTGGAACACAATGTGGGTCCAGCAGTTCATGGCACCATAGGCAAGAGTAGCCTCCATACCTGCCTCTGTAGTTCATCACTTGTGAGACAGGCTGCTGTTTCTCCTTGCTGATAACCTTTGAATATTTGGGCCAACATTTGCCAATTCGGGCTGCGCTGGAGAATCCTAACTAGAGGAAATCACCTGGTTCTTGGAGACTGCTTTAGAGGGAAGGATCAGTTTGACCATTGAAAGCCTCCCTCTGATGTTCTTGGTCTCACTAAAAAGCTGCTCAAATTCATCCAGGTTACTGTTTTTGAAAAATCAAAGTCCAAGAACACTGAGCAGAGGCTTTGATTTTAGGTGCTAAGCTTTTCATCAGCAAACATGACTAAGCTTCCCACAACTCCTTGCCAAGCCAAGCACACACCTTTCCCACAGAGCGAATGGGCCCAAGGGCAAAGGTCTTCATTGGAAAAGGGAAACTGAGCCTTCCTCCTCCCTTCTCATCAGATCATGTGCCCTCATAGTCAGGGACACGGCGGGGGAAATAGCTCCAGCAACAGGCAGTGCCGAAAGAGGACTGCCTGGATAAAGGCAGTGGGGCAGGGAACCAAGAGACAGATGGGAAGGTTGTAATTTACAGCAATTGTTATTAGTGCTTGCGTTCTTTGGTGCAGAGCAAGGGGGTGTGCAATGAGGGAGGTGGGGGAAATCCCTCTGAGCACAGGTTTCAGCAGCAGTCAGTGATTTCCTCATGCTTTTCCCATTGCCTTGGGCCCTGGTTGAATGCAGGCTGAAGCTGGAGAAGGGAAAGTGCAGTGGGAACTGCAGTGAAGTCAGCGGGTGCTGCACTTGATGGAGACGTGCTCTCTGATGGGACGCTCCTTGAATTCTCAAACTGGACACCAAAAATGACCAATTCCTTCCTACTGTGCCTCTGCTTTCGCTGAGAAGCCATCAGCGTACAGATGATTAGTAAAGAAAGATGCATTTGCTATTATTGTGGAGCACATAAATACTGTGGCTTGTCATTAGTTTTAGATAAATTAGTCAGTCAGTCAATTAGTCAACCTTGGTCCTCTGTTTTAATACTGTGTAGTTTAAATACCGTGTAGTACATACAGACATCAGGATTGAATGATGAGATAACCCAGAACACTGCTAAGAGTGCTTTTCAATGAGGCAACATCCATCTAGGGCACACAACAGACAAGAGTCTCGCGGAAAAATGATTACTATCATCTGACTAATGGCTCTAGTTAAATATTGTTAAACATATTGGAAGAAAGTGCCTCTGTCCAATCTACCTCGCTCAGTGCCAGACCGGCTGAGTAGCAGGCTGGTGCCCCAGCAGAAGGATGAACTGCTAGAAGGTTCATCTAAAAGGTGCCACCTACCAGCAGCCTCCAGGGGATTTCAGTGGCAGAGCCTGCCCCTGCCAGCTTTCCCTCATCCTCAGCCTCTGTATCTGCTTCAAGAAGAGCCTGCATGGAGTGGGTAGGCAATGCTGTATGCACGGCACGGCTACAGCTCTGTCCACTCCTGGTCTCAGTCATAGCAGCAGTGCCTCGGAGGCTATTAGGCAATCCCCGATGTCCTGAGCAGTGGAGGGTTCCCTACTCTCTGTGTGTGATCCCCAGCAACACACACAACAGCCCCAAGAAGAGAAAATATTGCAGAGACTCACCACAGCGCAGGTGACAGTCCGCAACAGGAAGGATGCTGCTGAAGTTCCAGTACTCTTCCTTCCAGCTGACAGTATTGCCCATGGCGCAGTCCAACAGCTCTTCCTGACCCAGCACGCGGTCCCACATTTGGAAGTAGTACAAGCTGCCAATGAAGCTGTTGCTTACCCACACAATAAAGCCATCCTTTCTTTTGTGCAGATGACCCAGCACCAGGCTACCGTTGGGTTTCAGGCACTCAGCGCTGCTAATGGTTTCGGTATGCACGAGATTACCATTGCAGTAGACCTCCAGCACTTGTCTCCTGGTGTCCCACAAGCAGCACATGCTATACCACGCAAAAAGGGCCAGATCGATCTCAATGTCTCGTCTGGTGCCAAAAAGATACAGTCTCAACTGCTTGTTTTCTCCAGAGAGTCCAAGCTCTATGTCATTTATGTCAGTGGAGGTGTTGCTAGCATCATAGGAAAACACTGCCCAAGAGCTGACATTGGCAGTCCGCCTTAGGTCAATGCACACCGTGAACTGACATAGCTCAGGGATGTTGAAGTTGCCCAGAGACACATACTTATCATTCCTTCCCAGTAAATCCAGTCTTTCTCCATGCAGATAACGTGTTTCTGTAAGCAAATGGCATTAGGAAAGAGGGTAAAGAAGGGAAATAAAGTGTCACTTCCAAAGAAAAAGCTGCAATATGACCTTATTCGGGTACTTCCCTGAATGATGATTAAAAAAAATCAAAAGTTTCTTCTATTTCTAGTTTCTGCTGCCTTTGAAATTTAATTCTGAGACCACCCACACTACCAGTAAAGGGAAGATGAGTTTAATTCTGCAAAGGAAAAGTTGAAGTCCTCAAGACATGCCAAATAGGAATCAAAACAAAATTCAGGTCTAGGGTCCACATGGTCAAGTATCAGTATGGGAGTCCAGTGCAAAGGTCTTGGTTCAGCACACTCTGGGTAAAGAGCTGTTTGCAGGCTTGGCTCCCAGGTGACATATCACACCCACAACCTTCAGTTTTTAGGTCAAGATTTCTGCTAAAAATAAAAATCATAAGGAGGACTGTCCTTGTCTCAGGCTCCAGAGAATTTGTTTGGGCATCTTTTTTCTTCAGTACTTTATCTCATTATATCTTTACAACCTACTCAAAAGGTTTCGCTGACAGAGGCAGCCTCCCTGAGTAATACTAGCAACAGACCTACACAGGCAATGAGTAACTTGCTCGCTCGTGGCCCCTGCTCTGACTGCAGAGTAGTAGCTGCAGTGGCTCTAACTCAGCCAGCCTTGGTCCCTGGAGCAGTTTGGCACGGGCACCAGCAAGCTGTGGAGGGTCTTTCACTCTGCTTATCTGAGTTTTGCACTCCACGTTAATTGTCTGTTGTATATCTAGACAGGAGGCAGCCCAGTGCAATGCTAAGACACATATCTCCGTTCTGGCTCCTGGATTTGCCACGGTCTCCTACTCAGCGAGTCAAACTGCAGTCACCACCAGCCACGACAAAGTCTCTTCCCCAGGCAAGAATCTCTGTGAACATGCAGAAAGCCACAGAGCAGCACCAGTCCACAGGCAACACATTTAAACAGCAGCACACAGTCACCAAAGGCATGAGCCAATCTTTCCACCAGCTCCATCTGCCACCAGCAAAGTGTTTCTGTAGTGTTGAAGTGGCCCCACGTGCACCATCAGAGTGGTAATTAATCAGGCTCAAATTGTAACCCAGGCCCCTCCCGTAAAGATCTGCACCTTTAACTTGCCATTACGCTCACGTGTTAACATGTGCTTCACTAATTCAGGATATATTTCTCCTAGATAAGAACTGGCATTTTGTTGAGTCTTTTATAAGCACATCTAAGGGCTGTTTTTACAGCATTTTCCTCAAATCAATTTAAATTTTTCCAAACCTGATTGCCAGCTATGCAAATCAGGTATTATAAATCCCCCAAGTCTAAGCTGACCAATAAATCTCCTGTGACTATTTGCACTTCTAATAAAGATTATACACGTCGTGGACTGCAAAAGTAGCTGGCACTGCTTCACACGCTTCAAATTGGAGGCAAGTAGGAAATGATCCATCCACAGAGTCTAATTCTTTGGAGGTGATCAGAAGTGGTGCATTGCTGTCCTAGTGTAACCTTATGCACTCAAAGTGTAAAGAGAACATTTCTATTACACATAACAGCACCCTGCTATCTTTCATGTCTGTCTCAGCTCTAAAATCAGCTCCACTGAGCACCTCAGCGTGTTGTGGAGCGTGCACCCACATCCTGGTCTAGCTTCACCACTGCAACTCTGCTAAGATGGTGGTTTGCACCCAAGTTACTTTTCCCCTTGAGTGGGAGTACGTAGGACTCAGAACAGCAGTGTGTATCATCCATTTGGTGGAGGCCCCTGGGGGGGATGGGAGTTTAGCAGCTCTCCACTAACACACCAGCCTCTGCCTTAGTGGGAGCAAGCCTTTGCGCATGAAATCACATGGCCAGTGCTGGGACTGCAGGAGAAGATCCGTGGTGGATCTTAAGGGGATGGAGAGAGGTGGGCGTAGCTACTGAATTACAGCTCAAGCAGTGAGTAATTCATTACAGCACAAGAAAATGCAACAGCCATCTTCAGCTGTACTTTCCAGCAGCTGCGGGGCCCAAAAGGGTAAGAAGCCAGTTCCCATGCATCGCTCTAAGAGATGGGAACCCCTGTGGGATTACGACTGGCAGAACTGGCACCCATTCCATGAGTGACCAGAGCACCATTGCACCCTAGCAGAGACACCCTGAGAAGCCACCCTTTCTGGTGTCAGGCCTTCCAGTGTCTTATAGCAGAGAGATTAGGAGCCTCTATCCAAAGCTGAGAGAAAGTGGGTGCATCTGGCAAGACGTAGATATTAATTTAGTCTTTTTATTATGGAGGTTTTACTTGGAAAGAGCTCATTTTTTCCTTGACCGCGCTGTGTGCTGGAAAAGACCCCAGTGCTACAGGGTACATTTTAGAAGCATGAATTATCTCTATGCCTTGTATCGTTCTTGAGGAGAAGTCAAAGAAAGAAATATAAAAACTAACATAGAAATAATTATTGTTTTGTTGGGATTTACGATGGAGCGAAAGGGTTTTGAGTGTGTTCACGAAGCACAGCTTACTGTGTTTGTCTCAGGGCCTGAATTATTACTAGGGAATTTGGTTCTCCCAGTAGCTTCTTGCTTCTCCCAGAACACCCTGAAGTGAGTAAATGCACAGCTCTTATTTTACAGGGACCAAAGTAAAACTAGAAAAAAACATACAGAAATGCAGGAAGACACTCAGGAAGGAAACAAGTGAATAATGACAAAACCAAGAGGCTTTTCACCTCCAAACATGGACAACAGCTGTGATGCAGCTAAAACCTGACATTTCACTCCTTGCCATATTTTCTCGTTTGTACTGACTCATCTGCGGCCCAGGCTGAACCAGAATCCCAGGAGAGGGTGTGCATCATGCCCAGACCTGTAGGTCTGCAGGCCAACATATGCTCAGGGATAGACAAGGACCCCAGTACCAGTTGCAGTGAGAAGGGAGAGGTCCAGAGCAAGAATAACTGCTGCACCGGGGTAGAACAAGAGGAAAGTGGGCTCCTATGTAGACATACTGTGTGTGCACAAACCAGGAAACCAGCAGACATCCCCTGGGCTGGGGGATGCCCAGAGCGCACTGGCAGCACCATCCCCATGGTTAATCCTGAGGGGAATTACTGTACCTGCCAGGAGGAAAAGACAAGCAGCAACCATCAAGATAAAAAGAGCCTTGTCAGAAGAGTGTTGTCCAGGGCCACATGTTGACTTCTTCATTCTTTAGGCATGCTATGAAAGAAAGATGTTGGTGAGCACCCCCTTACCACACACTTGGCTGAGAAATTCAGACTGCCTCTGCAATTTGCTGAGATGGCATTCACAGCACAGGAGCCCAGAAGTCCTCACTCCCCGTGACTGAGCTGAGTCACTAGATCCATAGTCCCTGTCAAGGTCACAGCTATACGAACTCTCTGGTTTCTGCTGGTTTCTAAAAGAGATGAGGTTTACACAACTACATGGTGCATGTTTTGTCCATCTGTCACAACTCCACAAACCTGTCAGCAGCTTTCAACCTGCTTTGACAAAAAGGAGTCCGTGTCTGAAGTGGTGAAGTTCCTACAAATGGGGGGGGGAACAAGAAGAGAAAGCCCTACCAGTGAGGTTCAGCTGGGTGTGCTGACCCACAGTTATACTGCACAGACTCTTGTGGGATGGGAGACCACAGGGCAGCAGACAGGGCAAGAGGCACACGGAGAAGCAGGACACAAAGCTGCTCATGGACAGCACAGTCAAAAAAAGTATTTGCTCGCCACTGGGCTTTGGCTACAAACTGACTTTCATAGGTTTAATTAAGCCCTGGGAACATACTCGTAATTGGGGAAGGGCTAGTTCTAGGGTATAAATGTACACTGAACACTGAAAGCAAAATCCAAATATGCCACTCTAAACTGGAAGGAGTTTGTCCTGTTTTGTGCTTCAGTTTGACTAAAGTTGCTTCAAAGACGACTGTAGTTAAACCAGAGAAACTGAGTGGACAGACAGCCTCGATGCTCGAGAGCCCCGGGCTCACTCCTGGTGCCCCACACACTCCCCTGTGGTGCTCTGCGTTTTCTACTCATTTCATCAGGCATCAAAGGCAAGAGCTTATTCTTGGTTTAGGACCACAGTGGATTAAATCTTCAGCTACTTATGAGGTATATAAAATGGCTCTAAGAGATGGACTAGATCCTCAGATTGTCTAAGTTGGCCAAGCTCCATTCAGTGGAGTCACCTGGCTTCACATCAGACACAGCCCTTGCCTGGGGCTCCCCACTAAGGGTTACTACACTCTGACCACCGGCAAAATGGAAATTGTCCCTTTGTGTCCAGACACATAAAATAAACATTAGAAAACTATAAAAACCAGAGCTAATAACCACTCTCTCCTTTTCCTTTTAAAACTGCACTTTACAAAACTTACAAAGTTAGAAAATGTCATCTAGTTTTCCATTTACTGCTGTGACAACAAATCTCTTCTCCCAGACTTCTCCTTTATTACTCCAGCAATGATTTGCTGACTTTTGCAGTAACATTTAAGAACAAATCATTGTGTTCCCAGGCTGTGATACCTAAACAGGACTTCTTACTTATTTCAGGTGATTCATACTTTCTCCCAAAAACACCATAGTCATTAAAAGGTGCTGCTCAAAAACTCACCTCCCTGTATAGCACAGAAGTCAAGGTAGATTTTTGCCAAGTGCTCCAAACTGTTTCTTCTGTCAGATGCCAAAAGACTGGTGAAGAGAAATATGAAGAGAAAATCAGGTGGGATGTTGTGATGTTTTCAGTGGGTCAGGCAATGAAGAGCAGGTGATTTCTGTTCTGAAACCACATTTCTTAGGTCCTGGAAAAGCTGCTGTGACAACAAATCTCTGCTCCCAACCTTCTCCTTTATTACTCCAGCAATGATTTGTTGACTTTTGCAATAACATTTAAGAAACAAATCATTATGCTCCCAGCCTGTGGTACGTCACAGGGTTGTATTAAGTTTTGTCCAGAGCAAAGTCCAGAACACAGAGCATTATAAAACACAAATTAGAAGGAAACAACTGCACTGAAGTTTCCCTTGTTTCTGATTCAAAAGTGACTGCGCTAAAGAACATTAGTTGTAATTTTCCCACAACAGCTGTCTAGCCTCTATTTGTAGTATATAGCAGCCTCTATTTGTAGTATAAAGCACTGTAATGTAAAGATTAGCCAGTATCTTTCTTCCCTCCTGCAAGATATTAATCAGTCATTGCCAAGTTCAAAACATATTAAATATTGCTTGCTACTGAGAAAGACTTAGTGAGCTGAGATCAAGGAGGGGGTGACCAGGAAAGGATGGCCCTGCGTGACTGTCACTTTGGCTAGCTAGAGGTTATGTCTTGAATTTTGTGAGTTAGCTCTGGAGGGACGAAATGGTTTGCACAGGGCCCTGTAGGGCTTGTTCCTGTCTCCTGCAGGAGTGTAATCTTAAATGTTTTGGCAGTGGCTCCCAGCAGTTCAGCTCCCTCACTGGATCTAGTTAGGGACATAAGAGGAACTGGAGAGAGCCTGACCATCCCAAGGCTGCTTAACGCTGCAGTTCACCCTGCTCCTCCAGACACTCTAGTCTCCAAACAGGTTGGAAGTGTCCCTCTCTGCCGCTTTCCTAAATAATCTAGTCATTCATCTTCACCTTATTCCTGACAAATCTGTCTCCTCCTCTCGGTTACCCCCAGACTTCAGGTTTCTCCCCTGAAAACTACTACAGCACCCCTTAATCAAACTTCTCCATATCTCAGGAACTCCTCTCCTGCCTTGTCTTCTCACTGTGTGCCAGCACAGACGCTCTCACAGCCAAGCAGCCGCAGCTGAGCACCCTCCTGCCACCCACCAGCCTCAGCCAGCAGGTTTTGTTCTCTTTCTCTTATGGGCAGATCATGTTCATGGAAATTGCTAAGCACGCACTGTTTGTCTCGTCAAATCCATGCTGCATAGTTTCCAGTATTCACATAAACTCTTGCATGGAGAGCCTTTCTTCAAGCATGGGGCTGAACAGGACTTTTCAAGGGTGGGTGCTTCCAAAGTTATCTTTTTGTACCTGTCAACTTTTTGTACCCTGTCCTGGTTTTGGCTGGGATAGAGTTAATTGCCTTCCTAGTAGCTGGTACAGCGCTGTTTTTCGGGTTTAGTATGAGAAGAATGTTGATAACACCCTGGTGTTTTCAGTTGTTGCTCAGTCGTGTTTAGACTAACTCAAGGACTTTTCAGCTTCTCCTGCCCAGCCAGCAAGAAGGCTGAAGGGGCCCAGGAAAGTTGGGAGGGGAGACAGCCAAGACAGCTGACCCAAACTGGCCAAAGGGGTATTCCATACCATGGGACATCGTGCCCAGCTTGGGCAGGGGGTGGGGCGGAGCGCAGCTCAGGTGTCGGTCGGCGAGTGGTGAGCGACTGCATTGTGCATCGCTTGTTCTGTGTATTCCAATCCTTTTATTATTATTGTCACTTTATTGCTGTTATTAGTGTCATTGCTAGTTTCTTCCTTTCTGTTCTATTAAACTGTTCTTATCTCAACTCAGAAGACTTACCTTTTTTTCCGATTCTCTCCCCCATCCCGCTGCGGGGTGGGGGAGTGAGTGACCGGCTGCGTGGTGCTGCGTTGCCGGCGGGGGTTAAACCATGACATACCCGTTAAACCAGTATCAGGGCATCATGGTGTGGAAGGACTTTTTACTGCAACCCCAGGGCAACTACTGAGAAGGTCTAGCTGTTGCCTTTCTCCACTTCCTCCATCATCTTCTCTCTGTTTCCCTGTTTTTCAGTTTAGTTTGGTGTTTTTAATTATCCCACACAAGTTGTTTATCACCTTCACTAGAGATTATTGCAAAGGGTCTGGAACGCCATGTCAGGGCATCTCCTCTTTAACAGTAAGTCACAGGCAGGGCCTGATCCAACAACCAGCACTCTGCATCCATTTCTGGTCAAAACTTTCCTGGGAAGTTTTAGAAGAGGACACTTAGGACTCAGAGCAGGAAAACACTCTGTGATTAAGGAGTACAATGAAAGGAAGAGAAGCAGAAAATGAAGACAGAAAACATTCAGACTCACTGGGGCCGTTCAGATAAAAAGAAATTTTGCTTTACTTTGGATGTGCAATGATTTTTGCCAGGAGGTTGCTATGGTGACTTTTCAGCTCTCCCAAACCTCCTGGTACTGTAATTACATCTCAAAGCCTGTAAGCTGGGAATCTTTAATTCTTTGGAGGAAGAATGTGGGTGGCTGACTCTTTAGGATGTTTTTCAACCAGCCATTTTTATTCTAAAACAAAACAAAAAGATTCATATACTTGTGCCTTTAACAGCTGCTTACAGTTTCTATGAAACCTTCTGGCCTTGCTGGCTGCCATCCTCCCAAGACCTTCTTGAATACTTTTTAACTAAAAGGCTCCCTTTTCAGAACACCTCAGTCCTGCATTATGCATCAGCAAAGGTTATTTAGAAGATGTTTAGCTCTCGATTGGACTGAGCTTGCTTTATACCATTGGGCATGTAAATTTAGTCCCTAAACTAAAGCGTGCATAATGACAGGAGTATTTTTGCATTTCCTCAGCTTTTGTTATTTACTTAGTCACCGACTGAGCGCTGAAAGCACAGAGGCTATGCTAATATTCTGCACATTTTCTAGTCAATGGACCTACCCAGTTCTGCATAGCTCCCCTGAGATAATGCACCATTAAAAAAGAGGTTAAGGCCCCAAATACATATCCTTTGAATCAGAAACAATCAGACCACTGTTCTTCAAAATAAACAGTATAAAATATTTAACAGCAAAGGGATCCAGTGTTAAGTTTCAACAAACAATTGTTATTCTTCTTCTTCAAAACAGAAGCATCGAGGCGCCTTGCACGGCCACACAGCGCAGAGACCTGGCTGCACGGGGCGGCTGGCCAAGCAGAGAGAGGGCTGGAGCTGCCTTCTGGTCACTGATCAGTAAATAACATGCTTGATCATAAACCATAATCCATAATTTAGTGTCAAATATTCGATTAATTCACTAAATAGGGGCAGGAGAAGATTAGCAGGGTGTTAATCTTCTCTGTCAAAAACCCTGAAGGATGTAAGTATTACAGAGTATTTTCTGAGACACCTGACAGCTAGCCCATACAAATTTCTAGGTTACAAATCGATTTTAATGCAAAATTGACTTTTTTTATTCCCTTTTAATTTCAAAGCTAGGAGAAAATCATTTTGACCATGATTTATTGAGTCCTGTAGTAGCTATTTTAGAAACCTGGGTAAAATCCTTATGAAGTTGTAGGCGTTCAAGAAATACAACTTATAGAACCACACCTTCAGATTTACTCAGGTCCTTTGATACAGGCTGATTCTAGAATGACATACATTTTGTTCTGTCAAAATATCCCAAACAGGTATTTTCAGAAGGAAAAAAATCAAATTTTCTACATTCATTTTTTATGTTAAAAGATTTATACTTTTAAAATTGGAACTGGAACAAGGATTTTGAGTGACCCAAAAGAACATGTTCTGAAACGTTTCTTTTTTCTTTCTTGGTTATGTTTCAACATGAGAGGGAGTAGAAATTTTAATGAAATCAAAATCCTATTTCCCCCCAGAGTAGTTATCAATGGTTCCTGAGAGAAACCTAGTGTCAGCGAACATTTTGCACCGTGTTTATCGCAGTCTGCTGTGCCATCACCTCACACTGCCTTTCTACAGGGCAGAAGCGCTGGGTCCACTTGCAGAACATGATGTTCAACAGGATCGTGGCTGCTCTCCTTCACTTCCCGCGGTGACGCAGCTCCGCTGTTTCAGCAGACTTCCCTGGGCGCGGGCTTTTGCATGTCTATCTGTGCCGCGCTTACTGGGGAAGAGATGCCCCAGTTGTTTAGCCGCTTGTGTCCAGCTCATTGGCACGCAATTGCTGAGATGCTACTACCACTTTGCTCACCAGGTATTACAGCTGGAGCACTGGGCACAGTGTGCAGCTGCCTACATGTACCCTCTCATGTAACCACACACGAGCAGCATCTGTTTGCTCTTAGCAGCCCTTAACCTGCTCTCAGCAGCCCTTACTTTTTTCTCCATGACCGCAAAAGACACATCTGTAAAAATTCCAGCTGGACATCTGTTTTACAGCTATTCTTGGTCTTGCTCCACCGCCGAAACCCTCCCAGGTCCCCCAGCGCAGGGGATCTCCAGCTGGAGTCCAGGCACTGAGCTCTCCCGCCAGCCAAGCACCTTTCCAGACATTTGTGACAGGGGCATGGCCACAGCACACCGCATCTCATGTGAGGTTCCTGACGGCTCCCTGCAGCTGGAGTCGCTCAGCCCTGGTCTTTCACCTATCAAAAATATTGCATTACCTGCAAGGATCAAGCCTCACCAACATTTATCACAGCAAATTAAGCGGAGAACCTTCTGCATGACCCATGAATCTCTCTGCAGCACCCAGCAGGTGGTTCACTGATCCAGTCTGCTACTGCTGTTACAATCAAACACAAAATTGCTGGGACGGAAAGTGCTACTTCCATGCAACACACCTACACGCTACTCCCTGGATTAATGGCCCCAGAGTGACTGCAGCATGGAGATGGACAGAAATTACAATGTCTATCTCATAACTGTTTTTATTAGTAGTGTCGCCTCCTAGTCCTCTGGAATCATGGATTATGAAAATTGCCTTGAAAGTCATTTGAAGTTATGACACTTTGGAACAGGACCTTTATGGCTTGAGGGGCTAATACCGTATCAGACTCACATTGTGGGACATTTAAGTAATGAAAGAGGAAAGAGAAGGAAAGCTGAGGTAGATATGAGTGGCTGTGGTGGGAGTTTAAAAGATTGAGGGATAGATTTGTAGCAAAACTTGCATGAAATAAAAAGGCAGATTCTAAAATGCGCTGTTTAAACCTGACTTGTCTCCACAATGTGGTACGACTAGAGACACCTGGCCTGCTCTGAAAGAGCTAGCTCAGATGCACTGCTCTGCACAAGCTGATTTCCCACACAGACAGAAGTCTGGAGCACAGGACAGATCAGAAGTCCCAAGCATCTCCAAAAGACTAATGTGAGTCCCCAATAGGGACTCTGGTCAAATTCCCCCACCTCTGTCACAGCAGTCTTCACCACTATGAAGTGCTTGATCGTGTTTAGCTGCCCTTGATGAAGTCAGCTTTGCCTTAGGTGCTCTCCCCACCTCCCCAGGAGAAGGGCATGCTCGTAGACACAGACACACACATTGGCCTGGGGAGTGGACCGACGGGCACAGGGCTTTGGACTTGGTGAGACGGAGGATATATTCCCCACTTCCCCTGACTTCTTCAGTTTTCCCTGCTGGAATCTCGATCCCAGGTGTCTGCCTACTAGGCGATAAGAGGAAGTGGTTCTTTCTGCTGCAAAAGAAACTTAATTAAATACACCCCAAGACACTTTTTACCTGCAGAATTCTGTGACTTTAAACTTTGGCTTGAGAAGCATGAAGAGTGGGTCGTTAGAGTAAGGGATCAGCCTAACTAGACCTCCTACTAGGTAAGCACAGCAAAAGTATACAACAAATAGCAGAAGGACCTACGGTCACATACCTTAGTGGTTATGCAGATAAGCCACCAACACAGCTTTTCTTTGTTTAAGGTATCCGTGACACATAGGGAGAAATATTTCTTACGGACTTTCATTTATATCTTATTCTGAGCAAGTTCTTGTCCTTCCTTTGTCAAAAGTGTAATCATGTTTCAGCCAGGACAAGGCACGCAAGGTCTTAATTACACCAGGTGAAATTTAAAGAACTTAGTTTAATGACTCTATTAAGAAGTGACAAACATCCATTGACTTCAGTGGAGACCCAGTTTACTCGTCACAGAGTCGGAGCTGAACCCTGGCAGACGGATGCCTGCAGATGTTTGCAAATCATGGGCTGGCCTGGGACCACTGGATGTCACTGTTGTCCCACACAAGTTTTGCTGATGGGCCTTTTGCTGGGCACACAGCAGGTGGCTCTTGCAAAGAAAATGCTGTCATTGAAGCGAGAGTAAAAGCAGCATGAAAAGAAGCAAGCTGCTTATTTCTCAAAAGCAGCATTAAAAAGAAAGTGTAGAATTGCAAGAAACAGGGAGTGAGTTTTGCTCGGGGTTCATTGCTGTCCTCTGAGCGTGACGTAAGCTCATCTCCTCGGGGTCTGCAGCAGCGTGCGCTCAGAGCCCAGCCAGACACTCACGCTCAGCCCTGCAGAAGGTAACAGGTGCCAAGCTGACACATGCTGGAACGAGACACGGATTGCATCCCTGTCAGCTACGCATTACTGCTTAATGTATGAGCCCCAGGGACTGAAAGCCTGTTAAGCACGGCTCACGGTACACTGTAATCCATCTGCAGAAGAGGAGAGCTGATCTGCAGCATCAGTTAGTCCTCTGCCTCTCCTTCAGCTCCTTTTTAAATATGCTCCTGTTCAGATCCTGGGCGCATGTACAGTGCAGGAACGAAACCAGAAAAACAAACATAACAAGAATACTATCCAGTGGT
This sequence comes from Sagittarius serpentarius, assembly GCA_034782735.1. Lineage (NCBI taxonomy): Eukaryota > Metazoa > Chordata > Aves > Accipitriformes > Sagittariidae > Sagittarius > Sagittarius serpentarius. The sequence continues at coordinate 15,830,818 of JAVKLA010000039.1, read as the reverse complement.
TAATAATTTCCACTGCCATTCTTCCACAAGCTAGAAACACCTTCTGGAAGAAAAGTAAGAACTGTAAGCTGGGCTCAGATATTTCTTCAGGTTACCTTTAAAAACATCTGTGGCAGTGAGACAGAGTCCCTCTTGCACAAGACCACCAAAATTACAAACCAGAGGTTTGGCCCTGTGCCTCTAATGTGCCCGGTTACACTTTAAATCCCCCCTTCCTTAGTAAAATCTTTGTGATATTCATGTAAATATGATGGAGTAATGGTTCTCATCTGAGCCAAACACTGCTGTCCAGGCGGGAGTTCAGAAAGACAGAGACCTCCACAGCAGTCTGTAGAAGGAGCTTCCTTCAAGTTACTGAAGCCTGATTCTTCTTTTTGACTTCTTCATGCCTCGTGGTTGTTGCGGTTTCAGGAAAAACGATCCCCTGCTCTGAATTTTGCATCGGACCATTTGCGTTGGAAACGTGCCCTGGACGCACTCTCTGGCTGTTCCTCCCCATGTACCACGGGACTTTCCCTCCTGACCTTTTTGTTTAGTCTGCTCCATCAGCTATGCAGGAGGGCATTTCTGTCCGTTGTATTCCCAAACAGGGTTCCTGCTGGGATTCCCAAATTCTCCCACATTTGCAGCTTCCCTCAATGCATGTGAATGGAGGAAAACCCTGATCCCAAGTTTCCTGATACGTGCACCTACATTTGGAAGTTATTTAAAGGCTGGAAACTTACTGTTCATAACTCAAGGATTTCTACATGGTTATGATGTTGCTAGTCAAAAATACAAAAGCTCCAGTTACTCCAAGAGCCAACAAAATGGGGCGGTTCAGCAGTGATACCAGACTAAATATTTCAGACAGTCAGCTGGGGCCAAAAACAGACAAAAGCAATAGGAAGAAATCTTGTTCCATAATAGCCCGTGGACCTACGGCTGCAGATGTGGAAGAGAGCAGCACATCAGTGGCAGGATCTCCTCCGTAGCCACTGCATCCAGTTGGGGACTTAGGGCTGCCAGGACTATGTGAACTATTCTGCTAGGAAAGTACAGATGACATAGAAACTCAAATAGATAAGTGTCATAGCCGAGATTTTTTCCACAGCCTGAATTCAGTGTGTCACATCAGCACTGCTTTTCTCATTCCCTGTGGCTGGGGAATTTCTTAAAGGGATAATGTTTTCACTAGACATGAACCAAAACCCTATAAAAGCTTCATGGTTAAACACAACAGGGTGAGATTCATATCTCATGTAAGTGGATATAAATTTTTCCCTCTGCTTACGCTAGACCTGGTTGTGCAGTCAGGGACCCAAAACTCAGGGACTGTTACCAGCTAACAGGACAGCACACTGTCACATCAGCCTTTGGCTCCCCCAGGACAGACGAAGCTGCTAAGAGGCAACAGCCCTTCTCTGTAACGTCTTATAGGCTATGATTTATTACTAGATTTTATTTTATTACCGAGCAAGTCTGGGAGTGTTTTTACTTAGTCTCCTGCTTACCAGAGAGAAACGTATTTTGCTCATTAATTATGGGTACTAGTTGTGAGTGGGAGGAAGATTTTTTTTTTCTCTCTGTTCCAGCTAGTTAACCGCATGTATCTGGTGAGAAGGAAAAACAATCACGCAGAAGTAGAGCCTGGTATATTGAAACATTGCTTTGCGGCCTGCCTTGAAGATGCTGGTGATTTTGGTGCACCTCTCACGCAGATAGTGTGCACCACACATACAAACTCTGCCAGCAGATCCCAGTGACTCCCTGTTTCACGAGCTGAAAAAAACGACCCTGTCCTTCCCCACCAGAAGTTCCTCCAGGCTGGGGTTGCAAGTGGTCTTCAAAGGGAGAAAAGGAAGATGGTACCCTGTTGGAGGATGGATGGATGAAGGCCGGAGTGGTTGGGTGTTCTTCAACTCTACCTCAACCCACTCTCGTCATCATGCAGGGAAAAGGGGCCCAGGGGTTGGTCAGCGGGAGGGCTGATGTCCTGCCTGCCGGAGGGCTTCTGTCCCGGCCCGCAACAGCCAGACCGCAGTCACAACAGTGCCCATGTCACCAGTGTTTGCTGAGGGTAGAAATGGGTTTGTCCTGCGGCTTCTGACTCCTGTCCATGACCGTGGCTGGCCGTCTGTTTTATCCCTGCTAGCACAGGGCAAACCTCAGGCAGTTCAGTGGTTTGATCCAAACGCGTTTATTCTAAGTGCATCCTCATGCCATCCTGCACTCTGCTCAGAAAATTTTGATTGAGAATTTCATAAGACACCCCTTTAACTCTTTTAATTCCTCTGTAAATAGGCAACTGCCTTTACTTAGCAACTGCCTGACTCATTTCCTCTCTGAGCAATCCTCTGGGTTTACTCTGCAGTACTTCCTCTTCACATTTCTACATCTTCTGATATTTTTCCTTTTTCAGCTGAGGCAGGCTGCTAAAAATAGCAATAGGATTGTACTGTGTGTTTGTAAAATCAATACTAACACCCCAGAGATCTTCTCAAGCCCTTTCTCAGAATCATTCCATTTTCAGTTGTATAATTACTGTTAAGTCCTGAGGCAAGAGAAAGGGTGCATTTTATTAGTCCTAAAAAAAAATAAAAATCTTTTTGAACATGTAAACTTCTTCAATATAATTCAGATTTACATTTCAAAATAATTCTGAAATAATGTTGACATTAACAATCTCACCCGAGTAGGAAAAACAGACTTAAGGGGCTAAAGCTTTTTGCTATCTTTGTATTTTCACCAGATGTCTAGAGGATATACTGGTTTTCGATGCACTCTTCTGCACTAGTTTACATTAGTTATCACCTAGAACTGTCCTAATATAGGTTTAATGTTCTGCTGTAAAGAGATACCAAAACTCCAGTATGCGAAAGCCCAAACCCTGTAACTACTCAGTGGAACAAGCTACGCTGTGCCAATCAAGATCATTTCAGGAAAAAAAAAAAAAATAGCTCTGGTTTTAGGTAGAGAAGGAGTTTGGGATTTACCAGCTGCAGTAGCATCGCTTTGAGAAAAAGGTGACCTTGTCCCATTTGAGGGGAAGGGCCTTGCTCAGACCATGGAGACTAAGGCTTAAATCCGAGACTTCCCTACATGTCCAGTAAAATATCTTTTCTGAAACCAGAAAAGTCACTCTTGACAGCTAGTGACATTTATGCCATTGCCACCCAGGCTGGCAGAACCCCAGCCTGTGCTGCTCCTGGGTCTAACCCATCCTCTGGGAACGGTCAAGGAAGCATCTCTCCCAGGAGCACCCCATTCAGCCTGTCACTGCTCTGGGCAGAAATGAGCCGTGGCCAAAAGTGTGTCTGAAACTCCTGGAGCCCAGGAGATGCTTAAATCTAAACGTTGATCTGAACTTTGCTGAACTCTGATGTAGCTTTGCAGCCCCTCAGAACATTACATCTGCTCTGCTCAGGGTGTTTGGGAGCCAGAGCTAGCTTTTAATTGTGCTCTCCCAGCTGACTTCTAATTGAATTTTGCTTCAAAGTTTGTACATGAGAAGGAGTGATAATTGAAGGGGAGGGGACCCTGCTCTAGCCAGAAGTGTGTATGTTCAGCTGATTCATAGCAGGTAATAACCAGGGCCCCACTGGATTGTTCCCACTGGAAAGAGAGGCTGAAAACAAAAGTCAGATATTTACAATACTGAGCCTTGTTTCCTTGAACACAGAAGAAGAAAACCAAGCAGGGCTTCTCCCATTCACCGTTTCCAAATCAGGGTCATTAGCATGGCCTACACCCAAGACAGCCTGTCCTCCTGTTAGTTCAGGAGTCCGTTAGATGACTCCTTTTCTCACTGACACACAAACCATCCAGCTTGCCTCAAATCCTCTGGCCTCTACCTTTGCAAGTTACAAGCTTTGACTTGCAGCTCCTTGCTTTGGCTGGGAAACCAAAGAGAAACACCAACCCTTAGCTGTCATTACAGAAATAGGAGGTAATTGGTCTTTCTATTCAGTTTCCAAGAGCACAGTGGTAAGTGAACCACCAGCTTTAACCAAGTCTGCAGTTGATGCTCCCTCCACCACACATGAAGTATTCACAATTTCTGGTTTACTCTGTTCTGCCACAGCCTGCTGGAGATAAATTCCAGAACAGATGCTACATAGCATCTTTCTGGGGTGCATCCTACATCTGTAACTCCACACAGGCATGTACCTTATTTCATTTTTAGTGTTAAACCATGCAGTGTGTTCAAGTGAATGGTTTCTTAAGAGCTCTACTGTGTCAAAGGCTTTTAAGGAAAATTGTCCCATGAAAGCAAGATGAAATCTGAATGCAGAATACAGCTTTGTGCTTGCACCACTTCTCTCTGGCAATGAGGTATTTGTCAGAAAAGCAGCAAACAGCCTTGAGTAGTTCTCTCTTTATTTCTGCAGGTGGCACCAAGCATTTAGTTCTGAGACATATTCGTTCTTTTAAAGCTATTTTGAATATCTAAAAGATGCTCCCTGTGCTATTCTACCAACCCTTCCCGTATCACAACCTGTATACTAGAATGATGCATACACAAAGCAGTAGGGTTTGCTTTGATCCTCATCTGTAGATGGTGGTGACATTAGCTACATCTCACTGAGGTGATGAACACTTCTTCCACCAGCTCGGAGTCCCATCTCTCTGTTCTGTGCCAGTCCCCACTCTGCATCCACAGAATCTTTTTTTACAACCTCATAAGCCGCATTTAATTTTTCAAAATCTTAGTTTTTTCTTAGTTTCAGGCCCTCGTTCCTCTGTTCCGCTCCTGTGAGCTGATCTCCACAAGAAGTACTCCCTGACCGACGAACACCACAGCCATGCATGGCTGGGATGTGTCAGCTGACCAGTGGAAAAGTCTCATGGTGAAACCTGCTTTGCCATAACTTCTCCATCCAGAGCGAAGGGGATCAAAACTTCACATTGACACTAGCTGAGGAGAGGAAGGAAGGGCAGAGGGGGAGGAATGATGAAACTGTGCAGCCTTCCCTCTTGGATAGGTACCTGTGCAATACAAGGCACACAAACAGAGGCAGAGAAACTACAGTATAAGGACATTTGGAGGCAAGACTGTTGTGCTGCACTGTGCAGAGCCTCTTGTAGCTAAATATCCTGCTCAGCTGCACACCTCGGTGGCTGCACAGCACATGGCCTCTCTTCAGCTCTGGGACCCCTCATGCCAGGCCCAGCTGGTCAGTGGTTCACCCATCAATCCTGGTTGTCTCTGGGACTGCGGTGGGAACCGAGGTGTGAGGCATAGATAGCCCCAGCCAGGGGGAAGACTGGACAGAAGCCAGCGGCATGAGCGAGTGTGGGATTACAGCCGAGGCAAGCCAACAGCTCGCTGCACTCAGGGAGGGGGTATCACTAACCAGTCCCCCATCCCCATCCCTGCAGTCCTACCCACGCCTCGCACCATCCACCCAGCCTTGCCTGCGGGAAGCTGTATGCTCAGACCCCTTCCACAAGGCCAGTTTTCTGATGATTTAATCCCGCAGAGACAGAGACACCAAAGGGCAGGTACTGCACGCCCAGGGCATCCTTTCCTTTGAGCAGTGGAGGTCTACACAGACGGATGCTCAGACCACACCAGAGCATCCTGCTCTATGACAGCTCTAGCTGACCCACATGCCCACGCCAATTTGATGAACCAGGGAAAGACCTAGGACTAAAAGTGGACCCCAGTCAAGAAATATAAACTAAATATCCTTATTCCTAACCACTTGCTGTCACTGTAAAACTTCAGTGCCACACTCAAAACTCTCAAATTTGCAAACTGTAAGCTCCCCCACAGCTAGGCCGGGTGCTTTGAGTTTTCAAGGCTCAGTTGGGGATTATCAGTCTTTGCCAGTTACCTTTTTGGGTGCTCCTTCACGCAGATGGCCTGACTGGCTGCATTGTGTCACAACCAGATTGCATTTCACTGCAGCCTTTTGGAGCTGTTACTCTATCCTCAGGCTAACATATCTCCCATACTCACATGCAAAGCAGAGAGAGACAGCTTAGTGGCCTGATCCCCAAAACATTATGACTTATTAATTTAGCAACACATTTTATTCACCACTGGCAGTATTGGCTGAAGAGCAAAATGAGGAAGTCAGATTCATCCTTGTCTCCCATGCATCAAAAATAAAAGAACATCTATAGCAATGCGCAGTCATGCTCAGAGCAACCATGAGCTCCAGGGATGGACCTCGATGGAAATCACTGGAAACAGATGATGCTATACCTGTCCTATCTTCCTCTGGGTCCTGCTCTACAAAGCACTCTGCTGTTTGACTGGATTGTACGTAGGTTTTTGCACTACATCCATCACTGTTCTATTTGACAGGTATTTGTACTGTGCTGATTTTCTTGGCTGGGCTATCCATAGGTACTCAAGGTACGTACACAGTAAATTGAGAACTGATGAAGATTTTCCTTGATTTCCTTGTGTCATTGAGATACGAACTCCTGTATTATTTCACTTAGGTAGCATTTCTGGCCTACAGCCGAGTGTGCTGCTGCGTACTGAAGCATGTACTTGTTACAATATGTTATAGAAACATTATAATACTTAAAAGGTAGATAGTGTCTTATAATTTCAAAGCACGGTATAACCGCTACCTAATTGAGGTACACGGCATCGCCTTTAAGCAGATAAGGAACTACATTGAAAAGTAGCAGCCAACACTTATTACCCTGAGGTCTGAACTACAGTAGTTATTTTTCCAGGTGTGGAACAGCAAAATAATTGAGTTTGCTCAGATGCCACTGTACAGTAATAACTGGCAAATGTCAGTATTTAAATGGAAACCCCCCACCCCCATCCACTCTTCCACCCACTCGCCAGCAAAAGTTGCACCGCTAAAGTGCTACCATCGCAGGACTTGTCACAACTTTTCACACAAGTCACACAGCCCCGATACTGCCTTGAGTCAGTGGGGTGCAGGCTGGCTGAAAACCATGCCCCCAGAAATCCCCTGAGAAAAGACAAGGCTACAGACCTAGTAGGCTGAGCAGGTTGTTGTCATAGTAAGAAGAACCAGTATTGCTGGAGGAAAGCAAGCACCCCATGCTCAGACCTACCGAGGCACTGCGTGCATCTTTCTTCTTCATTTCCTATTGCAGAGCAAGCTTCAAAGGTGTGACGGGTTGACCCTGGCTGGAGGCCAGGTACCCACCAAAGCCGCTCTCTCACTCCCCCTCCTTGATTGAACAG